>JAXRJS010000045.1:0-505000 GCA_037127375.1 Dione juno
CCAAAATGTAATCATCGTGTACACTTAAAGACTACCGTCAGACGAATGGGTTGGAGGAATAAATTTTAGGTGTTTATATGACAAGGACGTTTGTTTATAAAAAAAAACTTACTTAGAAAAAATATAATATGCCAAGTTTAAAAAACATTTAAAATGACATTAAACATATTACGTTTTTTAAACACGTTACGTTTTTTTTTTTGGTAAATTTTCTCAAATGATTATTGGTTTTTGTATATCAAAATATTACATATATATATTAAACGCCCGCATGTGGCTTCGCCTGCTTGAACTGCAATTACATTATTAATTTATCAAACTGAATTGCGATCGTGTTTGGAGCGTACTTATTACTTTTAGTGACAAGATTTTTTTTAATATTATTATAAAAATTATTAATCTTTTAGGCTGTATTATTGGTATATGCTTTCCATATGATTTATTTTTGTGTTGGAATTAAAAAACACCACCTTTGTTCATATTTTATAATAAAAATGTAATATTTAGCATCGAGATATAAGTTTAGTTTTGTAATATTTATGGTACATAGTATTATACGATTACTAATAATTTATTAATAATTAGTAATTTTAATACTAGCGAATACTTTAAAACGCCGCCATCTGCCACTTGTATGGAAGTGCAAAAGATGTTGCTGGGTACGGCTAGGGTGTCGCCGCTAAACGACGCGCAGGCACATCGCCCTACACCTGTGTTAAATGGAGTAAGAGCTACCGTGTCAAGTACGAACACGGCTAAAGAAGATAGTACCCAGAAGGAAACTCTGCTTTGCAACTTGGAATATTGGCTCTCTAACCGGACGATGCATGGAACTAGTAGATATACTCATGAGGTGAGGCGTCGGGTCCAGTGTGCTTTTTTACAGAAAACGTGCTGGAAGGGCAATAAGTCCCGTAACATCGAACATGGTTACCAGCTCATATACACTGGGTCACCTTCCGGTAAAACTGGTGTAGCAGTAGTTCTATCTAAAGAGCTACGGAATGGTCTCCTCGAAGTTAACCACCGCAGCGACCGCCTGATGCGGGTAAAGGTACTGGTTGAGGGGGCTATCGCCAACTTAATCAGTGTTTACGCTCCCCAGGCTGGTTGTAGCGGGGCTGAAAAGGACTCATTCTGGGAGCAGTATGAAGAGGTTCTACTTGCTATACCATCTACCGAGGTGGTCATAGTTGGGGGGACCTTAACGGCTACATGGGTAAGGTTGCAGATACGTATGAACGTGTTCACGGTGGTTTTGGTCACGGTCGCTGCAATATAGAGGGGGAAAATATTCTAAGAACCTGTATTGCGTTTGATCTGGCCATTGTGAATACGTTCTTCCAAAAGAGTCCGCAGCGCCTTATTGCGAATATGAGTGGGTCCCACTCAACTCAAATAGATAATCAATTGACCAGGCGGTGTCATGCTGGCAAGGTAACTAACTGTAAAGTCATTCCTGATGAAAGCCTCACGGCCCAACATCGTCTTCTTGTCATGGATTATGTCGTTACCCCGATAAAGAAATTAGCCGAGACGCGTAAGTCTAAGATCAAGTGGTGGTTACTGAATGGACCGACGCAGACCGACTTTCTGGTAGAGATTGAAGGTCAAAATTTATCAACTAACACCGAAACTGCTCAGGATGCTTGGGATAGAGCTCAGTCAGCAATCATTACGGCTGGTAAACATTTCTAGGGGAGGACGTATTATCGACAGGGAGACATGGTGGTGGAATGACAAGGTACGGGGGGTATTTTGTGATAAGAAGACTGCACTTAAGGAGTGGCAGCGTTCTAGCTCTTCTGAAGATAGACTGGAGTACATAGCAGCGAAAGGTGCCAGCAGAAGAGCTGTAGTGAGAGCCTGCAGTGAAACACTATTACCTCTATATGATAAAGTTGTAATTGTGGAGGGGCAGAAGCTCAACTGCAAATTGGCACGTGCTCGGGATAAAGCAACGCAAGATATCACAAAATGTCTTTGCGTCAGAGATTCCCAGGGTAGATGCTTTGTAGTCGTGCCTCTGTGAAGGAGAGGTGGAGAAGTTACTTCTTGGGGCTGCTGAATACTCAGCACCCGAGTATTTTTTCCACCACCTAACCTGGGACTTATTGCTCCAATAACCACTATGGAGCAATAAAATGACGTTCGTAGTGCCTGGGACTACGAACGTCATTTTTGCCCTCAGAACTTTGGATGGAGGCATACAAGGAAAAGAAGAGAGTTCTGCATGTGGCATTCTTAGACCTGCAGACTGCCTTTGACTTGGGCCTTTGACTGTATGCCACGTCAGTGTATCTGATGGGCACTGTGATCCAAAAGAATCCCTGAATCCTATGTTGCTATTATCAGAGACATGAAAAACGACTCTGTTTCTATAGTTAGGACCGTTGTTGGCGATACCAAACCTTTCCCAATTACAGGAGGGGTTCACCAAGGCTCAGCTCTTAGTCCAATTTTGTTTAATGTAGTGCTAGATACTGTCACGGCTCACATCCAGGACCAGCCTCCATGGCTGATGATGTATGCCGATGACATAGTACTCATTGACGAGAACCGACTGATGCTGGAGTGTAAAGTGAACGCCTGGAACGGTGCGCTTGAGAACGGTGGTTTTAAATGAATGTTAACTGAATGTGTCTTGCGGGAACCTGGACTCGAGCACTATCCACATCGGGCCTGAGCCAGCCGTTAAGTCGGAGAATTTCAGGTACCTTGGATCCATTATGCGGGAGACTGGAAGCATCGACCACGATGTCCACGCTCGAGTTAGCGCTGCTTGGGCCAAATGGCGAGAGGTCACTGGTGTAGCCTGCGGTCGCAGATTAGGGGGGGCTGATATACAAAAGCATTATGCGACAAGTTATTTTATACGGCAGCGAATGTTGGCCAACACTATCTCGGTACACTCAGGGGCTTCACGTCACGGAGATGAAGATGTTGAGATGGATGTGTGGCGTAACCTGGGCTGACCGCATACGCAACACATTCATTCTAGGTAGTACTGAAAAAGCGTGAATCAAAATAATACGCAATAAATAATAATCTGGTAAATTTATAATTTAAAATTTATAAAAACGCACTATCATCGTCATTTATATAGTTTCCTTGAATATAGAGCCTTATGTTACAAAGTGAGTGTACTATTAATATAGTATATAACATCTAAGGGGTCATAACATCTAAGATATAGATTTACAATAACTAATTATTGAAGGTGTAGCTAACTAGTTCCACAATAATCTACTAGAGAGAACCAAAAATTAAAAAAAAAGGAACCTAAATAAAAAAAAATTAAGAAGCATTCTGAAAAGTATTTATAAAAATATAGATGAAAAATGTATGGTGCTAGAAACAAGACAACAATAATTACAATAAATTACAAAAACTTAAAATAAAAACAATATTAAAGCGTTATAAAAAAGAGAATTTTATTTTTTTTCGGAATAGAAAATAGTTTCGATTAGCAAAATAAAATTCTATATGTATTAAATATTCTTATCATAATTGACTGTGATATGGAAGATATTGAGTGTATATCGCGCATAGGGAAAAGACTGGAAAAATAAGACCCATAAAAGACCCGTAAGAAGACTTGCCCAAAAACAAATAAAATGCTGTTGAAAGCGAGATCTCACTACATAAAAAAACTGTTCTTTTAATGTCCTTAAAGAGAAGAAAAAGCTCATTACTCAATGGTGACAAGGAAAGAAAAAAAGGCATTCATGACATACAATAAACCAGTTATTCTACCAAAAACGGAAAACTTAAGAACGACAAAACAGAAATCTATCAAAGTCTCCGGGAACTGTGACAGTTGCTGAACAAAAAAGTGCCTTTAAAATACAACAATGAAAAACAAAATAAACCCACTGTTGTAAAAAATAAACCCACAGATACAGAGAATAATTATTCATCAGGTATACAATAATAATTATTATAATGAAATCGTATGTATTTTACAAAGAGCATCCGAATTGAGCTTCGTTTCTTCTCGTTGAAATGGTGATACAAAAGCAAAACAGGTGGTTGGATGGAACTATCACGTTAGTGAGTCTCATAAAATAGCTAGATTTCATTATTTATGTTGGCAGTTAGGAGGTAAGCCGTGTAGTGGTTTACTTTATACACATATGATAAATAGCCGTAAAACGTTTAGAAATAAACTAAAATGGTGTCAAAATAACAGGGAACAAATTAAAATTGATATATTCGCCTCCCACAAAACAAATAAAGATTTTAAAAAGTTTTCGCGGTCCACCAAAGATTCAAAACGGAACTCACAGCTTCCTCAGCATGTAGAAGCTACTGAGATAGCGAATATGCGAAAGCTGCAAATCTTTTCAATACTGAGCCCTTACATTGTAATTGCAATTCTCCATGTGTAAGGACACATGGAGAATTGCAATTACAAAAATGATCTTATACCACCTAATAAGAAGTTTATTGAATTTGTACCAGAAGATATATCAAAGGTTATAAGATGAATGAAGCGCGGTAAGTCCCCAGGGTGCGATGGGCTTAGTATTGAACATATTCAGAACGCATCCGCGGAAATAGTAGATGTATTATGTGTTCTGTTTAATTTATGTATAAATTTTAAGTACGTACGTTTTCATGAAGACTCTGGTAGTTCCCATTCCCAAAAATAAAACAGGTGAATTAACAAAATTATGTAACTACAAGCCTATTTCACTTGGAACTATAATCGGTAAAATATTTGAAAAACTATTACATCCTTATCTAAATCAGAATGTAATTATAAATGACGCACAGTTTGGCTTTCGTACCGGTGTTTCAACAGACTCTGTTATTTTTAGTCTAAAAAATACTGTAAAGTACTATTCAAGCGGAGAGACTAATGTATACGCATGTTTTTTTAGATCTCAGTCGAGCTTTCGATTTAGTTAATTGTAATCTTCTTTGGTCAAAATTAAACAAGCATAATGTTCCTTACCAAATTATAGACATTATGAGGCATTGGTATGAAAGACAAACTAACTATGTAAGATGGGGTGATACACTCTCTAATGAGTATAAGTTGAAATGTGGTGTTCGTCAGGGTGGGCTCAATTCACCGGATCTTTTTAATGTTTATGTAAATGACCTGATAGAGGAATTACGGAGCACTAAAGTAGGTTGCCATATTGGGGGGGGCGTGCATAAATAACTTGAATTACGCAGATGATATGGTGCTGCTTAGTCCCTCAATAAAAGGACTAAGAAAATTGTTGGATATTTGTGACAATTTTGCTTTAAGACATGGACTTAAGTATTAAAAACAAAATGTATGATTTTTAAGACTGTTAGAGGGCCGGATAATGTACCCATCGTGTATATGTGTGGTGAATCAATTCAAAGGGTTGCAACGTTCAGGTACCTAGGTCACTATTTGACGGAGAGTCTAGTGGATGACAGCGACATTGAAAGAGAGCGCCGTGCTCTTGCAGTACGAGGAAACATGATTGCGCGCAGATTCTCTCGTTGTAACGTAGCGGTTAAAAAATTATTATTTCAAACTTATTGTCAAAATTTATACACATGTCAGATTTGGTTTAATTATACTCGATGAGCCTACAGCGCCATCAGAGTTCAGTATAATAATGTGTACCGTACTCTGATGAGGTTGCCGAGATTCTGCAGCGCGTCAAATATGTTCGCCTCAGCGGGTATACCGGACTTTTTTGCGGTAATTCGTGTCAGAATAGCTTTGTTTTGGGCTCGATTGCGAGAAAGCAGGAATGAGATTCTCCAAGTAGTGGGTCGGTACCTGGATGTTGATTTTCTTAGGCATTGGTTGGCTCAACATCACAGCGAAAATCGCAAATAACTAGTTTTTTAAATATTTTTAAATATGTTTAATTATTATAATATTTATTGCTGTATATTTTGTTTGTTTGTAACTTATATGGATCGAATGGTCTGAAATAAAGATATATTATTATTATTATTTTTATTTGTTTTTTTTTTGTACTCTCGATATATGAAATATACCGGTATATTGACAATCACGGACCTAGGTCAAGTGAGAGCCAGAGTAATGAAAAGTGAAATTTATTAATTTGAGAGGCTTAAAAATTTCCTAACTATTCTACACGTGTTTAGAATCGCTGCCTTTTGCAGAAGGGCGTAAATATAGGGAGGCAAATCTAGTGTAGCGATAGACTGGTGGAGGGTTTTGGGAACAACGCCTGTTGTAGAAATAACTACTGGTACTATTGTTACTTTCTTCAATTTTCACATTCTAATTATTTCATCTTTTAAGTCTTCGTATTTAGTGAGCTTTTCCGAAAAGGTGCTTTGTAAATTATGCGAATTAGGTATTGCAATGTCTATTATTCGTGCGGTTTTATTTACTTTATCTATTAATGTGATATCCGGTAATAGACCGGTAGTAGACTGACCACAAGGTACAGTTTTTTCAGTCAATATGGCTCTATCAAAATATAATTTATAAAAGTCATTTTCCATTATAGATTCCGGAGTATATTTGTAATATGGTATTGGTGGTGATGAAATAAGTTTATATTGAATTGCTAATTTTTGATGAATGATATATGCAACCTGGTCATGCCGATGCTTATAATCAGTCTGGGCGATTGATGTACATGCTCCGGTTATATGTTGTATCGTTTCTGAAGCCCTATTGCATCGTCTACATGTATCGGATATAGATTTTTTTATGATATATTTTTGATAATTTTTTGTTTCTATCACCTGGTCCTGGATTGCCACCATGAACCCTTCAGTCTCAGGGAAGAGGTCTCCGCGTCTAAGCCACTCGTTCGACGCTGTTTTGTCGACGTAATTCTGACTTAGGTCGCTCCAATGTCTTCCATGAAGAGATTTCTGGGCCCATTCGTGAATTTTAGTCCGTCTGTCTGTTTGTATTTCATTTGCTATTGAATTCTTTTCTTTAAGGTTAAGTGGACTTAGCTTATGATCATTTTCTATTATGGATTCATGTAGTGTGGATGTTTCTTTTAGAATAAAAATATTTTTTAGGTTTATTATCTGCTTGTTATATAAATTTTAAATATCTATTAATTCTCTGCCACCATCTATTCGTTGCAATGTCATTCTCTGCACACATGATCTTGGATGATGCTTACGATTTCTAGTCAAAGTTGTATTAATGATACGCTGAAGATTTTTCAATTCACTTTTGTTCCATTCCATAATTCCGAACGAATAGGTAAGAGTAGGTATTGCAAAACTATTGATTGCTTGTATAGAATTTTTCGCATTAAGTTTAGATTTAAGTATGGAATTTAACCTATGTTTAAAACTTTTGGTCAGGTTTGCTTCGACCTCCTTGTGGTGAGTTAGCTTTGATTGAATATATCCCAAATATTTGTAAGTTTCATTTTCCATCAATGATTCTATATATTCCCCGTTCTTCAGTAAATATTCACGAATATAGTTCTGTCCTGCGTTACTTAAATTAATCTAATTAATCTATTCCGAATTTCATATAAATATCTTGTGAAAATGTTTCCGCTACTTTTGCTAAATTGTTTAAGTCTTCTTTCGTTTCAGCGTATAACTTAATGTCGTCCATGTACAGTAAATGATTAACAATCTTATACTCAGTTTTGTAAGTCAAATTAATCTTATATTTTAGTTTGTATCCAGTATTAGTCGAATTTAAAATATTACACAAAGGATGTAATGCAAGACAGAACCATAAAGGGCTTATTGCGTCACCTTGATATATACCGCGTTTTATTTTAATGGGGTCAGTATCTAGGTTGTTATCTAAAATTGATCATTTCAATCTTGTAGTCCAATCCTTCATGGTTTTCTTCAAGAAATTTTTAATTGTTGGGTGTATTTTATAGATATCTAACACTTGTAATAACCAGGAATGTGGAATTGAATCATAAGCTTTCCTGTAGTCAATATACATAGTAAAAATGTCTCTTTATTTTTCTGCGCTTCTTTTAATATAACAGAATCTACAACTAATTGCTCTTTACAACCCTGACTTAACTTTTTACAACCTTTTTGTTCTTCTGTAAGAATACTATTATCATCTAAATATTTATAAATTGTTTCTGTAAGGCAAGATGTAATTATTTTGTATACCGACTGCAGGCATGTTATAGGTCTGTACTTTGAGGGATCATTAAGATTATTAGAATCTTTTGGGATCATATATGTGATTCCATCTGTTACATATTTGGGCATAACATGTGGATTTTGAATAAAATTATTAATGTGCTTAAGAAGATGTATATGTACATGTGTAAATTTCTTGTACCAAAAGTTATGAATAAAGTCGGAACCAGGTGCTTTCCAATTACTTAATTTTTTTATTGGTGACTGTAATATAACAAGAGATATATTATCAAATTGCATATCTGTTTTAATCTGATATTGCATTTGTTCAGAATTAATCCATTCTGCATTAGAATTATGTGTAACGGGATTTTCCCATATAGAGGCCCAATACGTACGAAAATCATCTCCTGTAGGAGTAGTTTGTGTTGAATTTTCAATACAGTTTGTAGTTGAACTTTTGAGATTCCTATAAAACTATCTTTCGTTACAAATAAATTGAGTATTTTGTGTTTTACGTAATGTACATATTTTGTATCTTTGTAATCGGCTGTAAGTTTCTGTTTAAGCGTATCCAGAAAATGTAACAGTTGTGTGTTCGCTTCTTCGTGTGTAGAGTGTATTTTATAATATTTTTTAATTAAGTTAACATGATGAATTATTTTCTTGCTTCTATTACCTTGGATGAATTGCGTTAATCGGCCAATTTAGTTCTCAAATATCATTATTTTAGGCTCTTTGAACGGTTTGGCATATTTTGATTTTTGAAATGTATAATTTATATAAATATATAAGCTAAATGTAGGGCACTACATAAAAATAAATGTTAATAAAACTTTTTTTTCTTAGACTAACACGCGTTTTATATCCTTTTTAAGATTTTTATTTTTTAATAAATGTAGTAAAGGCACTTACTATATTAGTATGAATAATACATCTATTATGTTACTTACATGCTACCAGGAATGGTCCAAATCGCCCATTTGCTCCGCCATGTTAATTGGAATAACAATAGTTTGCCATTGTCATCAACATATTCCTCAGATCTGAACTTAAAAAAAACAAAAACATTTTAATAAAAAACGAATCACTAATTTTAATGGACGAAGTATCACTGAAAATTCTTGAAAAGAGATGTAGTGAATTGTCTTTAAAAAGTTACAATAGTACATTGAACGTTCCGAAGATATATAAATAACTTGAAATATTTTTGGTCTTTTATCAAAACTAAAAAAGAAAATAGGAATCATACTTTTCCTAAAATGATGACTAATAATAATGTTAAATTTTTTGTGGCAAACAAATTTGCGATTCTTTTGGGTCACACTTCTCTTCAATATTTGACATTAATACAAATGTGCCATACAACACCAACGACATACTAACTAATATGCATCATGTCAATAACAACAGCTTTGTCTTACAACAGATTCAACTAAACGAATTTGACATTTTGAATAAATTAAAAGGATTAGACCAATATAAAGGAGCAGGGCCCGACGGTATAACCCCAATCTATTTAATGAACTGTGCATCATCTCTTGCAGTTCCACTTAAAATTATTTATAATACTTCATTAAAAACAGGATCTTTTCCAGCTAAGTAGGAAGGTTGCAAAAGTCGTTCCAATTCTTAAAATTGGTGATAAATAAAAAGTAGAGAATTACCGTCCCATATCCATTCTTTCAGTGTTTGGCAAAGTGTTTGAATCTTTGAAAGTTTTATTAGTGTCCATCAACATGGTTTTATTACAGGTAGATCAACTATGACAAATTTGGTAAATTATACTGAGACACTAATTGACTCTATTGTCAAAAGAAAAAGAATTGATGTTAAATATTCAGATTTCAGTTAAGCATTTGATCTAGTACCTACTTCCAGCCTACTCCTTCCAACCTTAAGTTGTCCACGTATGGTCTGGCGGGATCAGTATTGTGTTGGCTAGAATCATATTTGACCAACAGATACTTTTATGTCGTTGCAAATGGACATGAATCCACTAAATTTAAGATAACATCTGGAGTTCCTCAGGGCTCGCACTTAGGGCCTTTGTTGTTTAATATCTTTATTAATGACCTGCCAAAATGCTTCAAGCATTCTACCCCTGACATGTTCGCTGATGACCTTAAGTTTCTAAAAATCATAAGTAGCATTAAAGATGTAAAAGACCTACAGAATGATGTGATAAATTTGTTCAATTGGTGCAAGATAAACGGAATGTTACTTAACGCAGAAAAATGTTATTTCATTACTTTCACTGAAATATTTTATTTCGATGGAAAGTCACAAGTGGAAAACGTGTTAGTTCCGCGTAAATCTCGATCTCGCGGCAATTCCAAGATAAAAAATAAGCCTATATGGTGCTGTAAAACTTGCTCTATTTTCCAGTGAAAGTTTCATAGAAATCGTATCAGTCGTCTCGGTGATTAACCCGGTCAAACTGAAAGACAGACAGACAGACAAACATTTTAGCAGGGGTTTTTATATGTTTTAGTAATGTATAAATAACTATATGCTGATAATACAGTTATTTTGAAATCACAAACACACTTAAATTTTTTGAACAACTATGGAGCAACATATAGGCTAATCTTTATCATAGTATTCCCGGGGGGTCAGGGCCCACGCAGGAACAACGACAGTTACCCGCACAAAAACATAAATATTTACTTTTATGCATACGTATAATAATTAATTTGAAAAATTACTTGTAAAATATATATATATATATATACATATATATATATATATATATACACATACATATATATATATATATATATATATATATATATATATATATATATATATATATATATATATATATATATATATATATATATATATATATATATATATATATATATATTATATATATATATATATATATATATATATATATATATATATATATATATATATATATATATATATATATATATATACATATACATATATACATATATATATATATATATCAAATCAAAAAATCAAAAATCTTTATTGTCTTTCAAACAAAACTTAAACTAGGTTGCGCACTGACACCCACACTAGGATTCCCTGTGTTGTGGGTAGTCAGCCTCTTCCCTTAAGATCTATCTTAATGTAACTTAAAAATTATAGCAGGTGAGTAGCGATTTACATTGATTAAACATAAAACTTATACTATATACTAAAATTAACTCTTACATAAATTTACATGGGTATGTGTGTGAGTGTAGGTGTGTGTGTGTGTGTGTGTGTGTGTGTGTGTGTGTGTGTGTGTGTGTGTGTGTGTGTGTGTGAGTAGGTGTTTGTGTGAGTATGTGTGTGTGTGTGTGTGTGTGAGCATGTGTGTGTGTGTGTGTGTGTGTGTGTGTGTGTGTGTATGGGTGTGTAGTTATTGTAGCGACAGTGACTGCATGGTAACTGGAATACATATTAGTTGAGTACATATATTTATTTATTAATTCTTTAATTTTAAGCAAACTTTTTTTTTTTTTTTTTTTTTTTTAATTAATAGAGATAATGTGTTCTGTATCCATGTAGCTTAGATGGAGAAGCCATGCCTTAATAGTTTTCTTACACATTGATCTAGTTTTGTAAACTATATCTAATTTTGAATTGATTCTGCTATATAAAAAGGGCCCTGTAAAATTAAAGGATCTATGTGCAAAGGTGGTTCTGGTTGGTTCAGCTTTCCATTTTAATGAACGAGCTGATCTGGTAGAGACTTCAATGGATTGTAACGATTTTTTATGAAATCTCAAAGCCACAGCTAGGATGTAAAGTTGCCGTACAGTAAGGGTTTGACATTCTTTATAAAGAAGGCTGGTAGAGTAACGACGCGGTTTTTTGTATGCCACTTTGAGTACTGCTCTTTGCACTCGTTCTAGCTTGAAAAGGTGTGTCTTGAGTGCAGCTCCCCAAATAACCACACAATAGCTAAGGACAGATTGGCACAGGGAAGTGTAAACTAATTTTATAAGATTTGTGTCAGCTACCTGCCTAAGCTTATATAGTACATGGAGAAGCTTTCTTGTTCTCGCGGTGGTAGCATCTATGTGTGGAGACCAGGATAGTTTCGCATCAATTGTTACGCCTAGGTATTTTATGAAGTCTACTTCTTCAATTATGGTGCATGTGCAGAAGTTCCATTTTCTATCATCACATTTGTGAATTTTAATTGTGATGACATCATCTGGAGCAGAGTGTTCTGTGATCCTAAAGGCAACGTACTTGGTTTTGTTCTCATTTAAGGTGAGTAGATTGAGTTGCAGCCATTTAGCAACTAGGTGAAGTCCTTCTTCTGCAGTGTCCTTAGTTTCTTTCCAGCTACTACCATGAAACACAATGGCAGTGTCATCTGCATACGTGAAAACACTTGCATTTTTCAGCTTTATATTGCAGAGGTCGTTAATGTATACTAGAAAGAGAGTAGGACCAAGCACGCTGCCCTGAGGAACACCGAAGTCTATAGCTCGCGATTCACTAAGCTGTTTGCCAATTTTAACTTTCTGCGTTCTGTCTGATAAATAGGACTTGAACCAGGACAGTACGAGACCTCTTACACCTATAGCTTGTAACTTTTTGATTAGTATTGTTCGAGAGACCGTATCAAATGCTTTCGCGAGATCGAGAAACACTCCAATGCAACACTGTTTATTATCCAGTTTATTAATAACTCGGTTGACTAATGATATTGTCGCGTCTTCTGTGGAAATTTCCGATCTAAAACCAAACTGATTATTGGATAAAATGTTTTTTGACTCAAGGAAGTTAAGGAGTCTCATGTTTATGACTTTCTCAAGTATTTTGGATAATGATGGTAAAAGTGAGATGGGTCTGTAGTTTGAAACTTGTTTCTTATCTCCTCCTTTGTAGATGGGACATACACAGGCAGTTTTGAAAAGGCTCGGAACTACTCCCTCAGTCATACTTAAGTTACAAATGTGTGAAATGGGTTCTGCAAGTGCAAACTTGTTACATTTTAAGATACGGTTACTTATACTATCCTCCCCTGGAGCTGAGCTAGTTTTAAGGCAATCAATAATTTTAGCAATTTCTTTGGCATTCGTGGGGACAAAGAACATAGAATCAGTTAAATTGCTATCAGTGGTTTTATATTTGTTAGCTAACTCTGATTCTGTCGTACCCATGTTGCGTAAAATATTATTAGCAAGTTTAGCACTCGTGATCATATTTAAGTAAATACCCAGTACTTCATTTCAGATTTACCATTAAAACGTGCTAGCACTATTAGAGATCTTGGTGTGACATTCGATGAAAAGTTACCTAGTTCGTACAACGACAAGTTGGCATTTTTTAAAATGCTTTCTCTAAGTAAAAGAAGAGACTTGTTGGATTTAATGTATTTACACAAATCTCTTAACAGCACAAGCGATAATCCAGAACTATTATCCAAACTTAGGTTTAATGTCCCCTTTCGGTATCCACGCAAACCGATTACTCCTCTCGTAGGACCTCTTCGTAGAACAGTGTTAGGTAGGAACTCACCGATTTCACGTCTCGACACGACTCACGCCAACAGCGAAGTTCTTGACCCATTTGGAGACTCAATGTTAAAATATAAGTTTAAAATTTTATCCCATATTTAAATTGTTTTATAAATGTCTACTTTCGATAATTTTATCTACAAAAAGTGTATTAATATTGTTAAAAATATGTTTGTCAGTGTTATATTACTATTAATTTGACGTGACGCTTGTTTTCTTCGTTGGATTAATGTACAAGCGCTTAGTGAATTAAAATTGTATAACTTCATAATTTTTGTTATATAGCATGCTGTATCCACTTTAAAAGATGGTGCATTTAGTTTTAATTATTTTTTTGTTTCACTCCTTTTTCTTGATGTTTAATGTTATCATCACTTGTGGATCATAATAAATAAATAAATAAATAATTTAAATATTATACAATTTAAAATAAAATATAACCTACACAGGGTTATTGCTTTTCTGAATTTTTTTTTAAAATTATCGCATATAATGTCAATTTTTCGAATTCCTTATTGAGAGGATGGACCTATTGTAATATACCAATTATTAATCAATAGTAATCACTAATATTTTCGAAATAAGCGCCTGTGATAATGTAGTAATTGTAAAAGCACCGGCCAATTTTTTTATAATTTGCGTTATGACATAGCAATGATGAAAGTCAACTGGATGTCAATTAACGCTCGATGTTAATAATGAATTTCCAATCTTAGATTGACTTAATCTTAATCTTAGATTGACTTGATTTAGATCGATTTCCAATCTACATGCCACCACGATAGATTGCAGAGCGATCCTACCTGCGAGCGAACCTCCTGATAGCTGCGTTTTACATAGAGTTTTTTATTTGAACAAAAATCTTGTCTGCGCGTTGATATTGTTCAACTACTATTCTAATAGCAAAATTCCTTTTAAAAACACTTTTAATGAAATAATATACTTCTAAGTTCTCTAATATTAACATAAAATAAATCTTAATAATATTCAAACTTAAAATCGTCCTGATTTATTTGCTGAATCTTTTCACTAAATGTATAATTCTCATCGTATAGACCACTGCAACAAATTATCCCAAAATCTTACAAAAGTTGAGGAATACCGATCTCAAGTTTAGAAAAGAAGTTAAGAAATTTATAAATTAAAATTTTTAACATTAAAAAAATTTAAAAAAGTAGTTTTCTTGTACTAAACATTAATTTTCTTGAATAAAAATATTGATTTTCTTGTAACATTTAAGGTTTCAATAATATGTAAGTAAAATTATAATGTGATTTATTAACTTCCAATCGTCTTCTTCTAATATTGTCACTTATTAGTTCATTAATATATAACAAATAATTATAATCCATCTTAAAAAATAGTTATTTATGAGAGATGTCCTTTCTCTGATACCTTATATAAATTATCCATCACTAACATAAAAAAAACCCGACACATCTTTAACAATGTAAAATCCAATGTTAAAAATGTAATCCGCAGATATAACAAAGTAAACCTCGAACCTGAACCGTTTAAGATACCGAAAGAAAAGTCAAAATTAACAGATCGTTTATTGACACACATTAGTTCACACTTTCATACAAAATAAAATTTTAACCTCCTGTCTGTCCTCCAAGAGATAGATTGATTTTAAAAATCAAAAATACTATGGTTATTCGCAAGCATTACTCAAAAAAGGAAAATGAATTGAAATATCAATCTATGGTGGATAAGGATTGATTATTAACATCGGCTCGTATCACTGTAACATTAAAATTGAAAGTTATTACAATTTTCATTACTTTCTCGGTACCAAATAAAAGAGAAAAACAAGAAGTCATTATTTAAAAAATGAATATTGTAATAATAAGTTAGACAACAAAATCGCTTAGAAAATAAATTCAGAGTAATTTTCTTCAGAATGACTTCAAAAATACTTACTAAAATATTACTGAGATTCAGTCGAATCACTATTCTAGCCGTAAGTTTTAGTAATTTTTGCAAGATTATATCACAAAATACATTTTCATATATTTATTTATATGCGTCGTTTTATTGCCAAGACGAGATCATATAGCACTGTCAAAAAGTTATCAGATCTCATGTAGAGATAAGTTTCTAGGCCTACATGGCCAGCCCTTTATATCTATAAGCTTTCATTTAACTCTTAAGTTGCTTAAGTTGTTTATAAACTCTACATCTTAGTCAAAATGCATTGAACTTAAAAATTGATTTTATATTTATAACTTTACTCCTATACAATACTTTTTGTAGTAACAATATGTTTTATCCCTAGCGGGATAGTCAGAAAAGATGGAGCGGCAAACGCTTCCCTTGTCTTTATCAAAGAAGATTTTTTTCAGACATACCAATATAAGTATAACAAACAACAAATATCAAAGATAAAAGAAATATAAACCTAAAACTGGATATTTTTAGAGGAAAATTTTAATAAAATGGGCCTGGACCTGTACAAGCTTTAAATATCATGCGAAATTTTGTCACACTTATCTCTAAATTATAAAAAAACTTACGTTCATTACTTCCCATAAACTTTAATACGATTCCTATTATGGGTATGTTAAAAAAATTACTGCCCAATTCGCTATAAAGTTTCACTGGTTTCCAAAGATTTTTAATGAGCAGTACCACCAGTATCACAAATAGAACAATGACGACAATCATTTTTAAGACGTGTTCACATTATCCCACTTATGAAATGACTAAATTTATAATTGTACTGACTCGTCATTTATATACATATGTAATATATCTTATGAAAAATATATAAACACACATATATGTATCTAAAATAATTTATCGTTTTGCACTTAATTGTGAATAATAATAAGCGTGAGAATTTTCAACATTGTTCAAATATTTAAACGTATTTAAAAGTAAATGGTCCCGTATTTTTATCCAATGCAATAAGAGTCATTACCGTATATTTGCAAAATACGGTGGATACTAGTCACCACGCGCAACTTGGCTTGCGTAGACTTTATGACCATTGTCATGTTACTTGTTCTATATTTTCTATCTGAAGTCAACACATTTTGTGTAGGGTGGCGAAACGTAAGGCTGCGTTATATCTTACAATTCTTTTCAATGTCTAGTTTACTATGGTCTAATCTATATTATAGATTATTATATATATATATATATATATATATATATATATAATATATATATTTCGATATATTATAGATATACATATTATACTGATATATATATATCTATACACTAAATATTTATCTCCCTAGTATGTGGTAGTCAAAGAGAATGGAGCGCTAAATGCTACGGTCTCCTGACGTACTAATTTGGCCACGTCCATTGTCATTAATCACTGTATACATGCAATCCGGAAGTCCAGTATCTTCGACACGGTGTTTCCGAAAATCAACCGTGGTCTCACCATACCTGTCTTACTACTAACTTTTGCTTCATATACATTTTTTGCCATTTTTTCATCACTCATTCTCTCGACGTCCCCTAAGTCATATTAGCAGGTTCTTCTTTATTCTCACTGTGACATCCTTGCTGGTACCTACCGTTCTGTGTATCTCTTCGATGCAGATTCGGTCCGTTAAGCTGACTCTCATACCATAGCATGCTTCTCATGAGATAATATCTCCACAGCATTCATTTTTCTATTATTATTCTTTTCTGCAATATCCCATGTTCACTTCTATATAACAGCGTTCGCACCAGAACTGCATTGTGTACGGCTAAACGTGCATGTACACTGACGTTGCACCATCTCAACTATCTCTGCTACCAGCACCGTTCATTTTGTTACCAGCAGCAATACGCTTCCATATCCATTTCGTATCTTCCATCTCTATTTAACATACATCTACTTCCTTTACTTGTTCTAGTAACTTCCATTCACAAAATCTTGCATTCCGTCTTTTCTTCATATGTTTTAAATTCCGAAACCTTTACCATAAATGCATTTAAAAATTAATTACTAACTGAAATATTAAAGATTTAAAAATTTTGTTTGCTAAATAAATTTTATTTGGCAAACAAACTGGCTTCTGACGTGCATCCTCATTTTGCATGCAATTTTTGGTTTTTCAATTTTGGTACTTAAAATCTACAATTGTTTAGTGATTCTGATATCTTCAAAATATCATTAAACGAGCATCGCATTCCCACGGCGTGTTAGCATTTATAAAATCATGAATATGATAATAGCTTTTAACACACAAACGTTTTTTTTTATAATTATTTTAAACTGTGACTTCAGACGACATCTCGGACGTTTTCTAGGATCCTATTGTAAAAGCGAACTGCGAATTCGATGCAATCAAGTTACAAGCGCAATATGGTAGTACTCATATATAATTTCTAGTATTAATAACAATAAAATGCACATAAGTGCAGCACTGATTTTGGTAAAGTCATTATGATCACTTTTTAACATACGTGATATTTTCAAAGATGTATTGAGAAGTAACTGTTAATATATCAACTTCCTTAAATGTTTGACTTAAGTGATTTTTAGGGTTGAAGTTATAGATATCGCTAATATTTCGTTTCTGCAAAAAAAAAATTATTAGGTTAATTATTAGATTAAAACATAAAAAAAATTAGTCTCTACATTGAATATTTTAACAAAAAATAATGCAGGGTAATGTAAAAATACTAACAGAATATGTATCTATGATTTTTTAAACATTTGTCTATCAGTTTTTATCTGTCTGTATCTTTGGATTTACTGGACAGACTTGAATGAACCTTTTTTTTATTGTTTAACTGTCAGGTCTGTGCAGGATCTAGGCTATAATAGTGTTTGAAGATGGCAGACCTGATTCAGTACTAAAGCAGTCTAGGTAAATTATAAGATATAATAAACTGCTGTTGTAACAAAATTGATCGAAATTTAAAAAAAATACTTTCCATTAATATCTAAAAATGAAGGAACACACAAGGAAAGAAAGGAAAAATGAAGGAATACACCTGATGTATATTTGATTACAATATATCAGCTAAACTATAAGAAATAAGAAAAAAAAACACTTCTTTTTAGTAGTTATTAATCATTTATTATATTTTCAATAGTTTTCAGTAATCAAAATAAATTATTTTTATCATTTTTTCATTTTGTTTCCGGGACCACATGGAATACTAGGATTAAAATTACAATTTATGCTTGTAGGGACTGTTAGCTAATACTATACCGAAATGATATTATTTCTGTTCAGTAGTTTTTGCGGGATTGGAGGCCAAATAGCAGACAGATAGACAGACAGACAGATAAAATCTGTTTTGATGAGTGGCTTTTAAGCTTTATTAACCGACTCCACTTATACACTTTTTAAATCTTTAATGTACAGAATTGACTTTTATATCTTTTTATTAAACCTATATATAGTTATACCAGCGATCCGCTCGCGGCTTCGCTCGTTTATATAAACTGAATCACGTACCTTTTGAAATATTATTCGATTACCAATTCTTCGATTTTCTCGTATATATGAACATATATATTTTCAAATCACTCTATTATTAAAAATCGTATACGCAATTTATATGTTTCTTGCATGAAACATAATATATGTATAGTTAACGAGTAATTTAAGAAACCATGAGCGTTGATTAAAACCAGCAAAATCCACTCTCAAAATCCAATCCAGCACTGGAGCGAAAAAGTTTTGTAACGTGGTGATATACCGCTCGGAATTCACCGTAACCGCACGTCCTATTAAGTCTTCAAAATAGTAAGAACCACTAATGCAATAATCGTTTGCAAACTGCAACCAAATAGTATGGCACTGAGGCCTGGTTGTTCACGAACAGATTTTACTCGTTCCACGTTATTGGACTCCTCCGCCAGATTGAAGTAAACCCATTGTTGAACCCATCTTCTCAAATTTGAGCACTTATTTTGTAATTAACATACCTGATGGAACTTGATTTTTGTGTCGTATCTTGTGATAGCTGATGAACTTTTGTTGAGCTAAGGTCGCAGAATCGTTGTTTCGATTGTACTCATTTTCTTTGGGGATAACAGTCAGTGTTTGCTTCAGAATATGGGTGGACCCTGTCGGAGGGTGTGGCCAATCCAACTCTATTTTCGGCGTTTTAACTATTGGTCAATTAGGCTTGTGAACAATTTAAACGACTCAATCATATTATTCATATTATTTTTGGAAACCCGACGTTTCGAATACTTTGCAACAGTCCATTTTCACGTGTACATTGAGGTGGTGCTTCACGTATAAACTACTACCAATGGTTTCTCAGTTGCCTCGTGTACTGCTCTAGATTCCTGCAAAATGATCTAACTGTATCCTACTCTCAGGTATGGTGGGTTTGAAACTTTAAATTTGGTTTTTATGAGTGGATCGTATTCAGAAAAATGTTTTCAACTGGTTTCTCTATTAAAATTAGGATATTTTGGTAGTTTCATTATTTCCTTGTGGATCATTCTATCATTCATCTGTACCTATTTTATTTACTGATCTAAATAATATAATAATACCTAATTTTATTATTTAATCTTAAAAAAATTGCATATCGTTAAATAATAGACATAGTAAACTAGACATTAAGGGATTGGTAAGACATAACGCAGCCTTGAGTTTCGCTATCCAACACAATAGTTGTCGATTTGTCGGTACAAAATATAGAACAAGTAACATGACAATGGTCGTAAAGTCCACACAAGGCAAATTGCGCGTGGCGACTAGTATATAAGTTAATCCCATTCTGATTCACCGTACAAAGAATGTATAAGAGCGGTCCACCTGTATGTCAAAAATATACGGTAATAACTCTGTCGCATTTAAAAAAAATTACGGGACCATTCACTTTTAAATATGTCATACATTTGACCAATATTGAAAATTCTCACGCTTATTACTATTTACAATAAAGTGGAAACAAAAATCAACTTTAATATATATGTTGCATATTAAATATTACGTATGTATATAAATAACGAGTCAGTACAATTATAAATTAAGTCATTTCATAAGTGGGATAACGTGAACACGTCTTAAAAATGAATGTCGTCATTGTTCTATTTGTAGTTCTCGTCCTGCTCATTAGCAGTCGTTCGAAATCAGGCAAAGTTCATAGCGAATTGGGTAATAATTTTTTTAACATACCCATAATAGGAATCATGTTTAAGTTTTTGGGAAGTAATGAACGTAAGTTTTTTTTTTTTATAATTTAGTGATAAGTCAAAATTTCGCATGAAATTTAAAGCTTTTACAGGTCCAAGATCCAACTATAGTTTTATATTTCTTTTATCTTTGAAATTTTGTTGAAAGTTTGTTTTACTTATATTGACATATGTATAAGTAAAATAAATTAAAAAATTTTTAATTGAATTTGATATTGTTTGGTGCTCTATCCATTTTGACTATCCCGCTAGGGATAAAATATATTGTTTCTACAAAAACTATAGTATAGCAGAAAATTTATAAATATAGAATCAATTTTTAATTTCAGTGCATTTTGAGTAAGGTGTCGAGTTTGTTAACAAACAAATTTACTAAAACTTACGGCTAGAATAGTGAATCGACTGAATCTCAGTAATATCTCTTTAATTATTTTTTAAATCAATCAGTAAAAATTACTCTAAGTCTGTTTTCTGAACGATTTTGTCGTCTAACTTATTATTATAACATTTATTTTTAAAATAATGAATTCTTGTTTTTCTCTTTTATTTAGTACCGAGTAATACTTGAGAAAGTAATGAAAAGTGTAATAGCGTAAAATTGTTAAAGCCAATGTACTATTGAATGGTGAGACCGCGGATCCTGTTCATTCTACGATATTTCTCGGTGTCACCATAGACTTTTAATTGCAGTGGGGGCCTCATATTGATATCTTGGCGAATAGACTTAATGATGAAAAATTGTCCGTTTTGTTATGTTAGGACATCTCTCATAAATAACTACTTTTTAAAATGGATTATAATTATTTGTTTGTGACAAGATTGGAAGTTAATAAATCACATTTTTAATTTATTTTCATCTAATTTAAATCTTAAACAATAAAAACAATATGTCTAGTTAAAAAAAAAACAATATTTATTATTACAAGAATACTACTATTTTAATATTTTTCATGGTTCTACTCATAAAAAATATTCTTTCTTAACTTAAGATCAGTATTCCGTAACTTTTGTAGGATTTTGGGATAACTTGTTGCAGTGTTTGTCGCGTCAGTGGTCAATACGATGAAATTACACATTTAGTGAAATAGATTCAAATCAAATTAACCAGGATGATTTTAAGTTTTAATATTATTAAAATTTATTTTATGTTAATGTTATAGAACTTGAAAGTTTGTTATTTAATTAAAAGAATTGATTTGAAATGGAATTTTGCTAGTAGAATAGTAGTTGAACAAATTCATCGCACAGACAAGGTTTTTGTTTTAATAAAAACTCAATATAAAACTAAACTATCAGAAGGGCTAGGATCGCTCTGCAACATATCGTGAAACCAAAGTGTTCATTGCTAGTTTTGGTTATATGTACATTGGAGATCGATCTAAAGGTATATAACAAACGCAGATTGATGTCAATCTGAGATTGGAGATTAATTATTGACATCGAGAGTAAATTAACATCCAGTTGACTTTAATGATCTCATTTTTACTAACCTAACCCATCATTTCTATGTCATAAGGCAAATTATAATTAAAATTGGCCAGTGTTTTTTTTTACAATTCCTAAATTGTCACAGTCGTTTATTTCTAAAACATTAGAGAATACTCTTGACTGATAACTGGTAGATTATAATTGGTCCATCCTGTCAATAATGAGTTCGAAAGTAATAATCATCTAGGTTATCTCAGGATGGGAGTAATTTCACTAAGGATTTTTTAGGGATTCCCCTTGAGGAGAATTCATCGAATTACCAATAAGTTTGTACAGTTTATATATTATTTAAAATTTTATATTATTTAAATTAGTAACTTGCTTTTTTTTAATTCCAGGTCGGATGAATATGTTTAAGAGATTGGCAAACTATAGTTATTTCAATAAACATGGCGGAGCAAGTGGGTGGTTTGGACCATTTCTAGTAACATGTAAGTAATATAATCTCTAAGCTGAAAAAGCTAAGAGAGAAAACACGCAAGTTATTCACCAGGGCTAAGATCAACAACATCTACAGGAAAGGTTCTGTATTGAAGACTTCATATATTCACTAAGCTACTTTTAGTGGCAGAACCTGTGTTTTGTTTGAACAGATCAGGACAATGATATTATAATATGATAAATGATATCTAATTTTTAAGTGATATAAATACATTTGTCTACAGTTATATCGGATCCGCATCAAGCAGTTGCAGTCCTAAATGCTACAAACGAAAAAGGTCACGTAGGCCTACTAGCGCAACGACTAATTGGAAACGGCTTGATTTTTGCACCGGGTGAGTCGCAATAACTTGCAAACGCTGTCTGTCGCTGTCATATATTTGAAAATGGTTTGATTTATGTTTGAATCCATTAAAATTAGTCCCAGAGAGAAAAAGGTCACTTTATTAAATTAAAAATATTTAGAATAGTTTTCTTAATAAATAAAACACAACTGTTGAAACAAAACAATTGTTGTATTGCTTTATTTACAGGGAAAATATGGAGACCTCGGCGTAAAATTCTGCTACCAAGCTTTTCTTCTAAACATCTTACACAATTCGTTCATATTTTTGATTTACAAAGTAGAGTGGCTGCTAAAAACCTTCAGTGTCAAGTTGGTAAAGGCAACTTTTCAATATGGAACTATCTAAGCCTCTACTCTTTGGACTCTATTTGTGGTCAGTTCAAAAATATTATATACTCATAAGACGGTATTTGTGAGCGAGCGTGGTAACCTTTTAAGAATTAATAGTAATAAAATTATTATTCTTTATTACAATCTTAATTAAAATGTACAGCAATTTCGTTATAAACGATCTCCGCCAGGCAACTTAAAGGTGTAAAAGCTTATAAACGACATTATTTGCTTTTCATAAAATGGTATGTAACGTTAGTTTAATAGTTATTATTTAATTTAATAGTTATTTAGATATAAACATGCATAGTCCGACGGCAGCAAAGAGCAAATGGTTATCTATAAAATCACTACTTTATAGGAAAGAGTTTTTAAGCCGAAAGTTTGATAACTTTTACACAAAACAATTGTAGCTTCTTGAAATTTGTTACACATAATCAATATAATACTTCGAAGACAATATTAAAATGTATTGGTCAAATTTATATTTAATTTCTGAAATACAGCAGCAGCAAATGTCTTTTACTTGTGTGTAAAAATAAAAGAAAAACTTGAATCAAATGCCACATATCCGTTTCTAAGAAGCATTTCCTAATTGTCACTTTGCTAATAGTTTCTAATCAAAACTATGAAATTGTCAACGCTTACTGTAATTTCTAGGGTAGAGGTTTTTTAATTCATTACTAGAGGTAAATTATTATATTGCGGTTTCTAAATGTTCGTCCGCTATAATTTATTTTCATTAACAGAGCATTGAAATTTCGAACCATCTTCTCTAGTGAAATTACGATATTTTGTATTTTAAAAGCCTTGTGGTTTGTTCTAGAAATACATTTGTTTTCTCTAGCGAGGATAAGCGGCTTATCAATAGTTAAATATATAAATTCATCTCTTATCTCTTAATAGTTAAATATAATTAAAGATTTAATTGAAATTGACATTGTAGGAATAAAAATGTCACACAAACTTAACAAAAAACAATTAACCAACGGTGAAGAAGCGGTTATGTGATTGATATCTTCCATAACAATAACTCCATTTTGAACCCAATAATGAAATAAAATGAATTTCGACTTCATATATATATATATATATATATATATATATATATTATATATATATATATATATATATATATATATATATATATATATATATATATATATATATATATATATATATATATATATATATATATATATATATATATATATATATATAGTATAATTTAATTTTATTTATTTAATTTGATATGATTTTTTTTCTAAACTCTTAATTCATACAACCATTTCTTAATATTTTTTTCTTATATTATTTGTAAGTTTAAAAAAGTAATCATCACTATTATGAATGTAATAAAAAAAATGTACTTTTATTAATAATTAATTTAAAACATTTATTTCATATTATTTTATAGTATTTATGTTAACTATAGTACATTATTTTATAATATTCTGTAAGTATTCTGTATATTATTATTTTTTCCGAAAATGTTGCTACCGTTGAATTATGGCATCAATTTTGGTCAGTCATTCAAACATTCTATCGCGACCGCTCCAATTGTTTTTCTTTCAATTGTTTTAAGGACGTTACTAGAGGTTATTTTATACTGATTTCATACAGTAAATTGATACGTTTTCAAATATATATACACATATATATATATATATATATATATATATATATAATATATATATATATATATATATATATATATAATATTATATATATATATATATATATATATATATATATATAGACATATAAATATATATATAGACATATAAATATATATATATATATATATATAGACATATATATATGTGATTTTAACACTCATCACACTCTGTGGGGGTGTTATTACTGTGATGGATTCTCGCCTTTGTTGGTGGACTTGATTGACGATGTAGATCTCTGCATCCTTAATGATGGTTCACCGACTCGTAGGGTTAATCCTAATCAGAATCCTAGGACTGCTGTTGATCTTTCCTTGTCTTCTCCATCTCTTGCTTCCCTTCTATCATGGTCTGTTCTTCCTTCCTCCCATGGTAGTGATCACTTCCCAATTCTTTTATCCTTAAATAATAGATACCCTCATATTAATAATCCTCATCCGCTCCTTAAGTTCAATTTAAAAAAGCTAATTGGTCTGAGTATGCTGACTCGGTGGATTTCAGGTTAAATGATCTTCCTGAGTCTGTTGATTATGAGAATGTCACTTTTTGTTATGATTGGTTTGTTTCTGCCATTTTATCTGCAGCTGACTTACATATCTCCAAAAAACTCTCCATTCAGAATCGGGTGCCTTCCAATCCCTGGTGGGATCAGGAATGCTCTGATTCTGTCGATCGGCGAGTATCTGCCGAGGTGTCGTACGCAGCCTGTATGACAATGGAGAAGTATATGGATTACAGACGCAATGATGCAAAATTTAGGAAATTAATTTGGAAAAAGAAAAAACTTGGTTGGGTCAACTTCTGCGAGTCCCTTAATCCTCGTACCTCTTCCTTCATTGTATGGACTAATGTTAAGAGATTTCGTAGGTCTCTTAATAATGTCCCTAGTCCAAATTCCAACAATCCATCGCTATGGCTTAACAATTTTGCTGACAAATTGGCCCCACCTTTTGTACCGCCGTTTGATTTATCCCCAACCATGCCGATTGAATCTTCAGAGGAAATGGATGCCCCCTTTTCCTTTGAGGAACTCAAAAGCATCTTAGCGGATTTAAAAGACACTAGTCCTGGAGAAGACGGTGTCCCTTATTCTTTCATAGTGAGGTTAAACGAGAAATCTAAGCTTTACTTCTTAGATTTAATAAATAAAATTTTTCAATCTGGCAATATTCCTGATGCATGGAAATCCCAAATTGTTATCCCTATCCTTAAACCAGGGAAATGTTCCTCTGACCCTTCTTCCTACAGACCCATTGCCCTTGCATCAACGCTATCAAAAACTGCTGAGCGACTTTTAAAAAACCGTTTGGAATGGATAGTGGAAAGCAGAAATATCTTAGCTCCCTCTCAGTTTGGATTTAGAAAGGGGCTATGCACTGCAGATAGTCTCAGCATTTTAACTACAGACATTCGACGATCTTTTGCCAAAGGAGAGTATTTAGTGAGTGTTTTTTTAGATGTTGCATCTGCATATGATAATGTACTTCTTCCGGTACTCAGGCAGAAACTGCATAAGCTGAGTATTCCGCCGAGGTTGGCCAGTTTCATATGTAATTTGCTAACCGATCGAACGGTATCTGTTAAACATCCGCTTCTTACTGTTTCCCCCAGACATGTCTGGAAAGGACTTCCTCAGGGTTCAGCTCTTAGTCCTCTGTTGTATAACATCTACACACATGACCTTGAATTGTCTGTTAGTAGTTTTTGTAACATCCTTCAGTACGCTGACGACATCGTCCTCTATTACAGCTCAAATTCTGTGGAGGACATAACTTACCGCCTTAATACTGCTTTGCACTATCTTATCCAGTGGTTGACTGATCATGGCCTTACATTGTCCATTGATAAGTGCCAGATAGTAGTATTTACAAAAAAAAGGAGTACCCCTAATTTTCATATTGAACATAATGGTATTCCCATCCAAGTAGCGGAGAATGTAAAATTTTTAGGCATTATACTTGATAAGCGACTGAACGGAATTGCTCACGCTGAATATCTCAGCAGAAAATGTGAAAAGGGCATTAATGCTTTAAGAGCGGTGTCCGGTGTGTGGTGGGGTGCACATCCTTATACTCAAAAACTCCTGTACGGTGCCCTTATCCGCAGTCATATGGATTATGCTTTATATGTTCTGGCCCCCTTTAATAAAGTAGCCACAGAAAAGCTTAATCGGATTCAGTACAAATGCCTACGCATAATTCTAGGGGCAATGAAGTCTACTCCCACTAATGCACTCCAAGTGGAGTGTGTTGATCCTCCTCTTCCTATCCGCAGACAATTCCTTGCAGACCGATTTGTGGGTAAAATGTTACAACTTTCTTCCCATCCTTTATGGTCTAAGTTAACTGAGTTAGCTGACCTACTCCCCCGTGATAAACCATTACCATACCTGCTACACAGTTTCCTGAAGTTCACTAATTTACCTCATCCCTTGTTACGCCTCCCTTCTAATCCATTGTTTTGTACACCGTACAAAGCATTGGTCTATCATCCCTCCATCATAACAGACCTTGGCTTTACCAAGGGAGATCCAGGCACCATCACAAAATTCCAAAAGGCTGTAAATGAAAATTGGTTTAAACATCTCCATATCTTTACTGATGCATCAAAGCTTTCTAAAGAAAGCTGTGTTGGTGCAGCTTGCTGGATACCTAAATTCAAAATTATCTTACAATTTAAGTGCCCTCCCGAATCATCAGTGTTTACAGGCGAGGCTGTTGCTTTGTTAGAAGCAATCCTGTTCACGCTCTCCCACAACGTAAAACAGACAGTTATATTTACTGACTCTCTTAGCTGCTTAATGGCTATTAAGGGCAACCCGTTTCATGGTAAATTGAGATCTTCAATTGTTTTAAGGATTCGTGAAGAATTATTCTCATGTCATCTAAAGGGTTTGGAGGTCACTCTTGTATGGATTCCAGGTCACTCTGGAATTAGTGGGAATGAATCTGCAGACTCGTGCGCAAAATTAGCGATCCAGTGTGGTATTCTGGATCACTTTTCTAATTCGGCTCAGGATCTGTTGTCTCTTGCAGCCACTCACTTGGACAAGTCTTGGTCTGAATACTGGGACTTATCTAAATCTCACAAGGGTAAATATTATGCATTTCTCCAGCCGGATATACCAAAGCGTCCTTGGTTCTTCTATCAAAGATTTACTGAACGGAGGGTTATATCTACAATTTGTCGCTTACGTCTTGGACATGCATGTACACCTGTGCATCTGGCTAAGATCAGGGTCAGGGACCACTCATTGTGTGAATGTGGCTTGGACGACGGTTCCCTTTCCCATATCCTTTTCTCTTGCCCTAAATTAATCCGTCCCTTATACGATGCCCTTCCTCTCAAAGTCCCCCGTCCCCTTAATGTTCAGTGTTTGTTGATGTTTGTGTTTAGTCCTTTGTGTAAATTTTTATGTAAATATATTAAATATAATAATATTAAAGTATAAGCTAACACTCATGTAAAATATTATTTATTACTAACCTTATTTGTTATCTGTTCATATTGTAGATATCTGTTAATTTTGTTATAGGTGAAGGATTTAAACTGGATCTCTTTAAAACATGCATTCTTCTATAGTGTAATATTAGCTCTTTTTTACCGTACACTCTCTTTTGTGTGTTCTCCATTCGACGTGACATTGGCGAAGTGATTTGTGCTCCACTGGCACGCTCGAAACGCCATATATAAAGACAACAACAACAAAACGTCATAAATAAAAATAAGAAATTTCTGCATCACGCTGGCAGGATTTATTTATTTCTAATAATGTCGATAAATCTTAAAAACATCTACATACCATAGATGATATTGTGGTAGTAATAAAGTATAGAAAAATCAATTATGTTTATGAAATATTTTAATAATGTATTAATAGTTCTGTTTATAGTTGGTTAGGCTATCGTTTTTTGTAAATATAAGCTAAAAAAGTACCTAGTGGATTTTTTCGTTTGTATGTTTATTTATTTATTCGTAATTCACGTAAAATTTACTGGCCAAAAAATTTAAAATTGATAAATTGATACTGTAACAGTATTCATAAAAAAATAAAGACTGATAGAATCAAATTACTTTGATTATTATTATCTAATAGAGAATTAATAAATTTTGACGCGACAATATTTTAAAACCTAATCCACCCCAACCTAATAAAACCTCAACCTAATCTAAAAACATAGAATAGTTGTCGTCCAGGCGTTCAATGAGGGTTTCGTAGAAAAAAACACCAACACTTATTTTAATTACGTCGATTACTGGCAAGTGAAGTAAAATTGATTTTATCGAAAAAAATATTTATTTCCTTTGTTATATGAGTATTATTTAAGTTCATATAACGTTTTTTTAGTATAATATTAATACTATTTTGAACACTGGCGATGTTAATAATAGAAGATAGTAGTAGTATATTTGTGAAGACTAGAGTAAAGAACGTGAAAGTATGAAAGAAGGGTGGTGTATTTAAAAATAAAAAATAATTTAATTTAATTATGGTGTTCCAATTAATAAAAAATAAATGAATGGTATTCGTATGACATGGATTACAAATTTCAATTGTGGAAAGTGGATATTGTGTTTTTTGTGTTATTATAGAAAAGCTAAAACTTAATCTGCTTACAGACTCTTCTTCTTCTTGGCATTAGTCCCGGCTTTTGCCAGAGTCTGCCTTCCGACTGAGCCTACTCCACTTTGCACGGTCTTTAACATCCTCAGTGGATAATTTATTGGCTCTCATGTCTTGTGTCACGACATCCAGCCATCGCTTCCTTGGGCGTCCGGGTGGTCTAACTCCAGGGACAGACATGTCAAGGCACTTCCTTCCGACATAGTTCTCAGATCGGCGCATAACGTGGCCATACCATCTCAGGCGACGCTCTTGGAGCTTATCCACTACGTCACGGACCCCAAGACTACCTCGAATGAATGTGTTGCGTATGCGGTCGGACCGACATCCATCTCAGCATCTTCATCTCCGTGACGTGAAGCTCCTGAGTGTGCCGAGATAATGTTGGCCAACATTCGCTGCCGTATATAAGAACAGGTCGGATAATGCTCTTGTATATCAGTCCCTTGAGCTTGGGCGGTATTCTGCTATCGCAGACCACACCAGTGACCTCCCGCCATTTGGCCCAGGCAGCGTTTATACGGGCATGGATGTCGTGGTCGATGCCTCCAGACTCATGCATAACGGCTCCAAGGTACCTGAACTTCTCCGACTTAACGGCTGGCTCAGGCCCGATATGGATGGTGCTCGAGTCCGGGCTCCCACAAGCCATGTACTCGGTCTTCGACACATTCAGTTTGAGACCACCGTTTTCAAGCGCACCCTTCCAGGCGTTCACTTTACGCTCCAGCATCAGTCGGTTCTCATCGATGAGTACTATGTCATCGGCATACATCATCAGCCACGGAGGCTGGCATTGGATGTCAGCCGAGACAGTATCCAGCACTACATTGAATAAGAACGGACTAAGAGCTGAGCCCTGGTGAACCCCTACTGTAATCGGGAAGGGCTTGGTGTCGCCAACAGCGGTCCTAACCACTGAAGCGGAGTCGTTGTACATATCTCTGATAACCTCAATATAGGCTTCAGGGATCCCCTTGGATCGCAATGCCCACCAGATACACTGACGTGGAACACAGTCAAAGGCCTTCTGCAGGTCTAAGAATGCCACATGCAGAGCTCTCCTCTTTTCCCTGTGTGCCTCCATCAAAATTCTGAGGGCAAAAATGACGTCCGTAGTGCCTGATCCTGGCTGAAATCCATATTGACACTCAGAGACAGTACACTCTCGGCGGAGCCTGAGGGCGATCACGCGCTCGAAAAGCTTCATGGTGTGACTCATAATCTTAATGCCCCTATAACTACCGCAATCTTGAACACTGCCCCTTCCTTTGTAAATAGGGGTAATAAAACTGTGCCGCCATTGATGTGGCATCGTCCCAGTGTTCAGCAAAATCATTATTAACAGACCCCTTTTCCTTTATTTTGTTTTAAAAGTTTACTCGTACTTTACCTAGCATATGCATCTTTATAATGAAATAAACATTTCCAATGTAATGCAAAAAGCGGCGCTATGTTCCGCCACCCAACAATATCTGAAATCTATATTCGGTGTCCACACTATGTCTAGACATAGCACATACCACCTTTTATTTGGCTTATATATCTCATAACACTCCATACTAATCATAATACTAATAACATAAAGCTTGAAAGTTTGTTGCTTAAAACACATTATTCTTAGGAACATTCCTCTTGTTTTGGATAGTCATGACCGTCGTAGCGCAGAGCTAACAGTTACAGAGTACCTGTTAAAGCGACGGTTTGTGGGTTCGATGCCCATTCGGTAACAATGAATTATTTTATTGTCTTCGCTCTAATAACAAACGTTAAGTTTCACCAGTTAACACGCAATGCCTCGAAAAGTGGAAAGTGGAGAATACAGTGTCAACACCCTCTGCCTACCCAACTAGATGCGGTACCAGCATGAAGCTATAAAAAAAATGATGATGATGGCATAATGACGATTTCTATCCATATTACAAAATCACCACAGACAGACCCTTTTCTAACGTTATATTTACTTAAGGCCACAGTACGCACCGAATATTAATTCTTATACAGTATCAGATAAGCGTTGTGACGCTTCCAAATGGTCTTCTATTACGAAATCTGAATTGAAGAAATGAGGATATTTGGACATATATATATATATATATATATATATATATATATTATGGGGGATTATAGTCATATGATAGTCTATAGTATATAAGTTTCAGGGTATGATATTATGAAGTAGGTAGAAAATATTCTAAGAACCTATTGCGTCTGATCTGGATATAACATTTCTTCATATAAACCTATACTTATATACTATAATACGTCCCACTAATAAATTGATTATTATAATAACGATGTATACAGAGGTACATATTAATATTCGATAGCTACCCAATATCGCCTCTTGTTTTGGACTATAATTTACCCCGAAAAAGAAATAGCCATTTCTCAGATTCGATTTCGTGAATGTGAATTGGAGCGTCAGACCGCTTCTTGATACTGTATCAGAATTAGACTTCGCCCCTGTGACCTTCAGAAATGGATCGGCTATTACGGGCTTCTTGGGGGATTGTAATAGGGGATAGAAGTGGGTCGTGTCATCGACATTTTTTGTGATAGGTTCTGCTGGACCGCAGGTAGTTGGGTAGGAAAGGAAAATTAAGCTGTTTCCATTGGCATTCCGAGCATGGGCAACTGGTGACACTTAACGTGGTTCTAAGCGAAAACAATATAAGCAATCCATGTTACCGAATTGGCTCGAACCCACAAACTGCTTTACAGGTATCGAAGCTCTATACGCTACGGCGGTCTGACTATCCAAGCGACAGGATTTACAAAGTCTATGCGTTGAATCTCGGGACTTTGCTTTGTAGTCATGCCTCTATAAAGGGTAGGAGTGTTAGAAGCTATTTAAGCATAAACGGGGTCTGTGTCTTCTACAGAGTGTACTCCTAACTAGAGATGTCAATAGTGGTGGCGGAACTCGCCGTTTTTGCATTACATTGGAAATGTTTATTTCATTATAAAGATGCATATGCTAGGTAAAGTACGAGTAAACTTTAAAACAAAATAAAGGAAAGGAGGTCACTGTTAATAATGATTTTGCTGAACACGGGGACGAATGCCACATCAAGGGCGGCACAGTTTTATTACCCCTATTTACAAAGGCAGGGGCAGGTTCAAGATTGCGGTAGTTATAGGGGCATTAAGAATTATGAGTCACACCATGAAGCTTTTCGAGGCGTGATCGCCCTCAGGCTCCGCCGAGAGTGTACTGTCTCTGAGTGTCAATATGGATTTCAGCCAGGATCAGGCACTACGGACGTCATTTTTGCCTCAGATTTTGATGGAGGCACACAGGGAAAAGAGGAGAGCTCTGCATGTGGCCTTCTTAGACCTGCAGAAGGCCTTTGACTGTGTTTCCACGTCAGTGTATCTGGTGGGCATTGCGATCCAAGGGGATCCCTGAAGCCTATATTGAGGTTATCAGAGATATGTACAACGACTCCGCTTCAGTGGTTAGGACCGCTGTTGGCGACACCAAGCCCTTCCCGATTACAGTAGGGGTTCACCAGGGCTCAGCTCTTAGTCCGTTCTTATTCAATGTAGTGCTGGATACTGTCTCGGCTGACATCCAATGCCAGCCTCCGTGGCTGATGATGTATGCCGATGACATAGTACTCATCGATGAGAACCGACTGATGCTGGAGCGTAAAGTGAACGCCTGGAAGGGTGCGCTTGAAAACGGTGGTCTCAAACTGAATGTGTCGAAGACCGAGTACATGGCTTGTGGGAGCCCGGACTCGAGCACCATCCATATCGGGCCTGAGCCAGCCGTTAAGTCGGAGAAGTTCAGGTACCTTGGAGCCGTTATGCATGAGTCTGGAGGCATCGACAACGACATCCATGCCCGTATAAACGCTGCCTGGGCCAAATGGCGGGAGGTCACTGGTGTGGTCTGCGATAGCAGAATACCGCCCAAGCTCAAGGGACTGATATACAAGAGCATTATCCGACCTGTTCTTATATACGGCAGCGAATGTTGGCCAACATTATCTCGGCACACTCAGGAGCTTCACGTCACGGAGATGAAGATGCTGAGATAGGATGTCGGTCCGACCGCATACGCAACACATTCATTCGAGGTAGTCTTGGGGTCCGTGACGTAGTGGATAAGCTCCAAGAGCGTCGCCTGAGATGGTATGGCCACGTTATGCGCCGATCTGAGAACTATGTCGGGAGGAAGTGCCTTGACATGTCTGTCCCTGGAGTTAGACCACCCGGACGCCCAAGGAAGCGATGGCTGGATGTCGTGACACAAGACATGAGAGCCAATAAATTATCCACTGAGGATGTTAAAGACCGTGCAAAGTGGAGTAGGCTCAGTCGGAAGGCAGACCCTGGCAAAAGCCGGGACTAATGCCAAGAAGAAGAAGAGTCTGTAAGCAGATTAAGTTCTAGCTTTTCTATAATAACACAAAAAACACAATATCCACTTTCCACAATTGAAATTTGTAATCCATGTCATACGAATACCATTTATTTATTTTTTATTAATTGGAACACCATAATTAAATTAAATTATTCTTTATTTTTAAATACACCGCCCTTCTTTCATACTTTCACGTTCTTTACTCTAGTTTTCACAAATATACTACTACTATCTTCTATTATTAACATCGCCAGTGTTCAAAATAGTATTAATATTATACTAAAAAAACGTTATATGAACTTAAATAATACTCATATAACAAAGGAAATAAATAATTTTTTCGATAAAATCAATTTTATAATTTATCTTCACTTGCCAGTAATCGACGTAATTAAAATAAGTGTTGGTGTTTTTTTCTACGAAACCCTCATTGAACGCCTGGACGACAACTATTCTATGTTTTTAGATTAGGTTTAGGTTTTATTAGGTTGGGGTGGATTAGGTTTTAAAATATTGTCGCGTCAAAATTTATTAATTCTCTATTAGATAATAATAATCAAACTAATTTGATTCTATCAGTCTTTATTTTTTTATGAATACTGTTACAGTATCGATTTATCAATTTAAAATTTTTTGGCCAGTCGATTTTACGTGATTCACGAATAAATAAACAAACATACAAACGAAAATTCCACTGGGTAGTTTTTTAGCTTATATTTACAAAAACGATAGCCTAACCAAATATAAACAGAACTATTAATACATTATTAAAATATTTCATAAACATAATTGATTTTTCTATACTTTATTACTACCACAATATCATCTATGGTCTGTAGATGTTTTTAAGATTTATCGACATTATTAGAAATAAATAAATCCTGCCAGCGTGATGCAGAAATTTCTTATTTTTATTTATGACGTTTGTTGTTGTTGTCTTTATATATGGCGTTTCGAGCGTGCCAGTGGAGCACAAATCACTTCGCCAATGTCACGTCGAATGGAGAACACACAAAAGAGAGTGTACGGTAAAAAAGAGCTAATATTACACTATAGAAGAATGCATGTTTTAAAGAGATCCAGTTTAAATCCTTCACCTATAACAAAATTAACAGATATCTACAATATGAACAGATAACAAATAAGGTTAGTAATAAATAATATTTTACATGAGTGTTAGCTTATACTTTAATATTATTATATTTAATATATTTACATAAAAATTTACACAAAGGACTAAACACAAACATCAACAAACACTGAACATTAAGGGGACGGGGGACTTTGAGAGGAAGGGCATCGTATAAGGGACGGATTAATTTAGGGCAAGAGAAAAGGATATGGGAAAGGGAACCGTCGTCCAAGCCACATTCACACAATGAGTGGTCCCTAACCCTGATCTTAGCCAGATGCACAGGTGTACATGCATGTCCAAGACGTAAGCGACAAATTGTAGATATAACCCTCCGTTCAGTAAATCTTTGATAGAAGAACCAAGGACGCTTTGGTATATCCGGCTGGAGAAATGCATAATATTTACCCTTGTGAGATTTAGATAAGTCCCAGTATTCAGACCAAGACTTGTCCAAGTGAGTGGCTGCAAGAGACAACAGATCCTGAGCCGAATTAGAAAAGTGATCCAGAGTACCACACTGGATCGCTAATTTTGCGCACGAGTCTGCAGATTCATTCCCACTAATTCCAGAGTGACCTGGAATCCATACAAGAGTGACCTCCAAACCCTTTAGATGACATGAGAATAATTCTTCACGAATCCTTAAAACAATTGAAGATCTCAATTTACCATGAAACGGGTTGCCCTTAATAGCCATTAAGCAGCTAAGAGAGTCAGTAAATATAACTGTCTGTTTTACGTTGTGGGAGAGCGTGAACAGGATTGCTTCTAACAAAGCAACAGCCTCGCCTGTAAACACTGATGATTCGGGAGGGCACTTAAATTGTAAGATAATTTTGAATTTAGGTATCCAGCAAGCTGCACCAACACAGCTTTCTTTAGAAAGCTTTGATGCATCAGTAAAGATATGGAGATGTTTAAACCAATTTTCATTTACAGCCTTTTGGAATTTTGTGATGGTGCCTGGATCTCCCTTGGTAAAGCCAAGGTCTGTTATGATGGAGGGATGATAGATCAATGCTTTGTACGGTGTACAAAACAATGGATTAGAAGGGAGGCGTAACAAGGGATGAGGTAAATTAGTGAACTTCAGGAAACTGTGTAGCAGGTATGGTAATGGTTTATCACGGGGGAGTAGGTCAGCTAACTCAGTTAACTTAGACCATAAAGGATGGGAAGAAAGTTGTAACATTTTACCCACAAATCGGTCTGCAAGGAATTGTCTGCGGATAGGAAGAGGAGGATCAACACACTCCACTTGGAGTGCATTAGTGGGAGTAGACTTCATTGCCCCTAGAATTATGCGTAGGCATTTGTACTGAATCCGATTAAGCTTTTCTGTGGCTACTTTATTAAAGGGGTCCAGAACATATAAAGCATAATCCATATGACTGCGGATAAGGGCACCGTACAGGAGTTTTTGAGTATAAGGATGTGCACCCCACCACACACCGGACACCGCTCTTAAAGCATTAATGCCCTTTTCACATTTTCTGCTGAGATATTCAGCGTGAGCAATTCCGTTCAGTCGCTTATCAAGTATAATGCCTAAAAATTTTACATTCTCCGCTACTTGGATGGGAATACCATTATGTTCAATATGAAAATTAGGGGTACTCCTTTTTTTTGTAAATACTACTATCTGGCACTTATCAATGGACAATGTAAGGCCATGATCAGTCAACCACTGGATAAGATAGTGCAAAGCAGTATTAAGGCGGTAAGTTATGTCCTCCACAGAATTTGAGCTGTAATAGAGGACGATGTCGTCAGCGTACTGAAGGATGTTACAAAAACTACTAACAGACAATTCAAGGTCATGTGTGTAGATGTTATACAACAGAGGACTAAGAGCTGAACCCTGAGGAAGTCCTTTCCAGACATGTCTGGGGGAAACAGTAAGAAGCGGATGTTTAACAGATACCGTTCGATCGGTTAGCAAATTACATATGAAACTGGCCAACCTCGGCGGAATACTCAGCTTATGCAGTTTCTGCCTGAGTACCGGAAGAAGTACATTATCATATGCAGATGCAACATCTAAAAAAACACCCACTAAATACTCTCCTTTGGCAAAAGATCGTCGAATGTCTGTAGTTAAAATGCTGAGACTATCTGCAGTGCATAGCCCCTTTCTAAATCCAAACTGAGAGGGAGCTAAGATATTTCTGCTTTCCACTATCCATTCCAAACGGTTTTTTAAAAGTCGCTCAGCAGTTTTTGATAGCGTTGATGCAAGGGCAATGGGTCTGTAGGAAGAAGGGTCAGAGGAACATTTCCCTGGTTTAAGGATAGGGATAACAATTTGGGATTTCCATGCATCAGGAATATTGCCAGATTGAAAAATTTTATTTATTAAATCTAAGAAGTAAAGCTTAGATTTCTCGTTTAACCTCACTATGAAAGAATAAGGGACACCGTCTTCTCCAGGACTAGTGTCTTTTAAATCCGCTAAGATGCTTTTGAGTTCCTCAAAGGAAAAGGGGGCATCCATTTCCTCTGAAGATTCAATCGGCATGGTTGGGGATAAATCAAACGGCGGTACAAAAGGTGGGGCCAATTTGTCAGCAAAATTGTTAAGCCATAGCGATGGATTGTTGGAATTTGGACTAGGGACATTATTAAGAGACCTACGAAATCTCTTAACATTAGTCCATACAATGAAGGAAGAGGTACGAGGATTAAGGGACTCGCAGAAGTTGACCCAACCAAGTTTTTTCTTTTTCCAAATTAATTTCCTAAATTTTGCATCATTGCGTCTGTAATCCATATACTTCTCCATTGTCATACAGGACTGCGTACGACACCTCGGCAGATACTCGCCGATCGACAGAATCAGAGCATTCCTGATCCCACCAGGGATTGGAAGGCACCCGATTCTGAATGGAGAGTTTTTTGGGGATATGTAAGTCAGCTGCAGATAAAATGGCAGAAACAAACCAGATCATAACAAAAAGTGACATTCTCATAATCAACAGACTCAGGAAGATCATTTAACCTGAAATCCACCGAGTCAGCATACTCAGACCAATTAGCTTTTTTTAAATTGAACTTAAGGAGCGGATGAGGATTATTAATATGAGGGTATCTATTATTTAAGGATAAAAGAATTGGGAAGTGATCACTACCATGGGAGGAAGGAAGAACAGACCATGATAGAAGGGAAGCAAGAGATGGAGAAGACAAGGAAAGATCAACAGCAGTCCTAGGATTCTGATTAGGATTAACCCTACGAGTCGGTGAACCATCATTAAGGATGCAGAGATCTACATCGTCAATCAAGTCCACCAACAAAGGCGAGAATCCATCACAGTAATAACACCCCCACAGAGTGTGATGAGTGTTAAAATCACCCAGGACCAGCACTGGAGTAGGAAGCGAAGAAATGATAGACTTAAGCTCAAGGAAAAGGGAAGAGGAAGGATGAGGAATATATACAGAAAGGAAGGAGATATTAAAGGCCCTCACAGCAACAGCATTAATCTGTTGACTGTGAGAAGGGAGAGGAATGCGAGAATAAGGAGAGGAGTGCTGGATAAGGATAGCACTACCTCCATACCCGTCACTCCTGTCCTCCCTCAAACAGGCGAAACCTGACACCCTGAACGGGGAGTCTGGCACCAACCATGTTTCCGAGAGGGCAACAATGACAGGATTGTGCAGGGAAACAATATGCAGTAATTCATGCTTTTTAGCACGAACACTACTACTATTCCACTGCAGGAAGGTCAGTGGAGCCATTATTGAGGATTTTAAATATTGTTAATAGGTTTTGGGCAACGTTGGACGGTAAAGGAAGTTCATCACAGGTGGATATAATACTCACAAGAGTTTCTGTTAGAGCCACTAACAGATCTTTTCTACCAACTGTTGGATTATCAACACCTTGATTGAGAGCGTGACCATTAGGAAGGGAAGAGGAACAATTACCAATCAAAGCTTGGTGAGCCTGTCTATCAAAACCTTTAGCAAGAGGAGCGCGGGGACGGGGAGATTGCAATACAGTTGTGCGATAGGATTTGGTAGGAGTTGTTGGGTTATGAGTTACTCTGGATACTCAGGACAGTCCTTATCTGTGGCAAAGTGCTTACTGCTACAGTACAAACAATTTGAGTTCTCCTTGGCTGTGTCACATGCATCACCAGAATGAGACTGGGCACACCTGTAACACCTTGGCTGAGATCTGCATTGTGATTTAATATGTCCAAAACGGCAACAATTAAGACATTGGATAGTAGGGAATTTGTAAGGTTCGACGGGAAGAGAGGAATGATACGAAAAGACCCTATCAGGCAACTCTTGTCCTCGGAAAGTAACTACAACCGACTGGGTCGGGATCCATGTAGTCACCCCCTCACTCACACTCTTTCTGTTAAGTCTTCGCGCTTTCAGTACTTGACCATAACCTGAGGGAAAAACCAAAGACTCCACAAGCTCGTCTAACGAGAAGTCAACTGGCACCTCTCTAATTATACCCATGCGGGTAATAACAAATGTAGGTATTACTGCAACATACTTACATAGACTTATTATTGGGTTGGTCACAAATGAATTCGCTGCAGCAGCATTTGAGAATTGAACGCTGATCTTATTACGACCAACGTTCTTAACACCATCCTTGGTGATACAATTTATTTTGTTTTTGTGTAAAAATTGACCAAACTTAATCGCTCTAATTGAGGTACCAGCAGCTGGGTCAGGAACTTCCCTGGACACATATACAATGAAAGGGCCTTTATCAGTATCAATATAGGATTTAGGACCATCGGAGAGGGACGGGTGGACATATAAATTTTGAATAGAGGGTGTCGCAGTAGATGGATTTATAATTGTTTTTTTTTGCAGCAAAATCATTAATTAATGGTGAATCATCCCCTTGCCTCTTTCTTGACATCGCTTGACCATCAACTTTACCACCTCCGGTATCAGGAGGTTCAGGAGGAGGATCACCATCCATTATAAAATACGAAAATACAAAAAACTAACCTTACCTTATTTATACTACTTAATATACCGTTATTAACGAAACCAACACTTGCTACAACCAACCACCTTGTTAAAAAGGGACCTTTTAAAACTTTAAAATATCTCCACTATAGAACAATAAAAAGAATTAACACTAAAATTCACTTGGCCAATGTCACGTTGAAAGGAAAATGTACGGTACTGCATAAATTTTATTTTCATGAATAACGACATCTGTTGACATATATTACATAAATATTACTATAGATTTTAAACACATAATATTGGTTTTCCAAGATGATTTTAAGTTACCTACCAATAGATGGCATTCTATCAAAAATCTACTAAATTACCTTCTAATCATTAAATGTCACGATAATAATTCTAAATCAAATGATTTGTAACTATTACTATAACATCTAGCCAAACTGTGGAAATAATTTTCAAATGCTTATTTACCATTTGCCACTATTACTATGTGAGAATGGAATAAATCTTTACTTGTAAGTAATCGACGTAATTTAACCGTCTCTGTTTTTACTTTTCGTTCCAGGTTTGCATTACGCATTAGGATAAAATCTATCCTTTATATATTGTTTATTGTTTAAGGCTATGAATTATTAGCATACCAAATCTAACCGACTTCTGTTCAGTAATTTAAATAATTTAATTTTATCACTTTTTCATTTATTTTCCGGGAACTGGGTCGGGACTGTAAGCTATTACTATACAAAAATTCATTCATTGCTATTGAGTACAAATGAACAGACAGACAGACAGACTAAAATTCTGCTAAGTGGATTTTTAACTTATATCAACGACTATATATATATATATATATATATATATATATATATATATATATATATATATATATATATATATATATATATATATATATATATATATATATATATATATATATATATATATATATATATATATATATATATATATATATATATATATATATATATATATATATATATATATATATATATATATATATATATATATATATATATATATGTATATATATAACAATGCCAGCAACAATGACAGGATTGTGCAGGGAAACAATATGCAGTAATTCATGCTTTTTAGCACGAACACTACTACTATTCCACTGCAGGAAGGTCAGTGGAGCCATTATTGAGGATTTTAAATATTGTTAATAGGTTTTGGGCAACGTTGGACGGTAAAGGAAGTTCATCACAGGTGGATATAATACTCACAAGAGTTTCTGTTAGAGCCACTAACAGATCTTTTCTACCAACTGTTGGATTATCAACACCTTGATTGAGAGCGTGACCATTAGGAAGGGAAGAGGAACAATTACCAATCAAAGCTTGGTGAGCCTGTCTATCAAAACCTTTAGCAAGAGGAGCGCGGGGACGGGGAGATTGCAATACAGTTGTGCGATAGGATTTGGTAGGAGTTGTTGGGTTATGAGTTACTCTGCATACTCAGGACAGTCCTTATCTGTGGCAAAGTGCTTACTGCTACAGTACAAACAATTTGAGTTCTCCTTGGCTGTGTCACATGCATCACCAGAATGAGACTGGGCACACCTGTAACACCTTGGCTGAGATCTGCATTGTGATTTAATATGTCCAAAACGGCAACAATTAAGACATTGGATAGTAGGGAATTTGTAAGGTTCGACGGGAAGAGAGGAATGATACGAAAAGACCCTATCAGGCAACTCTTGTCCTCGGAAAGTAACTACAACCGACTGGGTCGGGATCCATGTAGTCACCCCCTCACTCACACTCTTTCTGTTAAGTCTTCGCGCTTTCAGTACTTGACCATAACCTGAGGGAAAAACCAAAGACTCCACAAGCTCGTCTAACGAGAAGTCAACTGGCACCTCTCTAATTATACCCATGCGGGTAATAACAAATGTAGGTATTACTGCAACATACTTACATAGACTTATTATTGGGTTGGTCACAAATGAATTCGCTGCAGCAGCATTTGAGAATTGAACGCTGATCTTATTACGACCAACGTTCTTAACACCATCCTTGGTGATACAATTTATTTTGTTTTTGTGTAAAAATTGACCAAACTTAATCGCTCTAATTGAGGTACCAGCAGCTGGGTCAGGAACTTCCCTGGACACATATACAATGAAAGGGCCTTTATCAGTATCAATATAGGATTTAGGACCATCGGAGAGGGACGGGTGGACATATAAATTTTGAATAGAGGGTGTCGCAGTAGATGGATTTATAATTGTTTTTTTTTGCAGCAAAAATCATTAATTAATGGTGAATCATCCCCTTGCCTCTTTCTTGACATCGCTTGACCATCAACTTTACCACCTCCGGTATCAGGAGGTTCAGGAGGAGGATCACCATCCATTATAAAATACGAAAATACAAAAAACTAACCTTACCTTATTTATACTACTTAATATACCGTTATTAACGAAACCAACACTTGCTACAACCAACCACCTTGTTAAAAAGGGACCTTTTAAAACTTTAAAATATCTCCACTATAGAACAATAAAAAGAATTAACACTAAAATTCACTTGGCCAATGTCACGTTGAAAGGAAAATGTACGGTACTGCATAAATTTTATTTCCATGAATAACGACATCTGTTGACATATATTACATAAATATTACTATAGATTTTAAACACATAATATTGGTTTTCCAAGATGATTTTAAGTTACCTACCAATAGATGGCATTCTATCAAAAATCTACTAAATTACCTTCTAATCATTAAATGTCACGATAATAATTCTAAATCAAATGATTTGTAACTATTACTATAACATCTAGCCAAACTGTGGAAATAATTTTCAAATGCTTATTTACCATTTGCCACTATTACTATGTGAGAATGGAATAAATCTTGTAAGTAATCGACGTAATTTAACCGTCTCTGTTTTTACTTTTCGTTCCAGGTTTGCATTACGCATTAGGATAAAATCTATCCTTTATATATTGTTTATTGTTTAAGGCTATGAATTATTAGCATACCAAATCTAACCGACTTCTGTTCAGTAATTTAAATAATTTAATTTTATCACTTTTTTCATTTATTTTCCGGGAACTGGGTCGGGACTGTAAGCTATTACTATACAAAAATTCATTCATTGCTATTGAGTACAAATGAACAGACAGACAGACAGACTAAAATTCTGCTAAGTGGATTTTTAACTTATATCAACGACTATATATATATATATATATATATATATATATATATATATATATATATATATTATATATATATTTTAGTTATAAAAATTTTACTATTAAAAAGGGGTTAATGTACCAAAAATATTTAAAATTATTATATTAAAAATAAAATAATTTAAATTTTATTTAAAATATAAATTAGAATAAAAATATACAATTATTTAAATAAATTTAATTTTATTAAAAATTTTAGTATTAATTTAAAAATTCAAATAAATATTTTCCTTTAAATTTTAATATAAAATTAAAAAAAAAAAAAAATATATTAAAAGGGGGCCTATAAGGGTTAAATTAGGGTTGGCAGGAAAGGGAAAAATTTAAAGGATATTCTTTTAAAAAAACTTTTGTAAATTTTACTTTAAAAATACAAAGAAAAAAATTTTTAGGAATTTTTTAAATTTTTTTATAAATTTGTTTTGTTACTAAATTAAAAAAGGGGTTTTTTTTTTAAAATTTGGAAAATAAAAAAAAATTTTAAAAAAAATTTCATTTTAAACTTTAGGGAAAATGTTTTGTTCCCAAATCATCGGAATTTTTTAAATATTACAAAAAATTTATAAAAGGTTTTTAAATTTTTATATTTTTTTCAAATAAATTAAAAAGTTTTTTTTTTTGAAAAACCCAAAAGAAATAGTGATTTTTTTTCAAAAACTAAAAATATTTTAATCCTTTAAAAGGAAAATACGTTTTTTTTAAACCCGGGGGAAAAACCAAAAATCGTTTTAAAAAAAATTTAGACCAAAAAAATTTTCCTTTAACCGTAAGTGTAAATTTAAAAAAACAATTACATTTAAAATTAAAAACAAACATTAAAAAAACCCCCTGTACAAATTGTTTATATAAATATTAAAATAAACAGATATATCCGGACATAAAAATACTGAAATAATCTAAATTTTGACTTATATTTAAATTTACTTGTTATAGCTTCAGGTCTAGTTTTACTGAAATCCCTTCCCGTTGTTATCCATATTTGGGGAATACATCATAATCCTCATTATTGGGGTCCAGATGTGGAGGAGTTCAACCCTGATAGATTTATATCCCGATCACCTCCGGTTGCTGGTGCATTTATGCCCTTCAGTATAGGGCCAAGAAACTGCATTGGTGAGTAGTATACATTTTATTTTACAAACTTTAGATTTAAGAAGATTTAAAAAGATTTTAAACATTATGTTCTCACTAATTCCTGATATCTAACATATCTGACTAGTTAAAAATCGTATTGGGCAAATTTTTATTTCAAGACCATTTAATAATTTATTAATAGAGAAACGGAATCATGACAGCTAACAAGAGTTCCCGCGCTTTTTACGTCTTATATTTTTTATACTTAGTTCCTCTGTCACTTCCTCTCTCATTTCCTCTGTCACTTTGTTTATTATTTGTTTCTTCAAGAGTGGACTGTGGCTTTATACCTCAGCGGGGTGCTGCCGTACTATGTATGTATGCATGCTTTGTTTTCTGCTCCCGTAAGGCTCTTGTATCTGTTTCCCACACAGAGAGAAGAAACACGAGTTAGTTTAGTGTGTCTGTAAATTAGATCATTATACAAAATTATTAACGTAATATATATGATGTGACTTTTAAAATATTTGTGTTATTATATTATATTATGGTTTCCTCGACTTCTACACGACTTCGTCGGTTTTAGTAAATACCCCGTCCTGAGACCCTCAAGAAAAAAGGTATTTACTTCTACTTTGTCCTATATCCTATACTAAATAGAAATATAATAAGATTAAAAAGTTTCAATTGGTTTCGATTGTGGGTTCTGTTTCCGGTGGATGAAGCTTGTTACTTGAAATGAGATTAAATATGGACGGTGATTATGAAGATGATGTGATGTTACGTGGATGGTTGTTGAGTTTCAGATGACTGCGTTACAAAAACGGAATCCCCAAGGACTTTACTAATTATGGTGGAAGAGTGTATTGCTGCTTGTTTTTGGAGGATGTGAATATTTATATGTGCATCTAACTTATCGCAGTACCGTTTAAGACTCTTCGCCACTACTCCCGTGGCTCCTACTACTATCGGGATAATTGTGACAGTGGTGTTCCATAACCTAGACAGTTCAACTTTCAGCGGATGGTATTTGCTGATTTTTTCAATTTCCTTAGCTCCGATATTATAGTCAGATGGTACAGAGATGTCAATGAGGTATGTATTATTCTTTGCTTTATCTATGTATATCAAATCAGGTCTATTGTGTACTATTGTTATATCTGTTTGTACAGGCATTTCCCACATTATCTTGGCTGTGTTATTTTCTTTAACAGTTGGTTGTTTTAATTCCTGCTTCCACCATAACTTGTCGGTTTCAAATTTACTTTTCCTAGCCAAGCACCAGAACACATACTGGACTAAATTATTGTGCCTTTTCACGAAATATGTACCAGCAAGTTTTTCGCAGCCTGCAAGAAGATGTTGCACTGTTTCGTCTTTACTCACACACAAGCGGCATTTGCCATCAACATTCCGCTTCAATATATCTCGCTCATGTTGGCGCGTCATTACTGCCTGGTCTTGTATAGCAAATATTGACGATTCCAATGAAGGCGAAATAGGTTGTTTCTTCAGCCATTTAAACGAGAATTCTTTATCAACATTGGCAACATCAAGAACTTTTTTAGGGAATTGGCCATGTAGGCTTTTATTTCTCCAGATTTCATTTTGTTTCTTTACCATGCTATTTTTTATTTCTGTTTTAGTGTGAACTGTATCTGGCGTTATTTTGAATTCTTTTTCTATTTCTAGTGATTGTTTGTATATTGAATATTTTTCCTTCTTCTGATCATGTTGTGCTATTGCTTCTATTAAGTAATCACTCTTCTGTTGTAAATATAATTTGTAATTCAAAATATGAGCTTTATATAAATTTTCTATATTAATTAAGCCTCTACCGCCACTCGTTACAGGTAAATAGAGCCTCTCTAAATCTGCTTTTTGCTGATGAGCTTTTTTCATTGCTAATAATTTACGTGTTTTGATATCTATTCGTTTTAGGTCACTATTTTTATAATTAATTACACCAAATGAGTACATTAGAACTGGAACAGCGTATGTATTAATTCCTTTTACCAAATTTCTTGCATTTAAGTGTGAATTAGTTATGTTTTTAACCCTCCTGAAGTACTCTTTCATTAATTGGTCTCTAATATCACTATGATTTATTTTTCCAGATTCGTTTATTCCTAGGTATTTATATGTTTGATCTAATTGTAATTGTTTAAAGCTATTTCCGTTCAGTAGGACATGTTCATCACCTTCAGCATAGTTCCTATGTCCAGCAGTTATGTGAAGTATGTTGCATTTATTTAAACCAAATGACATTCCTATACCAGAAGTAAAAATTTCCACACTATTTAATAAATTGTTTAAGTTAGTTCTATTGTTTGCATATACTTTGAGATCGTCCATGTATATAAGATGATTAATCCATACGCTGTCCTTTAGATGGTATCCCTTTTTCTCATACTTCCCTAGAATGGTGGATATTGGATTAAGTGCCAAACAAAATAGAAGTGGGGATAAAGAATCCCCCTGAAAAATGCCCCGTCTTACCTGAATCGGTTCAGTAGTAAAAGAGTTTGAAGAGCCTTTTGCTGTCATGACAACATTCCCTTTTTGGCATAGCTCTTTCAAGGAAAAATTTGATAGTTGGTGGGCACTTGTAGATGTCCAATACCCGCAGGAGCCATTCGTGCGAGATAGTATCAAACGCTTTTTGATAGTCTATCCATCCCATACTTATATTTTTTTGGCATTGGTGAGCATCTTCTAGTATGGCCTTGTTTATCATTAAGTGATCTTTGCATCCTCGTACCCCACGACGGCAGCCTCTTTGTTCTGGAGCCATGATGTTATTTGTTGCACAATGACTGTACAGTTGTTCAGCGAGTATTGAGGTGAGGAGCTTGTACATAGTCGGTAAACATGCAATTGGGCGCCAGTTTTTAGGTTCTGCAGTATCCTTATTTTTTGGTATTAAAATAACTTTACCGGTTGTTAGCCAGTCATCTAACGATTCTTCGCCTTTCAGAATATTTGTAAATAGCATAGCCAAGTGGTCGTGCAATTTAGAAAAATACTTGAGATAATAGTTTTGTACTTTATCTAGTCCAGGTGCCTTCCAGTTTAGCATTTTACCTACAGCGTGCTTAATCTGTTCAGTAGTAATTTCTTCAAATAGGTTAGTTCTTATAGCTGTACTATTGTGTTGACTAATATCTGATATCCACTTTGCATTATGATTGTAAGAAACCGGTTGTGATAAAATATTTTTCCAAAACTCCTCGGTACTATCTTTGCTCGGTAGTTTTATAATTAAGTTTTCTTGCTTACTGCTTAAATTCCTATATAATCTGTGTTCATCTTCTGTAAACATTTTATTTTGCTGTTTTCTACTATTTATTGCTTCATATCGTTTAATCCGGCCTGCTAATGCTTTAATTTTTTGTTTCAATAACTCTTCTCTGTTTTTATGGTCTATTTCGTTTTTAATGCTGTGTTTCGAATACAGTTTGTCTTTTATTTTTATCATCTTTCTTGATTTAACGCCTCTGGATATCTCTATCATCTGCCCCAATTGTTTATCAAATGTTCTATTTTTACTTTTATTCTTTTCTTCCATGGCGGGTCCGCATGCTGCTTAATTATATTTGTAGGTGAGTAAGGTGTTTGATTATTATTAACTATCAATGTTTTTGCAGCCGAGTAAATAATATCGTTTGTATCTCGGAGAGACCGAGCACCTGCCAAAAGGTTTGGCAAAAAGTTGTTAATAATTGCTAGGTTTTGTAAAAATTGTTTATTAATTTTGGCTTTTGGCAGGTACTCGCGCTCCTCGATAGGTATTTCCTTAATTTCAGCAAAATGGTTGAGAAATTGACAAATTAACGGATCTTGGTGATCATCAGATATTTCAGCACTTTGGACTTCTTCCATTTTGTTAGTTTCAATGTCTTCTGTATGTTGTTCTAATATCTCTTCTGTTACACTATTAAGGGTGGTGGCTATGTTTATGTGAGTGTTATCGTGTTGTGTTAAATGTATTTTATTTTCAGCAGATTGTTTTATTTGGTTAAGTAGTTCTAGAGATATAAGCTTCTGTTTCAAAATTCGACGTGCTTGGTTGGAAAGTGTATTTCCATTAAATCTAAGTATTTTTGGATTTTCAGGGTTCCGTTCCTTAAAGATACTTTCCAATTTTTTTATGTATTCCGTACCTTCACATTTTGCCATATAATAGCAAAACATTAGCTCTTCTTCCTCTTGTTGTGTCCACTTCCTTCTCCTGTCACTTTGAGATTTGTTCATGTTTATTGGATCTGGATTACTATTAATAGTTTGTTCTGGTTGATTTGTGAGTGTTGATGATGTGAATGTTGTGATCGGGTGAGTGCTTTGTGCGATTGTAGTAACTGTGATGGATGCTTGTTGTGTTTCATTTTCTATTGTTTTTTGTATTCTATCGAGTGTATGTTTTGAAAGAACGTTTTGTTTTATGATTCGGCGCGCTTGGTTAGATAGAAGACTTCCGTTCATGTATCTTTTTGAGTTGGATGGATTCCGTTCGCTAAAAATATTTTCTAGTTTTCTAATGTATCCCCCTCCTTCACTTCTAGCCTTATAGTAACAATATATAAGCTCCACTAGTTCTAGTTGTGACCACTTCTGTCTTCCTGTTGCTGTTGAACTTATTGTGGTCCCCACGGATGGACCGGCCAAGTGTTCAGTGGGAGATTCCCGTCTCGGCAAAGTCTCATTCGTTCCTACCCCATTCCCCTCAGAATCGGCTGTGACATTTTCGGTTCCCCCGACTCTCGCCCGCCTGTTCAGCGAAGAGCCACTGGCGGTCCGCATGCTGTCATGTCCAGCGCCAGCTCCAGACATGCCCCGGCGATCACCCCCGGGTAGCGACCCTATACGTGTATTCTTAAATTGTCTCTTCATGATTAAGAAGGTTGCTAGTGCTCCGTTGGCCATCGATTAAGTCACCGCCTGTTACACAGACTTCGATGTTCCACCCCTCACGTGGCATAGATGTTACAGCCGGACGTGGAGCTAGGCTTTGAGGGGCATATTATATTATATTATTATGGTTTCCTCGACTTCTACACGACTTCGTCGGTTTTAGTAAATACCCCGTCCTGAGACCCTCAAGAAAAAAGGCATTTACTTCTACATTTGTCCTATATCCTATACTAAATAGAAATATAATAAGATTAAAAAGTTTCAATTGGTTTCGATTATGGGTTCTGTTTCCGATGGATGAAGCTTGTTACTTGAAATGAGATTAAATATGGACGGTGATTGTGAAGATGATGTGATGTTACGTGGATGGCTGTTGAGTTTGAGATGACTGCGTTACAAAAACGGAATCCCCAAGGACTTTACTAATTATGGTGGAAGAGTGTATTGCTGCTTGTTTTTGGAGGATATGAATGTTTATATGTGCATCTAACTTATCGCAGTACCGTTTAAGACTCTTCGCCACTACTCCCGTGGCTCCTACTACTATCGGGATAATTGTGACAGTGGTGTTCCATAACCTAGAGAGTTCAACTTTCAGCGGATGGTATTTGCTGATTTTTTCAATTTCCTTAGCCCCGATATTATAGTCAGATGGTACTGAGATGTCAATGAGGTATGTATTGTTCTTTGCTTTATCTATGTATATCAAATCAGGTCTATTGTGTACTATTGTTATATCTGTTTGTACAGGCATTTCCCACATTAGCTTGGCTGTGTTATTTTCTTTAACAGTTGGTTGTTTTAATTCCTCCTTCCACCATAACTTGTCGGTTTCAATTTTACTTTTCCTAGCCAAGCACCAGAACACATACTGGACTAAATTATTGTGCCTTTTCACGAAATATGTACCAGCAAGTTTTTCGCAGCCTGCAAGAAGATGTTGCACTGTTTCGTCTTTACTCACACACAAGCGGCATTTGCCATCAACATTCCGCTTCAATATATCTCGCTCATGTTGGCGCGTCATTACTGCCTGGTCTTGTATAGCAAATATTGACGATTCCAATGAAGGCGAAATAGGTTATTTCTTCAGCCATTTAAACGAGAATTCTTTATCAACATTGGCAACATCAAGAACTTTTTGAGGGAATTGGCCATGTAGGCTTTTATTTCCTCCAGATTTCATTTTGCTTCTTTACCATGCTATTTTTTATTTCTGTTTTAGTATGAACTGTATCTGGCGTTATTCTGAATTCTTTTTCTATTTCTAGTGATTGTTTGTATATTGAATATTTTTCCTTCTTCTGATCATGTTGTGCTATTGCTTCTATTAAGTAATCACTCTTCTGTTGTAAATATAATTTGTAATTCAAAATATGAGCTTTATATAAATTTTCTATATTAATTAAGCCTCTACCGCCACTCGTTACAGGTAAATAGAGCCTCTCTAAATCTGCTTTTTGCTGATGAACTTTTTTCATTGCTAATAATTTACGTGTTTTGATATCTATTCGTTTTAGGTCACTATTTTTATAATAAATTACACCAAATGAGTACATTAGAACTGGAACAGCGTATGTATTAATTCCTTTTACCAAATTTCTTGCATTTAAATATGAATTAGTTATGTTTTTAACCCTCCTGAAGTATTCTTTCATTAATTGGTCTCTAATATCACTATGATTTATTTTTCCAGATTCGTTTATTCCTAGGTATTTATATGTTTGATCTAATTGTAATTGTTTAAAGCTATTTCCGTTCAGTAGGACATGTTCATCACCTTCAGCATAGTTCCTATGTCCAGCAGTTATGTGAAGTATGTTGCATTTATTTAAACCAAATGACATTCCTATATCAGAAGTAAAAATTTCCACACTATTTAATAAATTGTTTAAGTTAGTTCTATTGTTTGCATATACTTTGAGATCGTCCATGTATATAAGATGATTAATCCATACGCTGTCCTTTAGATGGTATCCCTTTTTCTCATACTTCCCTAGAATGGTGGATATTGGATTAAGTGCCAAACAAAATAGGAGTGGGGATAAAGAATCCCCCTGAAAAATGCCCCGTCTTACCTGAATCGGTTCAGTAGTAAAAGAGTTTGAAGAACCTTTTGCTGTCATGACAACATTCCATTTTGGCATAGCTCTTTCAAGGAAAAATTTGATAGTTGGTGGGCACTTGTAGATGTCCAATACCCGCAGGAGCCATTCGTGGGAGATAGTATCAAACGTTTGTATGCAATGTTTTAGGAAGTATTTGATGATACTATTAGTCGACTTTTATGACACCCCAGGTAAGTGTGACAGGGTTTGCCTATTTTTAACCGGGACCAACATGGTCAAATGTTTGTGTTGTCATTCAAAAAGTATTTTCTGATCACAATAGCAAGCGAAGCGAAAAAAGCAAGAAATCCCCTGAATTTCATACAATATTTAACAAAATAATGACTATTTTCAGGTTACCAGTATGCAATGTTATCCATGAAGACAACTGTCGCGACATTGTTAAGAAACTATCGCCTTAAGCCGGCAACAAGCTTCACTTATGGGAAAGACAATCCTCTTCGCATCTCATTTGATATGATGCTAAGACATATACACGACTTCGAAATTCAGATTGAACATCGTAAGGAGTAATTTTTTTTTTAATAAATATTATTTTATTTTCCTTTCGTAATATTTTTTTTACCTACTTGAATTATCAATTCTTTTAGAATAAGGAAAAAAATTATGAACATGCAATTTTGGCTAGTATAACTAGCCAAAATATACTATAACTAGCCAAAATATAGCCTAACTAGCCAGATAATAAATAAACAAATTAAGCTACTTATTTAGAAAAAAATATCAAAGGTCCGTAATCACGTGTCCGTAGAGCTTAAATAAAATAATAGTTTCCAATTTTGCTATTGGGGATTACACTTTCACTACATTATTTCTAGTTAAATTAGTATAAATTAAATGGGAATATATTAAATTGGAACGACTGTAAAACATGGCCATTCGGTTTATATTTGCATTGAAATTCTGATTATAGAATTCAACTGCAATGGCTATCAGGCAGCTTCGTAATCTCCAAATCCTTATGCTCCTTAACACCATCCTCTTTTACCCTCGCACTCCTCAGTACCTTAAATCGAGGTTTACGTTCCTTGGCTCCAACCTCTTTCTCAATCTCAGTTCAGGCTGACAATTAATATATATTGCCACTGAGTCGCACATCTTTAGATTACACGTCCGCGGGATTACGGCAGTCTGATCTAGTCCACATATTTAAGCGTCGTGCTCACATATAAAAGCTACTTTTTATACACTGTAATGGATTTTTTATTAAGTGTTTTATACTCATTTGTTTATTGTACTATTATATATTTTTATAGTTATTTATATAAGTTGTATGTATTCTATAGTATGCAGATTATAAGTAAGCTTACATTTTCTTACCTTTTCTTTTTCTTTCTTAATATATTTACACCAACCACTATCGACTAACTACTGCAACCATTTCGATCTTTTTATGGTAAGGGTAAGGGTTGTCCAAAAGAGAAAATCTTGTTGGTGTAATAAACAATGAAATAAATAAATAAATATTATAGTACAATATTTACATGATCTTGTAAATAATTTAGTATACATAAGCCTGTATGTGTATTTTAGTAAAGACATTTGTATGACTTTTGGATTAGATAAATGCCGAGAATTACATTTAAAGAGAGGAAAATTAAGTAACGCTCGTAATGTTTCAGGTGATGGTCTTCAATTTGATTTAATGGACGAAGGAGATATTTATAAATATCTAGGGATTCAAAAGGCTAAAGGAATTGCTCATACACAAATTCAAACAGATTTAAAACAAGAATATTTCAAACGTGTCAATAGAATTTGTAAAAAGCAATTATATTCAAAGAACCTTATTAAAGCTATTAATACATATGTTATTCCAGTATTGACATTTTCTTTTGGGATAATAAAATGGTCTAAAACAGATATCAATAGAATTGAAATAAAGACTAGAACAATTTTAACAAAACATAATTACTCACACCCTAAATCGGCAATAGAAAGGATGACGCTTCAGAGACAAAAAGGAGGAAGGGGTCTTATAGATTTAAATAGTTTATGGCAAGGACAAATTCACAACTTACGTTTATTCTTTTTTGACAAAGCCAATAGTAGTCATATACATAAAGCAGTAACTGAAACGGATAACAACTTCACCCCTCTGAAACTAAAAGATAAAAATATCCAATTTGATAGTAAAGCCGACAGTCAAAACAGAAAAATAGATTCTTGGAGGAAAAAAGAATTACATGGACGCCATTTGCATGATCTCGAAAACTCAAATATAAACTCAGAGGCTTCAAATAAGTGGTTAAAATTAGGTTCACTCTTTCCAGAAACTGAAGGATTTGCCATAGCTATTCAAGATCAAGTAATTAATACCAAAAATTATAAAAAATATATACTCAAGGACCCAAACTTAAAGACTGATCGATGTAGAAAATGTTTTAAGCAATCCGAAACCATACAGCACATTACAGGTGCTTGCTCGTCATTGACTCAGTCCGATTACAGTCACCGTCATAATCAAGTATGCAACATAATTCACCAAAAAATTACACACCTTTACCTGTATTGGAGAGCACCAATCACAAGATGTACTTTGATAGAGCTATATTAACAGATAAGACAATACATAATAATAAACCAGATATAACTTTAATTGATAAAGAAAACAAAATAGTTTACATTATAGATATCGAAGTACCAAATACAAACAATTTGCAAAAAAAAAAAATCGGAGAAAATCCATAAATATACAGAGCAAAGGAAGAAATTATCAGAATCTGGAAAATGAACAAAGTACAGATTGTGCCATTGGTGCTGTCCAGCACAGGTGTTATCCCGAAATATTTACACCAAGCCCTCAAAGTAATAAATTTGTCCGATAACACTTACTACACGTTGCAGAAAGCAGCCATTTTAAACACTTGCAGAATTGTCAGAAAGTTTATACAAGATGACACTGATTTTACCTAACAGATTTTCGTGAAGTACTCTTGGAGGACTTCACTTATTACCAAAACCTAAAAGTTTTGATCAAGAAAAACCAAAAATAATAATAATAATAATAGCTTTATTAAATCCATACACAAATGAAAATAAAATAATACCATTTAACATTCATAAATAAATTAATTAACATTCATTTAATAGTAATAAATTTCTTTACAAATTACAGAATTTTTCAATCTCAATAATAATATTCATAATAATTATCAGATACAGTTCTCCTTGTCGTGAATGGACCCCTCTCGGGTAAAAGCCTCCTCCAAAGATTGCCAAATTTCTCTGTCACTGCTTTTCAAATTTTTCTATCTTTGCTTTCTCAATCCAATTATCGCCTGCGATTGCTTTTATGTTGTCTTGCCACCTGGTGCATGGTCGACCTCTGCCTCTTGTTCCTTCGGGTCCTTTCCATTTTGTTACTGCCAAAGTCCATCTTCCGTCGGTGTATCTTGCTACATGGCCAGCCCATTTCCACTTTAGTTTTTGAGCAAAGTGTAGCGCGTCGGTTACCTCAATTATTTTGCCAATCTCTGTAGCTTTTACTTTGTCTCTTAAGGTGATTCCCAGACAGCTTCTCTCCATTGCTCTTTGCGTGTTTTTGATTTTCAACTTAGATTTTTTATCTAAGGACCATGTTTGGCAGCCGTAGGTTAGACATGGTAGTATCGCCGAGTCTAAAAATATTTTCTTTAATTTTATTGCGAGCTGAGATTTCAATATTTCTTTGTGTGCCCAAAACTTTTTCCAGGTAGAGGCTATTCGCCTGTTTATTACTTCTATATTTCTTTTTGGTTTGAATGATAATTGCTTTCCCAAATATATATATTCCTGTACGTATTCTAGTGGCATATTGTTAACTAGTACGGGTATCATTTTGTCATTAGTCATGATTTTAGTTTTACTGAGGTTCATCTCGAACCCAACGCGGTAGCTTACAGTTTGAAGGTCGTTTATCATTATATTTAGTTTTTCATGGTCTTTAGACAATAAGATAATATCGTCTGCAAGCCTCAGATGACTCATGAACTTTCCGTCAACAATGATCCCCTGCATTGCCCACGGCAAATCCTTAATTATATTCTGCAACACCGCTTTAAATAATTTAGGTGATATTGAGTCGCCCTGTCTTACTCCCCTGTGGATTTTTATGCTATTGCCTGTCCTCTCTAATCTAATTCTACTTACACTTTTGCTATAAATATCTTTCAGGATGTTTATATATTTTGTATTTATATTTTGATATGTAAGTGCCTCCCAGATGCTACTGTGAGAAATGGTATCAAAAGCCTTTTTATAATCTATGAAGGCTAGATATAGCGGTCTGCGAAATTCTAGATACTTTTCTATTACCTGCTCCACTACGTGGTACATCCATTGCTCTCCTGTTTTTGTAATGTTTTTAAAGTGGCTCGAGGCTTACCAAAGTGTCGTCTACTTTTTTTGTCAGCAAGCTTAGCTTAGCTTAGAGTGACTCTGACTGGTCTGTGGTCTGATCCGAAGTTAAATAAGGTTAACACTTCGTATTTTGAGAATAAATATGGTGGTCAAAAAATGAATTGAATTATATAATGTGTTGACATTATATAATCCAATTCATTTTTTGTGTTCTTGTCTGGAGATAGCCAAGTCCATCTATTTTTAGTTTTTAATGGAAATGTGCTATTTAATATTTTCAAGTTATATGGTTTGTTTTTCTTTTGAGGTTGTTTGTTAAATTTTTTGTCTTGTTTATTCTTATTACGAGGAGTTTCTGGAGACTCTGACAGGTTTCTTTTGTTCGTGTGTTGACGAGAACTATTTTTGTTGTTTTCCAGTACAATCAATTTGTCATATTTTATGAAAGCTGTTTTCCCTTGATCTTTCTCTATCTTCAATTGAATTTGAAGCTCTTTGCGTTTGTTCAAGACATCTAATGGGTAGTCTTCTTTTATATAATATTGAGTATTGCGTAGACATTTGCCATTTTTTTGGAGTTTTGGTTTTTGGCCTAATTTACTAAACGATATTATAACTAGCCTAACCTTCTCGCCTTTTTTTCCTAATCTTCTAACAGCTTCTATGTTATTTGTGTGTTTGGACGTTGAAATATGTATTTATTATTTTTAATATTTTTTCCTCCAATTCAAAATAGGAACTTTCACCCTCTTCTACTCCAAACATAGCAAAATTCTTACGTCTAGAGTATCTTTCTAAGTGACTAATTGTTGTACTTTGTTCTTGTATTTTTTTTCAAGAATTTCGTTTTTTATTTCCAAGAGTTTAAATTTTTCATTAATGTTGTTATTAATTGTATTTTTCATGTCTTCCTTCATTTCTAACATTTCTGTTTTTTGTTGTCTCATATCTTGTTGCATATTTTCTAACAGTTTTTTTTATTTGTTCCATGTTTATTAGTGTAAAGTTGGAAAAAATTAGTAAAAGCGCCCTCTTTTGTCGGTTGTAAGTACTACTTCCAATTTCTGTTTCGATCTTCAGATAGATCTTATCTTCAATCCTTAGTAAGTAGTTACTATAAACAAGGATAGATGGCGCTAGTAACCAAAGTTGTGCGGTTCACTAATTTATGTTTCTTTAGCTAGTCCTCTGAGTAAACAGTTTCACTGCAAATTACCAGCTGGCGCTTATGATGTGATTAAAGTTTATACTGAGTCATTTTTATATTAAGTTTTAGGTTATAAAAATATTCTTAATGTTTATGCACTTTCACTTTCTAGACTTCTTTAGCTTTATAGTCATCACACACCGGGACGATCGTTTTGCACTGATTGTATATGTAAAGTCACTTTTGTATCACTTTATATTTCAGACAAGACCAGAAAAGTTTAGGATTGAAGTACATATTGGTTTCTAACTGCAAAATATTGTTTTTATAGCAAGAGACTGCCAGTTTATAGGATTGCTATTAAAGTTACGGATTTTGTTGCGATATTTTAGTTTTAGTAAAAGAGGCATTTTATTTCTGAAGAGAACCATATGGGATATTTATTAGCATGTGGTTTAGAGACAAGAACATGTTTTCTGAGAGTGTAATATATTGTAAAATACTGGTACCGTGGGACCTGGCTAGCAGTACCATGTAGGTTAACCAGGGGTTTTACTCAGGCTGAGTTTCTTAATGGTAGAATATACTTCATTGATACTGAACTTTTTATAGTAGTATAAGTGCACGCTGGTGAGGGTTAGAAAGAGATTTTATAACCACATTTACCTTTGTCGAATCCGTAGGTGGATTCAGCAGAAATACTCCTGACAAGAACGCGGCAATCAATTCTCATTTCTCGGTGTCACTTTTTGCCCCAGAAATCGTTCAGGCGTAATAGACACTGAAACACGACTGATATTTTCCAGGATTTCATAAGTTTTCACAAGGATAGTTGCATCCAAATAGGTGCTTTTCAACATCATTATTCAGTGCATGTTCGAGAATGTGTTTGACTTGCTTGCCTAGGTTATTGAGTTTATTTTATTCTACGAGTGACTAGTGAGTGAGTACTATGTCTTTCTTCCTATCCTCTTTTATTTTATTATGTATATAATTGTAGAATAGATACAAAGGAATTATATTGATGGATCTTTGACATGGTGTTGAGCAAGCAACTTTGTTAAGTTTTTCACAGCTGTAGTGGTGTTATCATCATATTAAAAAGATTTTGCGGTTCTATAACTTGGTCTCAGGATCGGCTATAACCTAATCTATGGACTGCGTTACAGTATAAAGGTGACAATGGGTGACCTTCACTAATAAAAAAGTCTATGAAGTGTGATTTTTTCTTCCTGTTTCTGTATATAGGTGTTGGTTAAAACCCTAAGAGGCTTTGGTTTGGACTGCTTTAATAAGTTAGTGGTACGCGATGGTTTTAGGTTCGATTCTCTCTCGGGAAGACTAAATTGGCATTGGCTCCATTACTCAACATGCAATGTTTTAAAAGGTGAAAATTGGGGAATGGAGTGTCTTACCATAAGGTTAATTAGACTCTGCATGCTATGTCATACGCGGTATACAGTGTGACCTAAAAAAAATTACTAATAAAAAAATGCATAAACTTACAAAATCATTTATGATTTTTGCTGCTTCAATTGGCTTACTAAAATCCACATTTTGCGCTTCAGAAAAAAATATATTCCTGGTGTCTCTTAAAAATTTGTCACTTAATTTGTATTCATAATTAACGTACACCTTTTCAGCTAGACTGAAATTGACATTTGCTTGTTTATTAAGATCAGTCAAGTACCTAGGAACTGTTGAGCGTATCTGAAAAAATATGAAATTTATTGTTAATACTTACGATTACCCGTTTTATTTCATTAAGAGTTTAAAAAAAATACTGAGGCCACCGTGATGCAATAGACCAGCGTCCGACTATAAACTTGATGGTTGTGGGCTTAGTATCGATGGCACATCATGGCAATTAATTAATTATTTTCATTTCTTTGCTCTGGTGAAAAACACAAAGTGCGGTGCTGAATTCTGCTACTTGGCTCACAATCTCTGGAATTTGGAGAACGGAGTGTCTTGACACAAGGTTTTTTCTATCTACTCTTTTATATATGGGGTATAACGTGAAGCGGAATAAAACAACACTTCCTAAGATACTACTATATAAGTATATATATACGTACCGAATTTTGATCGAGATTTATTATCGATAGAAGTTCATCTAAAGATACGCCAGATGCGTAAAGCGCTAATTGGGCTAGCAAGAATGACAAACTAAATGGTGAATATATAACACTAGCTCCTGGATTGAAATTGGAAGCAGCCTGTAAATATAATGAAATACTGTTTAATATTTTTTTAGTCTATGTATTTAAATGGAATTCTACAAAGAAGCAATTCCTCATCTCTATCCTCATCTTTTTATATAGCGATGAAAATATGAAATTAGGTCATCGTGGTGGAGTGCGATAGAATTAGGCTGTCAAAGCGATAGTTGTGAGTTCGATCCACAGTTGAAAACATGAATAATTTTCCGCTCAGTATAAGACAAGGTGTTTGTTTCCGCTACTCAATATGTAATATCTCGAATTCGAGCGCAAAGCTGTGCACTAAATTCTATGTTTCTTGATATATGCGGAATAAAATATACCACAAAAAATAAATATTAATCTTTATAAAATAAATATTTAAAATAATGTAAACTAACGTAAAGGCAAGCCTCAGTGAAGTCAACGTTGCCCTGAGACAACTGCTGTACAGCGTTTTCATATTCTGCAATTAGTTAAAACGTAATTTACTAGTAGTATGGTTGTTCACATCAACCAAAGTCGAAAAATGTATTATATTTTAAGCAAGTAAATAAGCATTCCTTCGCATGCGCATAAATGTGTATATATTTTTATTACTTATTAACTTTTTTATTTGTAGTCAGCGGCAACAGAGGTATGAGGAGACCTCGAGTACACAGTTTGAGTGTGAGAGCCCCCTAGATATGAGGAGGTTAAATGTGTGTGTATAGTGATTTTATCAGCAAATGGTGAAATCGGCTCTAAAATGTATGAATAAATGAAATGTAGAATTATTCGTTATTCCTAAAAAAATATTTATGTGTGTACCGCCATGTACTCAAATGGGGTATAGGGTTTAAATCCACGACCCTCCTAAAAATATTGATTAAATTCACCTGGCGCTTTTGTACGTTTGATTTTTTCAGAACGTATCGTAATACATCCAGAGTGAAGGGATGGTTTTTTTAGATGCTCATCAAGGAGTGAGCGTATACAGATTCTGTTTTCAGTCTGGTTTGGAAAAAGGGTAACTGCCATTTGCTCGGTTGACTCTTGTTGAGTGAGATACATCATTTAAGGCTTCCGTCTATACTTTTTGAGGTACGGAACCCTAAAAAATTTAAAATTTATATTCAAGTTATGATTACGCGTCGATAGTTGTATTTTGAATATACATTGTCGTCGTCGTCGTAGATAGTCGTTAAATATACTCAGTATTTATTGCTTTAGTATAAAGTCATAAAATGTATGCCATAAAATTTTATTAATAAACATTAGTATACATAAATTTATTGAGTATACATAAATTTCGGTCTCGAAATATAATATAATATTGTCGAGCTGAGAGCATCGTGCTGGAGTGCTACAGTGCCTGACTGCAAACTCGCTGGTTGTGGGTTCGCTTCACACAAGACCAATGTTTGATAAATGATAGTGACTAATTGTTTTTATTTTCCTTGTTTAGTAGATATAATGCGGCTTTGAATACGGCGGTATTCAACTTAGCACACAGTCTTGAATTCCGACGGGAAGCAGATAATGGAGTCCTTTTACACTTCTTTTTACCTGAATGTTTTGTTAAATGTTAATGAAATATTATTTATTATTACCAAGGTCGTCTTGATCTGATACAAAAAGTCTTAACCGATATAAGTACAGTAATACCCAAACATACGCGATAGGTGGGACCGAACAAAAAGACGTACGTAAACGTAAGACTCATTCGCGGAACTGTTCCGAAACGGGGTGAATATATCATTGTCGGTATACACCGACAATCATATATTCACTCCGTTTCGGAATTTCAAACACCGCGAGGCTCCTTTGGAGAAAAGTATACACTTTTCTCCAAAGGAGCCTCGCGGTGTTTGAAATTTTCCATGACCAAGTCAGAGCTACGGTTGCTCGACAGTCACCGAGAAAAGTTTTACTCCTTGGTGACTTCAACGCCAAGTCCCAAGCGTGGGGGAACCCTACCTCAGACAGCACCTACAGAGAGTAGAGGAAGAGGTAAAAACCTTGTCGGAAACCTCCACTCGGCCGGCACTACCAGTCCGTCGCAATGGTTCTTTCCAAAGGCTGCCGAGATGGTCTTTTACTCGGCTCAACCTACAATTAGTCAAAGAAGCGGCTATTGTGAATTATTGGTGAACTCAGGGAAGCTAGTGCACTGGGTCTAGCGTCGAGGAGTTAGCATGTTGGATGCGTGACGTAATAACGGCAGTATGTGATACGGCTTTGCCAAGAATGCGGTGTAGTAGCATCCGCCGCCAAGTTTATTGGTGGACGCCCAAAATTGCATTTCTTTGAACGCTACGTAACTGAGCCCGACGGGCATATACTAGATGCAGAAGGAGAAATGGATTTGATCATGTTCTTGAGGGTCAGCTGCTAAGCGCCTACAAGGAAAACAAGAAGGCTCTGCGGCACGGCATATATCTAGCGAAGTGTGAGGGTCGACAAAAGATTTTAGCAGGTCTAAAGAGGTATCCATGGGGTCGCCCGTGCTCCGTTGACTGAGACCCTACCACCAGTTCTTCTCTAGCAAATTGTTGTGGAGCTGTTTCCAGGGCCACCGGATCACGTTCCTCCCAGAATGGCCCCTCCTTCAGAACACGACGAAGACCTAGCAGTGCCTCTTATTACTAACGAGGAATTCGAGATGGCTCTTGGAAGTCTGAACGCCAAGAAAACGGCCCCAGGACAGGATGGTATTCTAGGGAAAGTCCTGAGTATTGCCTTGGAATACCTTGCTAACAATCTTTGGGTTCTGTTTGATCAGTGCTTCTCAACTGGGCAGTTCCCGAAAATCTGGAGGGACGGGTATGTCTGTTGTGCAAAGAAGGTCATCCTATTGACTCTCCTTCTGGGTATATACCGATATTATTACTGATTGAGATGGGCAAGCTCTTAGAGAAAATTAGGACGGGTCTATCAGAAGCCCAGTTTGGTTTTAAGGCCGGTCGGTCTACCATTGACGTCCTGAATGCTCTGAAGACTTGGTCATTAGCTGCAGCTGAGGGGGATGTTCTTCTTGCTGTATCGCTTGACGTGGTCATTGCATTTAACAGCCTGCAGTTTGAGACTGTAAGGGAGGCGTTCTGCTACCACGGTGTGCCTCTCTATCTCCGGCGACTAAATAACTAACTCCAAGACAGAGTAGTGTTATGGATAGAGGGAGACGGAAGCATTGGTCGTCGCATTGTTAGATGCGGGAATCCACAGGGGTCTGTTTTAGGCCCGGTTCTATGGAATCTTGGGTACGATTGGTTCTTACGCTGTCACCTAATTCCCGGGATGGGTGTCATCTGCTATGCGGATGACACGGTTGTCAGAGTCCAAGGGGGGAATTATAGCAAGGTGGCACGTTCGCAAAAACGGCTCCTACCACATTATCGACCACATTACTGCACTGGGTTTGAGGGTCTCTAGTTCCAAAACAGAGGCACAGCTGTTTTACGGTCCGTGTAAGGGACCCCTCCGCAGGAGTACATTGGACCTGACTTTGTATGGACGAATTTGCCATGGATAAATTTGCGAAAACACCGCATTTTGCTCAGCTTGCGCCAAAGCTTGTAAAGGCCGCCGTTGCCCTGGGTAGGTTACTGCCGAATGTTGGAGGGCCGGATTCTTTAGGCAGACAGCTTTATGTTGGCGTATTGAGATTCATGGCGGTGTACGGTGCACCAGTATGGATGGATTCTCTCACCGCTCGTAATAGGACACAACTGCATAAAGCGCAGCGGGTTATAGCAGCAATTCGCCCAACAACAATATATATATATATATATATATATATATATATATATATATATATATATATATATATATATATATATATATATATATATATATATATATATATATATATATATATATATATATGTATATATATATTATATTTATATATATTATACATATATTTACTATATTTTCTTGTTAGTCAAATTTTTTATAATAATCTGAAAATTAATTAAAAGAAATTGTAAATTTTTGTGTTAAATATTTGTATTATTATTAAAAATTATTATTACCTCAATTATACAGTATAATTAGTACATAAATTATAATAGTTAGTATGACACTACCAAAAAAAAAAATTAAATATTATAAATATTATTATAAAATTTTTATAGCTTATTTATAAATTTTTTATAGCCAAAACCAACGAGCGTTCGGTCACAGGATGGTAAGTGATGGCAAGTGGAACAAGAATCCTAAAGAACCGCACAGTATCAAGTATCGAGGTGGTGGGGATTTTTCATAATCATAACATCACCTAAATATATATATATACGGTATATATATCAAAATACTGTCTGTCTGTTTGTTCCGGCTAATCTCTCAAGCGGAAAAAAAATTATATTAGAGTAAATACGAATATACTGAACGTGTACATTGTGATATAACATTCCATGGACTCCGTGCAGCAGTGTCTGGTACTTGTGACTGTAATGTAGGGTAAAGGGGTCCGCCACAGCAGCTGACGAATCGAGGCCGCCGTCCCAGAGCTCAGCGTTATATATACCGGGAAACTTTCTCTAGTAACGAGACATCATTATTAAAATGTTACTACCTAGTAACCAATTTTTTTTGTAATTGAAAACTTTGAAAATCTGACGGACTATTAACTCGATTCGTGTGGGTTAGATTTTCATTCAAAGAAATCATTTCATTTAATTTGTTTCATTAAAAGATAACGATGTCTTATTCGGGTAGAAGGTGCACAACAGTACGTAATTAATGCCTATCTGTGACAAATTTCACTGACACCGAGTGAGGACTGCAAGTTACATGGCAATGATGATAAGTCCAGCGGCAGTGCCGGCGACAACAAGCACCTGTATGTACCACCTGTAAATAGTTACGGAAATATATAATTCACTTGATTTGGATATAAAATTCTCACGCTAGTACGAGTATACAAAAAACGCCGATTTTTTTAAACGAAAAAAAAAAAAAAAAAAAAATATATATATATATATATATATATATATATATATATATATATATATATATATATATATATATATATATATATATATATATATATATATATATATATATAAATATAAACATAAACATATCATATAACAAGTTAATGGTCGCCTAAGTCGGTTTACTATAACACGTCTTAAAAATGATTGTCTTCAGTGTTCTGTTGCTACTTCTCATTTTGCTCATCATGAAGCGATGGAAATCAAAGATAGCAATAAACATTAATAAGCAGTTGGGCAGTGATGTACCGCATATGCCCATAATAGGAGCCGTGGCCAACTTTATTGGAAGTAATGAAGGTAAGTTTACGATTAATAACTTATACTAGCAGTAGAAATCTTTCATTGGCTGTTCGCATAATACACATATAAATATAATAAAAATAACATAATAATTTTTTTTTTGTGATTTAGTGATAAAATATGAAATTCGTTAAAATTTTTAAACTCGAAACAGGTGCCAACCCGATAAAACTTCTCTAGTGCAAATATCTATATTAAAATGCTTTCTTTTTCTTTTATTATAAATAAGATCTGTCATTTTATTTGACTTATATCGATTTGTCTTAAAACAAGTCATCCTTGAACTAGAGCAGTGATGGATGTAATATATTTCAATAGATTCTTACAAAATATTATAATAACAAAACTAACAACTAAAAAAATCTTTAATTAAGTAGCAATTGAAGTCAATCAGAAATAATTCCATTGAAATAAATCTTCTATACCATTCTGTTCTTTCGCTTCATGTTTAGGATAATCTCTTCTGTATATATAATAAGATATAAAAAAAATAATAATTTTATGCAAGAAAGTTTAAAAGAAATATTAATTGGGTCGGCTAGTATTATATATATATATATATATATATATATATATATATATATATATATATATATATATATATATATATATATATATATATATATATATATATATATATATATATATATTCGTTATATTCGATTCGTTAATAAAATCTGAAAAACCCCGAAGCGGAATAATTGTTTAACTAACTGTCGGTCTGCTTATTTATCCGCGAATCACGTTCAAGTTGTTATACTGGCGTTCAATGTGGCTTCCGTAAGAATAGGAATTGTGCATTATTAAAAAATAATATTTAAAGAACGGTTCTGTGGTGTACTTATATAAAAAGTTGAAAACGAAAATTGTGTTGGAATAATTTCGATTATAAATTACAATCGTGGGAAGTGGATATTGTATTTATTATTTACGTTGTAATGTAAGACAATAGAAATATAAAAACATGGGTCTGCTTACAGATCATACATAATATATTTATTACTAAAATATAACATACTAGCAATCTTGGCTTTGCTCTGATATAACGTGTTCCTTTCAAATCAGATTATTTTAAATCACAGACAGACACTTCTATTTAATTTATATGTATAAGTAAAGTGACGTGAAGTACAGTACATATTATTTAGTAAACGATTTTTAATATTAGTCAGGGTGATTTGAAAGGATGTTTCACAAAAGAATTGCAATGTACGAGTAGCATGTCGGGTGTATGGTGTCAATAGTCATAAATATTTTGACAGATGTCAAAAATGAAAAAAAAATCAAGTACTTGTTAAAATTCATAGCAAGAGATACGGACTGATGTGTCTGTAATGAATAATAAAAGTATTAAAAAAAGATTAAATTGACATATAGGTACGAGTAGAAGGATTACTATAATATCTTAAAAAGCATCCCACGCTCCAATTATACATGTTTTTTTTTTATTTTTAATTAAATTTAACGTGAATGCGTGATTTTTTTTGTTCTTTTTTACTATTATTTACTAGCGGCCGCGGACGACTTCGTGCTCGTTGAATTTAGTTTTTGTCACCGAGTTTCATATCGCGCTCAAACAAACAAACAAAGAAACTCTTCAGCTTCATATTATTAGTATAGGTTTTATATAGATTTTATGTATATACACATAAATCTATACATACGTATACGGGATATTATTTACTATAATTAAACTTTAATTAAAATTAAATTATATATTAAATTATTATTATTTTTATTTCAGATCGGATGAATGTGCTTAAGAAATTTGCAAAATATTGTTATTCCAATAAACATGGCGGAGCAAGTGCGTGGTTTGGACCATACCTAACAACATGTTAGTAATACCTTTTTGACAACTATACATATATAACATATAAATAAGCCAACCGTTGTTTTTGTAGTTTCATGCTGTGTCCAGCACAAAGCAGGGTAGGCAGAGGAAGCCTATTTTTTAAGACTCTCCGCTCTCCGCTTTCCACTTTCCCAGACATTGCCGGTTGATTTGTTGGAAATCAATGTGGTGATTGGTGTCAGGATACAAATCTCGTGAACGTTTTGAGAAAAACCATTTGAAAATATTTTATTTCTTTTCTAAATTAATTCAAAATTTTGATAACTTCATATAGGAAATTCAAAATACAGACACTTCACTTCCCATAGCGATTAAAATCATAAATGGTAGATAGTTCCGAGTTCTGTGTTGGAGAGCTTTCCACATTCTTCTTCATTAAGCTTCTTTTAGTGGCTGAAACCCAACACCGCCGAGCTTTGCTTGATTTCTTAATATATCATAACTTAAATATATTATGTATGTATACACTGATATGTATTTATATAAAAATGTCACAAAAAAAGCTTAACTTACTTTTTGCATCTCTCTAATTATTCTTATAATAGACCACTGTATTTAAATGGCTTCCTCTTTTTGCTAATTACTTACACTTTACAACATTTAAAGGCATTCTGAACTGAATTATGAAAGAAATAAACGAAAGAAAAGAGAATATTGATATGACAGTTTTATTTTTAATTAAATAAATTGGTCTCACGTCAGAAGTGAAACTTTTTTGGGAAACTTTTTTTAAATCTCGTTTATATTTATACTAATCTAAAGCTCAAGGGAAAAGGGAAGATATGTTAGGAATTTTATGAATTAATGTAATTATAATGAAAATAATAAAAGTTTATTACTGTTTGAATTTTATTATTTATTTTAAAACATTTAAGTAAAACTTAATAATAATTAATTGTTATTTAGTATTTATTAATATATTTATAAGATTTACAAACGGTAACCCGATGGGGATTGCCATAAATGGACACTTCGCCACTTCAAAAAAGTCTCGCATCGTTCGTGTCAAATTATTGCGTTTCTCTATCTGTATGCATTTAACTAATACATTTTTTATAATATATAATTTTTAACTCACATCAAAGAAGTTTTACTTTAAAAAAATTATAATTTCCGTGTTATTAATTTAAACTATAAGTATAATTTAAAAAGAAACAGAAAAAATGCATAAACGAATTTATTTTTTTTAAAGTTGTCCGTAAGAAATCACTCGTAGCGACAGTGGTAAGTCCTTCATTGCACATGTTATGTTAACTCAATATATGTTTCTTAGTGATGATTGGTGAGATATAATTTATGTATGTATGTATATATATATATATATATATATATATTTACGAAAATCGTATATAATGTATGTAGTGTATATACATATATGAGTGATGTAAATTTATTAATCTACAGTTGTAGCCGATGCAGATCAAGCAATTGCTGTCCTAAAAGCTACAAACGCAAAAGGTCATGTTGGAAAGGTAGCGCGACGACTAATTGGAAACGGCTTGATTTTTGCACCGGGTGAGTCGCAAAAAATGATTCTCTTTATATTTAATGTAATCCATAAAAAGTTTTAAGACACGCTTACTTACACACAATACTTATACACAATATTTTGTGAAGTTAAAATATATCGCTTTTTTTCAGTGAAAATATGGCAACCACGACGTAAAATTTTGTTGCCAAGCTTTTCCTCTAAACATCTTACACAATTCGTTCATATTTTTCATTCAAAAAGTAGTATGGCTGCTAAAAACCTTGAATCTCAAGTTGGAAATGGCAACTTTTCAATATGGGATTATCTTAGCCTCTACTCTTTGGACTCTATTTGTGGTAAGTTATAAAAATAATATATACCAAAGTGAGACAGCCTGTGCAAACAAGTTATTTTCTGGCGACTAAAAGTTTGTACCTCCTGATTAAAATATATTGCAAATAAAAAATATCGGCACACATGTCTCGAAAAATGGGCACACAGTTGGGACGGAGTGTTGTAATACTAGGTAACTTCTACCTCCTCTGCCATATGCGGCATATAGCTATTTTTTCTTTTATTTAATGTACAGCACACGATCATTTCGCTAGAAGCGATCTCTGCCAGGCAATCTAAAGTTGCAGAAGTTTTTAAAACGGTAAGCTTAAATAGTCAGCAAATGCTTGACATGAATATATATATCATCGCATCACATCGGCCTATAGCAGTCCACTGCTGGGCGTAGCCCTCCTCCAGGGGGCACCATAAGATACGATTTCCAATTTCGATATCTATACCAAATATTTGATAGCAAATTGTATTAATGAAAACTGAAAATCGACTAGATACAGCACGTCACCTTAAGATTAAGAGGCCTTAAGATTAACAGGCCTTAAGAGAGTAAGAGACGAGTAAGAGAGACCTAAAGAGAGTAAGAGACGAGTAAGAGAGACCTAAAGAGAGTAAGAGACGAGTAAGAGTCTCCACACGTGTACGTTGCCAGCAGCCGTATAAACAGCTTCCGTCGCCCAACAACTGTTACAGGACATTATACAGACAGACTGTTGATTTTTAAGAGTCTCGGCCTCGGTTGACACGTTTTATTTCGTTACGTTAAAAGAAATAAACCAGCAGGATATCGTAGACCATTGTACTAAAAGTGGTGTCGCGAAATCCAATAGCACCATCATAGTGACTATCCGATTATCTAATAATTTCTAAGAATGCCTGCTGTTCTTAGATATTTGTCTGTGAAGAGAAGGAATATTGATGTTGACCGGTAAATGGAGAAGCAAAACGGGTAAGTTTTTTCTGTATGGGAATGATGTAAAGATTATTCCGGAAAGAAGTAAACTTAAAGGAGTTGATAAATTTATTTAAAATAAAAGTTATGATGAAAACTTCACCCTTAATGACAGGAATAGGAACAATGGTAGGATCTAACTGAATTTAAGATTTTATGGCCATACTATTACTTACAATGGGAATTTGACTAAAATTTAAACTCAAAAAATCAAGATAAGGACAAAATAAAAGGGAAATTATCTGCCACTCTGCTTATCTACAACTATCAGAAAGCTTTCAATTTGATCAAGACCTAGTCGTCAGAAACGTCACTATATTCTTCCCATTACAAAATCAGAGCTTTAACCCCTAACAGCTACACCGAGGTAATAGATCGGGAAATGTTATATTTCCAAAACTTTTATTTATATATATTAATATTATATTTTCTATATGATATTTTCAAGTTTCTGAATTGGAAAGGATACGATATCAACACATGATATAATAGTAGAGCCGAGTGTTTCTCAATGAGCGGATCTTAAACTAAACGTGTACCAAAAATAAACCATATGTAATAAAACCGTAATAAAGATAATTTTGACGAAGCGAATAGTGCACTGTCGCAGATTCTTCACTGGTTTACTGCTAATGCGAACGCGATGTTTTTTACAAAATGTATAGAATTTACTATGCCCAATGTAACGAGATGACATTCTTAATTTCACTCACTCTGTAGTGTTTTTAGGAATAACTCTGGATTCGAGACTTCAATGGACCCACCTGTCTTCCCTTGCAAGTAGACTGAGCTCTGCTGCTTACGCTGTTAGAAAAGTGAGACAGCTTACAGACGATATTACTGCTCGAATCGTTTATTTTAGTTATTTTCAGAGCATATCGTCCTATGGAAAATTGCTTTGGGGCAATGCTGCAGATATTGAATCAATATTTACAATTCAAAAAAGAGATGTGTGGCTATTTACAGCATGAGAGCTCGGGATTCTTTGCGAGAAGTTTTTAATAAAGCGGGTATTCTTACGGTTGCGTCACAATACATATACAATAATATTTTGCTTGTACGTAAAAATATTAACAATTATCTAAATAACAGTGATACGCGCGCTATAAATACTAGTAGTAAAAATAAGCTGATTACACATCGTTTTCGCCTTCAGAATGTAAATAAATCGTCATGTCCCGAGGTATACGCATGTATTATAAAATTTCACAGATATATTTATTTTCTAATATATATTTTTTAATATATCGAATTATTCAGACAAAAGTGAATAGTACCTGTATATTAGCAAATAAGTACATTACTAGTAAAATACTATAATATTTATCAAATTTTTCAGAAACTGCTTTCGGTATAAACATTAAAATACAGAGTCAGCCACATCACACATTATTTGATGGACTTACTCAATACCTTATAAATACTTCAGTACTAGTTTGCCAGCCATTGATGCACATCGATGCGATTTACAATCGGCTACCAATTTCTAAAGTGCAGCAACGCTTGAAACAAAAAATTTTTGATTTTATTGATAACGTAAGTTTTGAAAATTACACTAATACTTAAAAATAAACACTTGTATGCATTAATTGTTTTTGTTGTCTTTTACAACATAAATATTATTTATTTATAACGAGTAAGTGCTTTTTGACGCCCTTCGTTCATAATTGTGTATACATCGACATCTAGTGCTCACTTTGCGAAAGGGTTACTTTTTTCACAAACTAAATCATGTTCTTACTCCGTTGAATAAAAAGTAATTAGTACTCAAATTAGTTATATTAAAATTATTATGAATTTATTTTTGGAGTGTATATATTAGTACTGGAGTATGGATAAACATATTAGACCGGATTTCTCACTTCACGTATTTTTTAAAAATGCCACAACGAGGACAAATAAATATAAAACTATTTTGCTATTTTAGAGGAAAAGGCTAAAAAAGCCTAATTATTGTAAAAAAAGTCTTTCGTTTAAAATGACAATAATATACATAAAAAAAAACACTCCTCAATGTGAATGAGTGTATTAAACTAGTATATTATAGTTTCCGAAATATAGCCGTTGCGAACACTCTTGGCGACAACGACAAATTCAATTTAATGCTGTAACTATTATAAAAAATATTAGTATTTTTTTATAATAATTATTTTTGTAAATGTGGTTTTAGTTGGCTCTTTATTAAAGTAATGGATATAGGATAATAGGATAAAGGTATGGATTTATTTTTGAGGTTATTATAATCGATTTCAATCGAATAATTAATGATGATACATAAAATAGAATTTAAATGTTTGCAATATTCATTGCCGAATCCAAAATTAAAACTGTTTTCGCTTAACATAATTTTTTCCAACGAGTTGTTTTTTTTATTGTAGTGGCGCTCATTTGGAAGAAATTATACATATATTTTTATAGCAAAATTAATGCATAAAGTAAATGTTCTTTACTTTAATATCCACTTTGGGTCTGAAATGGACGATCCCATTTATAGATTGGTGATTGGTTTTTTCAGTTAATACATAAGAAGAAAACAATAATGTCTGGAGAGCTAACGAATTTGAATGATTTAAATGGAGGTAATATAAAATTCCATATTGTCGTATTACAATACTTTAAACAATATATATTTTAGGTAATAAAATAGTCAGTTGGGTTCTACGAAACACAACTTTCACATTGACATATTGTATGATAAGAGTTTAAATTTATAGATTTGATTTTATTTAATCTATTCAGATCATAAAAAATATATAATTAAATTCAACCAACTGTTTTAAAAGATATCAATTGGGAATAAAAATATTGCAACAAGTAATATATTCATATCAAATTATGTTTTTACAATTTCGCAGCTGAACCTTCAAGAGTACCCATGGAATCTTTTCTAGACTCAATGATGAAAATGTCAGAAGAAAGTGGAAAGAAATACACACTCGAAGAATTGCGTGATGAAGTGCTTACATTAGCAATAGCAGGAAGTGATACATCCGCCACAGGATCATGTTTTGTCTTAACTTTGCTTTCACGTCATCCTGATATACAAGAGAAAGTTTATCAAGAGTAAGTTTATGTTTTTTTTGTTTCAATTCTATTTTAGCCAAATGCATTTTTGAACTAGAGGGAGACCATGTTTAGTGATCCATGTCACCACGGGATAAATATTATTTATTGAAAGTGAGATAAATTATTCAGTTATTTATGATGAACTTACTCAATACCTTATAAATACTTCAGTACTAGTTTGCCAGCCATTGATGTACATCGATGCGATTTACAATCGGCTACCAATTTCTATACCTCCTTAACATAAATAATCATATATTTACTTGTTTTTCAGAATAATAAAAGTGATAGGTAAAGATAAACCAATAGAAATAGCTGATTTGCAGAAAGCTAAATATTTAGACGCCGTTGTAAAAGAGACACTTCGTCTTTACCCACCTGTACCAGTGGTTAACAGGATCACGGTTCAAGAAACTACATTACGTAAGTTTTGTTTTATTTGTATTTTAATTATCCAATATATTAATTATCCAATATATTAATTATTCAATATATTAATTATCCAATAATTAATATATTATAATTCTGGATGTGCTTATGTTTGCGAATATAAAATATGACTAGATCTTTGCTGTTCATGATTTGGTCCTGTTCTCTGGTGTGGTGATATCTGTTTTCTCTAACGAATGATATACGATATTTATGAAACCTGATATAATCGATATATGACGACTCTCAATAACTGAGATGAGTTCTTTCATCCTACCACCGATGCCTCTCTTTGTTTGATCAATATAAGATAAGCTACAATTAGAATAAAGTTTGTATACACCTGTACGTTGCAAAGGTATGTTATATTTCCCTGGTTTAAAGAGGTGTTTTTTTACGCTAAATTATAGTTTTTTATAGAAGCTCTCTTTAAATTGTTGCCGATCCTGTCTGTAACTCCGTTCACATATGGTAGCAGTGCAGGAAGTTTATCTACAGTCGGTGGCTTGTTGTTTTTCCCATAACGCTAGCGGGGAACTGGCAGGTGGCAGTGAATAGCATTCTTCACCAGTCGAAGCTACCTAGATGTTGTGTGTCATGGCGGGCTCCCTTGAACAAAAAAATTGACAACGGTATATAACTGTTACGGTGTAGGTTGTTAATTAAATCACAATTAAGATAACTGTTGGTGTGCGTGGGCCTCCTATACACTATGTGGCTTACTGTGCTCTTTGGATTTGTATTACTGTAACATCAAGGCAAGCTTATAAAATATTTGCATGTAATTCTATTGTGAATTAGGAATTGTTTTGTTATTAATAGATTGTTCTTGTGTAAGAATACATATAATCGGTAAAATTATGAAAATATCATCTACATACCGCTTATATATCCTATCTAGACATGGTGCAGAGATAAGAGCCATCTCCTCAAAATGTCCAGATGTAAGGCAGTTTTCTAAAAGTTAAAAATAAGCTATAGGCATATTGTTGGAGTACTTTATGGGTAATTCTAGTTAACAGTGACTCGACATCCAAACTGACCATGATTTCATTGTTAGCTAACATAAGGTCTTTAAGTCCGCTAACAAAATGGTGAGAAGCTAACATAAGATGTTGAGTTACCACGTTGTATAAAAAGTACTTTCGCGACACGTTGAGCTAATTTATTCGTCAGCGTACCAATTTATTCATTTATCTTGTATTTGATTTTGTTTACTAACGTCAGATTCAATCTTTCATTTAAACCATATATAAATAGAATTTTCTATTTATTGTGATAAATATAATTTGACGTAAGAATAAAAGCATATGTCGAAAGGTTTGAATGATGGACCCAGATGTGATAAACAAAGTAATTTCACAATTTTTACTAATCATCTTTATATTCCTCATCAAGTGACTAGCTGTATAAAAAGGGCTAATACCTTTTTGCATATGTGCAATTCTAATATGGCAAAACTTTTAATTGGTTGTCTTGTTTTTATATTGGGTCCAATACACGATTTCCACTCAAGTAATCAGCTTCCAAATTTTGTTTTCCTGGATACTTTTGTAAATTTTACTGTTGTGCTTATTATATTAAAACTAAATTTAATATATTAATTAAATTACTTATGTAATACATTTTTTAAAATAGACTTTGAACAATATATCTGTTTAATTTTATCAAACGAATTCTGATTCTTCCGATAAATCTAATTTTGCTTCATAACCATTAGCAGTGTTAATATCAAATTTTTGTTTTGCAAATACACATTTTTATTTATCGATAAGAGTTTCAATTTCATATTTTTTAACTCCATCTAAGTGATCTATTTTAATTTCCAAATATTTTTCCCTGACATGTTCATTAAAGTTAACTAAATATTTATTAGGTGTGGTAGTTACTAATACACCTGAGGTTCACTGACAATATCCTGGTATTCGCCACTTCCAAGAAATGACTATAAGACATACTAAAGAAAACTAACAGCAAACCCGATTCAGCCATCCAAGTGAACAACAACACCATAGAATATGTATATATTTACTTCGGGCAATTTCCACACAAGACCTGACATCAAAAGAAATCGAGAGGAGGAATGCGTATGCTTGAAAATGTTACTGGTCTACTGGTCCCTATAATCAATTATGAAGAACAAACAAGTGAGAACAAACATAAAGAAAAAAACCTATTAATCTTCAATTTCTGCAAACTACTAATCTACACCATAACAACCTGGTGAGAGACCACAAGTAAAGCGAGGCAGAACCTTCATGAGATGAGAAGATGAATAATGGTGGAAGCTGGGAGGACATGGACCACGCTAGCTCATAATAGAGAGATATAGGTACAAATGGCCTTTGCCAAGAGGCACACTGAATGGCACCACTCTTTGAAACAAGGCTTAAAAAAAATTACATGTTATGAAATAGATCTGTTATATTGAAATATTATATTCTTTTATGCATGTTGAACAAGTCTAAATTATTTCATTAATTTAATGAAAAAATAACATCATGTTTCACTATTTAATAATAATATTAAATTCCGTTTGTTATAGCTTCAGGTCTTGTTTTACCGAAATCTCAAACTGTTGTTATCCATATTTGGGGATTACATCACAATCCTCATTATTGGGGTCCCGATGTGGAGGAGTTCAACCCTGACAGATTTATAACCAGACTGCCGCCAGTTGCTGGCGCATTTATGCCATTTAGTTCAGGTCCAAGGAACTGCATTGGTTAGTAGTATTTAATATATTTTACAGACTATAGGATATCGATATATATATATATATATATATATATATATATATATATATATATATATATATATATATATATATATATATATATATATATATATATATATATATATATATATATATATATATATATATATATATATAATATATATATATATATATATATATATATATATATATATATATATATATATATATATATATATATATATATATATATATATATATATATATATATATATATATATATATATATATATATATATATATATATATCTATATATATATATATATATATATATATATATATATATATATCTTCTTCTTCCGGCATTAGTCCCGGCTTTTTTGCCAGGGTCTGCCTTCCGACTAAGACCAATCGGTCCATATGAGTGGCGAAGTGGTTCTTTTGTGGAGCGATTGCCATCTGACCTCCAAACCCATTACTGGGAGAAACCAGGAAAGGAAAGGGAATAAGAGGCAGAAATCTTGGAATATAGGGGAGGGACACCACTTACATGGATTGGATCGGGTTATGAAAGTGGTGGCTCGAGGTCCCGGGGTCGCGTACCCGTATGCCGGAAACCAAATATCGGACAGATAATTGGACTAGACACCCTCTGAGATGATATATATATATATATATATATATGTATATATATATATATATATATAATATATATATAATATATATATAATATATATATACTATATATATATATATTATATATATATATATATATATATATATACTACTATATAAGTATATATATACGTACCGAATTTTGATCGAGATTTATTATTAATAGAAGTTCATCTAAAGATACGCCAGATGCGCAAAGCGCTAATTGGGCTAGCAAGAACGACAAACTAATTGGTAAATATATAACACTAGCTCCTGGATTGAAATAGGAAGAATTTGAATAATGAGATACTGTTTAATATTTTTTTGGTCTATGTATTTATATGGAATTCTACAAAGAAACAAATCCTCATCTCTATCCTCATCTTTTTATATAGCGATGAAAATATGAAATTAGGTCATCGTGGTGGAGTGCGACAGAATTAGGCTGTAAAAGCGATAGTCGTGAGTTCGATCCACAGTTGAAAACATGAATAATTTTCCGCTCAGTATAAGACAAGGTGTTTGTTTTCGCTACTCAATATGCAATATCTCGAATTCGAGCGGAAAGCTGAGCAGTAAATTCTATGTTTCTTGATATATGCGGAATAAAATATACCACAAAAATAAATATTAAACTTTATAAATAAATATTTTAGGACTTAATTTTTTTTATTATACTCGTATCTTCAAACGAGAAATATTTCTATCTGTAATTATAAATAAAAGCGTGTCAAAATAATATTTTTCATATATATATATATATATATTATATATTATATATATATATATATATATATATATATATATATATATATATATATATATATATATATATATATATATATATATATATATATATATATATATATATATATATATATATATAAACATTAAAATATAATTACTATTTTTCAGGTTACCAGTATGCAATGTTATCCATGAAGACAACTGTCGCGACATTGTTAAGAAACTATCGCCTTAAGCCGGCAACAAGCTTCACTTATGGGAAAGACAATCCTCTTCGCGTCTCATTCGATATTATGTTAAGACATATACACAATTTTGAAATTCAGATTGAACATCGTTCAGATTGAAATTATAACATAATTAAATAATATGCTTTTTTATTTCTTAAAAGGCTTATTGTAATAAAAGGTATAAATAAAATTGAAGTTATATAGGTGATTGGTGTGTTTTTATTGTTAAAGTAGAAAAACAATGATAACCTACTTATAAAATACTCCGCCTTCGATTTTCCAATTTTTTTTTTATTTAGTATTAGGAAATAATATTCATCGTCAAACGATCACGTTCACAAATCGTTACATTCAAATCAAATAATAAGATCTTCTTCATTCTTTTTTTTTTAAAAAGAGAGATTTTTATATTTTGGTAGATTTAAAATTCTTTAATTTCTAAAATTATGTCAGATTATCTAAGATTATGCCATCTTATCTCAAAAAATAGATTTCAAAAATAATCTTGAGAACTGTCGTGGCGCAGAGGCATAGCGTCTTTGGTTTTATTATTCGGATTTCTACTTGTACTCTTTATTATTCCACAAATTTCCGGATATTAAAAATATTTTCAGTAAGGGTGCATATCCAGATAGAGTGTTACAAAGCACCAGTAGCGGAAAAATGTTTCAGAATTCCTGTATTTGAAAAGTGATAATTAGCGTGATATATCTAATTCTTATCTAATTTCAAAATTGAGTACGATACCCAAACTATTTGAGCTGACCAATTTATAATTACAGGACAACATGGATTTGTTGCTCGCAATTTTCCAAAGACCTTTGCGCATTTCTAGACTATCCTCATACCGTTATGGATAGTAGACTGCAGGCGGATGCTGTGTATATTTATATACAAAAGGGTTTGACAAAATCTCACACAACAGGTTGTTACGCAAATAAGAACAATTCGGTGTTCATGGAGATTTACACCCATGGTTTTGCTCATATCTTAAAAATAGAAATCAGCTAGTTGTTACAAAAAGTTGCTGTTTGACGTTTCTTCCAGTCTCCTCATAAGTGCCTCAAGGTTCATATCTTGGTCGACTTCTCTTAATTATATTTATAAATGATGTAACAACTTGTTTTCATCTTTCCAAAATCCCTCTTAACACTGACAATATGAGAATATTTAAAGAAAGATCTGAGACCTGCTCCTTCTTAAACAAAGACCTGAGATTCCTTACATTGACTTTCAATGCAAAATTGGAGGATAAACAATCTATTAAAGTAAACGAATAAGCGAATAAGCAAAAATAAAATTGAAGATCTTCATTCATTATCATACGGGTTATACTTTATTAATTGGTTACTAGTTTTTGTGTTATATATTATAATGACGACTTTTTCTATATGTACTAAATAATATTCCTTTCTTCTTACTTATTAATAAATATTAGCGTATTCTTCAATAAAGTGGCTTTCAATGCGAAGCTTTCTGCTTATTACATTAGTCATAACTTTAAAGCGTTTTGTGCATACGAAGAAAGGATACTTGTAAGCAATTTTTTTTCGGTAAAACTAACAACTTTCTTATCTATACGACTATAAAATTGTTAATAAAACATTATTTAGAGTAATAAAAAAAATGTAATAGAACACGAATATGTAATTTTTATAGATTGAACTTTTTATGACTAAAACTTTTAAATATGTTTATGGAAATAACGATAGTTTAACCGCGAGATGTTTGAAACTTTCTTAATAGGAGTCAGTGCCAATATTAATTATTATGTCTTTCTGTCTGTGTATTATTTATTTTCTTGCAGAAAATATTAGCCAATTAAGTACGGTGGCAGCGTAGGATCCAAAAAAAACCAAATCTTTCAAATATTTTATTAAAAATTACAATTTAAATTATTAATTAAAATGGTGACTACTTGCTCGGTGTGAGAAAACAAGAGTGAATAATTATTTTAATATTAAAACTAACATGAACTACAACAATGGATGAAAAATGACACTACGTTTTACATTTTTTGCTGTTACAATTCTTAGATTTCATGGAATGCAGTAAACAAGTTACGCGAAATCTGGCTAAGCGATCCCCGGGTAGTGTAGGAACGTAATACCTCCCTCCTGAAGAACAGCACCTATTCAGTGTCCTTGGATCTCGAATAGTGCTGGAGTATATGTTCCACTGGATCTGGGGTTCCAGCTTCTTTCTTCGATATTTCCCTTGCGGTTGATGCTTTTCGTTTAAGAATTTTCTTATGAATTTTAGCAATTATAATGAAGATAGTCATTATAGTGGCTGTCAAAATTATTCCATATAGCGGAATTGTTATATGATAAAGGCTATCAGATGTTGTAGATATTTTTGAAGTAGATTGTTGTGCGGAGATTTTTCTGTTTGCTTCAAGGATGTCGGTCAAATTTATTGAGTTAAGTTTCAGTGTTATTTCAGAATTTTTCTTTTTTGTTGTATTAATACTTGTTAAATCAATAATTTCCAATGCTTGTCCTCTTATATTATTATTGCTATTAATTAAAGTAAATAGCGTACTGTGTATAGAACATCCTGCTGGTAACATTACGAGATAGCTTCCCTGTATTTTTATGTATTTTTGCTGGTTGCACGATAGTTTCAATTTAGTTGGTTCTGGAATGGTGATAATATAATGTCTGTCGTCCAATTGTTCGATTGCTTCTGTAGTAAGGATAATTGATGTGTACTGACAGGAACTTTTCAGCTGCTGTGTGGTTATGAGGCGCTCGATACAATCTAGCTGTTTTTCTTGTTTGAAGTTTAGTTTATGATCACATAAGTATGATTCACCGATCTTCGGGCATTCAGCCTCTATGTACATAAAATCTTTTTCGTGAATTGCTATATGAGGTTGAGGAGGGATAAGGATTTGATGATTCACGTTTGGTACAGGGGACAAGTGATATAAAATATAATTTTGAGGATAGACAATCGGAAATTTGTAAACTAAAATAATATCTCTAGCACTATAATAATATCCTACTTGTACTACATCGAAATAATCTTTTAAACTAATATTTAAAAGTTAATTTTTCTGATAAAGTGTATTTAATTTACTTATAATATCCTGGTACATACAAAAATTAAACATAGAGTAATGATTACTTTTGGCACGAATAAATGCGAGTAAATTTTCGAATCGAAATAATTCGTTAGAAATATTTTCTATGCTATCTCATCTCAAAATTAAAAAAATTTGAGTTAATTCCATAAAAGTTACAAATTCATTATTAATATCCGTTAAATTTTTAACTAAGACATCAAGTTTTTATTAAGTTAATATAATTATTAAATTTATTAATCAGCAAAATTATTATTTTGCTCTAAAAATTAATGGCTTTGTTATACTTAATGGCGTCCGTATAGTCGAGATTACCAGAAATACTTTTTATTACTGAAACTAATCCGTCAATAAGTCCTTTAACACGAGAAGCGCTTTCTAATTTAACTTTAAGGTATTGAATATGCATTTGAAAAAGGGAAAGCGTTTTTTTTCTAAGAATATATTTTCAACCTTACCAACCATAGTATTCATTATTTGCAACATAACAGAATCTAAGCTGTATTGAATTTTAACTAAATCTACGCATTGGAAAAAGAATGATAGTATGATATGACTTGTGCGGGTTCCAAATTACTAAAATACTAAATACTTATGCTTTTGTCAGGGTCGATATGAGGATCATAATTCTGTAACAATCGAGCGCTATTAGGTACTCTTTTAAGTCTAATCTTTGCAACTGGTAGTCGTTTCTTTTTTGTGTAAATGTATATGGGTAGGTCAGCTAAAGCATTATCCTGTGTAAAATGAGGGGCAGGTTTTTGTCGAAATATTTTAGGGTTTCGAACGAATATCTGTTGGTCAGGTAAGTAAAGAGTCTCGGGTGCTATATTTTTATTCAAATTTTTAATTATTAGAGTTCGTCGATGTAAAGAGGAGTCGTTAATAATATCGTAAACTATTTTCATACGATCACGATGGTCTAGTAATTGCTCTGTCAAATCTATGTGTACGGGGTCACGAGGATCGATGTGTCCGGTAATAACATCTATCGGTTTGCATTTAATGAAACTATGGATAGAAGTATTATAGGCTAAGACAGCATAAGGCATGAGATGGACGACTTTTTGGCTTAATTTAAGGATTCTTGTATGTTCTAACAGTGTTGAATGAAGCCTTTCTACTAATCCGTTGTCGTTAAGTGTATAAGGTATTTTTTTTATATTTTTATGATAGATTATTCCGGGTAATCTTAAAAGTTCTAAGAATAATTGATTTGAAAATTCGGGTAACAATCGTAAAACTCTTAAAACATTATCTAAATCAGACATTTTTAATTTTTTTTATTTTCTTTAGATACTATAATATTATATTCTAAATTTATATTACGATGAGCGTCTTGAGAACGCGCTCTGCTATTATAATTACTAAATCTAGGGGTCTTCGATTGCTTCTGAAGGGAAATCTTGGATGTGGATAAAATAAAAGGATCTAAAACTACGGGTAAGCAATCACTAGAAAGATTCTAATGTTACATACAATTCTGGTCTTCTTCGGTGTATCAATGTTTGGATACGCCTCGCTGCGCCGCCTCGTAGATTCTGGATACTCTGGTTGGTGCTTGAAAGCCACCCGGGTGGAACGCGACTTTAATTTCTTAAGAAATTTAAATTACGTTGCTCGCGACCCGGCCCGCGAGTATCCTACCGACTGCGCCAATTAAGTACGGTGGCAGCGTATTTTCCAAAAAAAACCAAATCTTTAAAATATTTTATTAAAAATTAAAATTTAAATTATTAACTAAAATGGTGACTACTTGCTCGATGTGAGAAAATAAGAGTGAATAATTATTTTAATATTAAAACTAACATGAACTAAAACAATGGATGAAAAACGACACTACGTTTTACATTTTTTGCTGTTACAATTCTTAGATTTGATGGAATGCAGTAAACATGTTACCCGAAATCTGGCTAAGCGATTCACGGGTAGTGTGGGAACGTAACAAGCCTTAATTTGTTGAAGTAAATATATATTCATGTATGTGGTGATTATTTTGTGTGAATTAACGGGGGAAGTGTACAAGTATCTCAGTACATATTATAAATAAAAGACCTTCGTCACATCTGTGTGTGTCAGTCTGTCAGTCTGTTACGTTGTAGTAGTAACCTCAAAAACTACTACTAGGTAGGTTTCAATGTGTACAGGCTTTTGGTGTGTATGCGTGTGTTCATCGGTTTATTTACTTAACGCCGTGCTTGTCTTATTACTAGAGCGAAGAAATCGAGCACACGCTTACAGTTGGACGCTATGCCAGTGTGACACCACGACCCCTTATTTTTATATGAATAATTATTTAAGTAAAATTTTAAACGTGATTTATTTTTTCTAATTTTTACGAGCAACGACGAATTCATTCGTAACTAATTTGCCAAGAAATAATTTATTTGTTATTTATAAAGCAAAAAATATGTTGAATTCAAAATAATTCGTTTTTTCAATATTTTGTTCTATTGTATGGGAAAGATAAAATCTTAGGATTAAACGAATTAAAAAAAAACTAAATATAAATATATAGAAATTTAATTTCTTATTTTATTTAATAGAAAAACAACGCTGTATACAAAAATAATTCTTATTCTTATAAATATTTAACAACAATATTACCAAAATTGTATACCACACTTCAAGGCATTAGAAAAGGTATGGATGATCGGATGGTCGCTATGATGGTGCTGTTAGATTTCACTAACGCTTTCAATACAGTGAACTATGATATCTTGCTTGCCATTGTAATTTCTCCTAACGTATCTCCTGAGGTGGTTGACTGGTTTCGAAGTTACTTGTGCGATCGCCGGCAACGGATTCGTATAGAAGACTCTTATTCTGATTGGTCTGCTATAAATGCTGGTGTTCCACAAGGTGGCGTGTTGTCTCCACTCCTGTTTTCAATTTTCATTAATACAATTTGCCATCAAATATCTTCTCTATACCACCTATATGCCGTTTTGGTAGAATAACTGTTTTATTGTATGTCATGAATTTTTTCTTTCCTTGTCACCATTGAGTAATGAGCTTTTTCTTCTCTTTAAGGACTTCAAAAGGGCAGTATTTTTTATGTAGTGAGGTCTCGTTTTCAACAAAGAGTAGTGTAGACTAGTGGATAACTAAGGTGTTTTATCATCGCCAAAACTCGGTGAAAATATACAATTTCCTTCTATATTTTTCAAAAAGCGCTTCTAAATAATTTAAAATAATGAACTTGCTGGCCAGCTATGTATGCTTGAGGCCTAAGAATATTTAGAGCTAAGCAAAAGCTGTCAACAAAATAATCGGATGGAGAAACTTGAGTGGCTAAAGTGATTCGATCTGTGCCCACCATGTGTATTGTTAAAATTTTATGTTTTGGTCTTTTTAAATATCTAATTTTATATAAGTAATATATTATGTATATATGTGTGATTATTTTGTCACTTAGAAAAGTAAAATACAAACAAATCTAAGTTAAAATCAAGGCTGAGTGAGTTTCTCTGTGGGCTAGTGTTGGCGAACCGGCAACTAGCCGCAACAACGCGCTGTAGCAAAATAACCAATGTCGCGCCTAAACGGCTTGATGACCCACGATAGAACTTTCTGAGGATTATCAACATAATATAAGTTATTTTCAGACAAAAAATAAGAAAAATCGATCATGGTTAAGTTGGTCAAATTTTGATTTATAAAATTAAAATGAGTTTTTTTTTATATTAAAAATAAGAAATATTTGTTTTAGTAAAATTTAATTAAGAAGTTCCTTTTATGAGGAATATATTCCACTACTTTATTTATATATTCATATCTTTTTTAATCCGTATAGTAAGACTTGAACAAGTACATGTCCGACAGCCCTGCACGACTTTGAACGCGTGTAATTCCTAAAGTAAACGCTTTATTACAAAAAATTATTCGCAATTGTGTTGAGAACCTATATAGGTCTAACATATTAAAACATATCCAAAATCGGAGACCAGGACCTTTTTAACCTGTCCGCTTGGCATGGAATATATATAGAATTAAATTTATATATAGAATTTAATTTTGCTTATCGAAACTAATTTCTATTCCGAAAATAATTAAAGTTCTCTTTTTTATAACGCTGTAATATTTCTTTTATTTTAAGTTTTTGTTATTTTGTAAATTAATGTAACTGTTGTTGACTTGTTTCTAGCACCATACAATTTTCATCTATATTTTTATAAATACTGTTCAGAATGCTTCTTTAATTTTTTTTATTTAGGTTCCATTTTTTTTTCTTTTTAGTTATCTCTAGTAGATTGTTGTGGAACTAGTTAGCTTAGATGTTATGACTCCTTAGATGTTATATACTATATTAATAGTACATCCACTTTTAACACAAGGCTTTATATTCAAAGAAACTGTATATAAATTACGATTCGATGATACTGCGTTTTTTGTAAATTTTAAATTATAAATTTAACAGATTATAATTTATTGCGTATTATTTTGATTTACGTTTTTTTCAATCCAGTATTGCAGACAAAAGTAACTTATTGGCTTATAATTCGATGTATGCACATATTAAGCTAAAGAGGACGTGCACTCGATCTTCTGACCTCTTAGTTATCTAACAAGGTTCAGAGGGTTGAGGTGAATATTTTATGGGAGGTCCACGTGGGTCTATACTTGATCGTTTGCTGTTTTTAATATACATAAATGAATTATCATATTTAGTTGGAAGGAGCCATGAGATGATGAAATGATATGAATGATGATGATGATGATGATATGATATGAAGATTCGACGCCTCATGAATACATCTGCTAGTTCCCTGCATCGTTCGGTTAGAGAGCCAACATTCCACGTTGCAAAGCAGAATTTCCTTCTGGGTACTATCTTCTTTAGCCGTGCCCGAACTTGACACGGTAGTCCTTGCCCATTTAACACAGGTGTAGGGCGATGTGCCTGCGCGTCGTTTAGCGGCGACGCCCTAGCCGTACCCAGCAACATCTTTTGAACTACCATATAAGTGGCAGATGGCGGAATTTTGAAGTATTCGCCAGTATTAAAATTATTAATTATTACTAAATTATTAGGAAACAAATGAAATTTTTATATTAATATTTATGGTACATATAATACTACGTACCATAAATATTACAAAACTAAACTTGCTCTCGATGCTAAATATTACATTTTTAATATCAAATATGAACAAAGGTCGTTTTTTTTTAATTTCAACAAAAAATAAATCATATGGAAAGCATATACCAATAATACAGCCCAAAAGATCAATAAGTTTTATAATAAAATAAAAAAGAACATCTTGTCACTAAAAGTAATAAATAATAAATATATATAAAGTAATAAATAAGTACGCTCCAAACATGACCGCAATTCAGTTTGATAAAGTAATAATGTAATTGCAGTTCAAGCAGGCGAAGCCGCATGCGGTTGCGCTATAAAAATTACATATTCATGTTCTATTACATTTTTTTTATTACCCTAAATAATGTTTTATTAACAAATTTATAGTCGTATAGATAAGAAAGTTGTTAGTTTTACCGAAAAAAAAATTGCTTACAAGTATGCTTTCTTCGTATGCACAAAGCGCTTTAAAGTTATGACAAATGTAATAAGCAGAAAGCTTCGCATTGCAAGCCACTTTATGGAAGAATACGCTATCAATCAATCTATCAAATCAGCCTATTACTGTCCACTGCTGGACATAGCCTCCCCTAGGGTGCGCCAGAGATCCCGATCCTCCGCCTTCCGCATCCAGCCAGAGCCGGCTACCTTTTTTAGGTCGTCGGTCCATCGAGCTGGAGGGCGCCCTACACTCCGTTTGCCAATTCGCGGTCTCCACTCTAGAACTCGTCTGCTCCAACGGCCATCGATTCTTCGACAGATGTGTCCAGTCCACTGCCACTTCAACGTACTTATCCTGCGAGCGATGTCGGTAACTCTGGTTCTTTTCCGGATAACCTCGTTTCGGATTTTATTCTTTAAAGAGACTCCGAGCATAGCTCGCTCCATAGCACGTTGAGCCACTTTAAATTTGTGGACTAGACCGACTGTTAGTGTCCACGTTTCGGTACCGTAAGTCATGACAGGTAGGACGCACTGGTTGAAAACTTTCGTCTTCAGACATTGTGGTATAGGTGACGTGAAGATCTGACGCAGCTTGCCAAACGCTGCCCAACCTAACTGTATTCTTCGATCAGCTTCTCTCTCTCTCGCAATTGTTCTTACCAAGCTGAATAGTCTGCCCTAGGTAGATATATTCACTAACAGCTTCGAGAGAAGAGCCGTCTACGTATATCGGGCCCGGCACGACGTGATTGTTGAACATGACCTTAGTCTTGCTCAAGTTTATACCGAGACCGACACGCCGCGAAGATTCACCCAGGCTTTTCAACATCTCGGCTAGCTGCTCCAGGGACTCTGCCATGATGATAATATCGTCAGCGAATCTGAGGTGCGTTATGTACTCGCCGTTTATATTGACTCCAAAGCCGGTCCAATCCAGGGTTTTGAAGACATCTTCCAATGCATTGGTGAACAGTTTTGGGGATATAACATCCCCCTGCCTTACTCCCCTGCGAAATTGGATCGCTTTTGTTTTGCACTTCTGGATTTAAACAGTCATTTTAGCAGCGGTACATAGACATCTTAGCACCTCAATGTATCTCCAATCGATATGGCATCGCTGCAGTGCGTCCAGAACTGCCCAGGTTTCAATTGAGTCGAAGGCTTTCTCGTAGTCCACAAAAGCCAAACACAGCGGTCGATTGTATTCCTCTGTTTTCTGTGTAATCTGTCGAACAGTATGGATGTGGTCTACGGTGCTGTAGCCTGATCGAAAACCGGCTTGTTCTGGCGGCTGGTAGTCTTCTGGCGAGACGGTTCGTCAGAACTCTGGAGAACAGTTTATACACGTGGCTCAATAGTGAGATCGGTCTGTAGTTCTTCAATAGAGTTCGATCTCCCTTCTTGAAGAACAGTACCACGTCACTCTTGCTCCACGATTCCGGGGTCTTTCCATGTTGGATGACGGAATTAAACAGATTTACTAGCTCTTTTAGTACTGGGGTTCCGCCTGCTTTAAGCAGTTCTATAGTGATTCCATCACTATCCGGAGCTTTGTTGTTTTTAAGTTGCTCCAAAGCCATCCTAATCTATAATCGCTGAGATAAATGTCTGGGTGCTCCTTAGTGTAATGGAGCATTAGAGGGGCTCGCTGGTCAACGATTGGGTCGCAGGGTTTCCCTGATTTCGACGAATACAATTGCTCGTAAAAGTTCTCAACTTCCTCGAGTATCTCAAGCCTAGAGGTAACGATTCTACCATCCGCTTTTTTGAGTTTCGTCAAATGAGGCTTTCCTAACTTGCGAGCGAAAACTTTCGATCCCCGATTCTGAATGATCGCATTCTGAATGGCGCGTGTATTTGAGCGACGGAAATCGCGTCGCGTCAGCTTTTTTATGGTTAGGTTTAATGCATTCATCTCCGTTGAAGACGATGGTGGTAGTTCTCTTCTCATTCTCATTAACTCAAGAGTCTCAGCTAATAGTTTCGGCGCATTATCTCGTCGCTTCGCAGGAAAATATTTAGGCAAAACATCATTCAGCGATTCAACCAAGTCATCGGCTCTCTGGTCGATATTAAAAGTCAAATCGATTTTGAAGTTCAATCTGGTACATTTCAGAGTTACTAGTAACTTGAAACGTCGTAGATCGAAGAGTAGACCTTATCATTCGCGTCCTCTCAGCTTTCAGGTTGATATTTAAGGTACCTCGTATAAGTCGGTGATCACTCCCGGTATTGAACCTATTGATCACCTGAGATATCGCTAAATATGTGCCGTTTATTTGATAAGACAAAGTCTATCTCGTTTCTCGTTACATTGTCGGGGCTACGCCAGGTCCATCTTCTATGGGGCTTCTTTTGAAAAAATGAGTTCATTAAAAAGAGTCTCTGGGATTCGAAGAAGTTCGCTATCATTTGCCCCCTTTGGTTTCTATCACCAAAGCCGAAAGGTCCAATGTAAGATTCGGCACTTCGTTGTACTCCCACTTTAGCATTGAAGTCTCCCATAACTATGTTATAGTGAGCCCTCTGGGTATTATTGAGGGCTTTGGTGATATATTCGTACGTAGCTTCCGCCTCGTCGTCAGAGTGAGTCGAGGTCGGCGCGTATATCTGTACAATTTTCGAGGCGTATCTGTTAGATAGCTTGAGGACAAAGTAAGCCACCCTGTTCGAAATACTACTGATTTTCACAACATTGCTTATGAGAGACTTGTGGACCAAAAATCCGACTCCTTCCTGGGAGATTTGATCTCCTTCACGGAAGTAGAGTAAGTTGCCTGACTCCAAGGTTATCGCGTCTTCCCCCTTTCTTCGGACTTCGGATAAACCAAGAATATGCCATTTGATGTGACTTAACTCTACTTCTAGTTGGGCGAGATGTTCGTCCAGTCTCATCGAACGTCCATTATACGTTGCTAAATAAAATCGTCGTTTATGGTAGCCTGCCGTAACCCGGAGATTCTTAGCACCCCCCGACCCACCAACACCACGACCGCTACCTTGGTCAGGTCTAGCAGGTCTGCCGAGAACTGGGGGCCTATTTTTACTTCGCACACTCATAGGTTGTAGATGCCCAATACTCGCCACGCTGGACAGGCGTGTTGGCGAGCGCAGTTGATGTTAATTTTATATAAAAGAGGGGATGCTGCTGCCCATCCATCTTAATTTGCCCCTTAGTCGCCTCTTACGACACCCAGGGGAGGCATGGGGAAGTGTTATTCTAGCCCGACACTCCACGGGACATCCAATAATACGCTAATATTTATTAATAGGTAAGAAGAAAGGAATATTATTAAGTACATATAGTAAAAATCGTTTTTATAATATTTAACACAAAAACTAGTAACCAATTAATAAAGTATAACCCGTATGATAATAAATGAAGATCTTCAATTTTATTTTTGCTTATTCGCTTATTCGTTTACTTTAATAGATTGTTTATCCTCCAATTTTGCATTGAAAGTCAATGTAAGGAATCTCAGGTCTTTGTTTAAGAAGGAGCAGGTCTCAGGTCTTTCTTTAAATATTCTGATATTGTCAGTGTAAAGAGGGATTTTGGAAAGATGAAAACAAGTTGTTACATCATTTACAAATATAATTAAGAGAAGTCGACCAAGATATGAACCTTGAGGCACTTATGAGAAGACTGGAAGAAACGTCAAACAGCAACTTTTTGTAACAACTAGCTGATTTCTATTTTTAAGATATGAGCAAAACCATGGGAGTAAATCTCCATGAACACCGAATTGTTCTTATTTGCGTAACAACCTGTTGTGTGAGATTTTTTCAAACCCTTTTGTATAATAAATATACACAGCATCCGCCTGCAGTCTACTATCCATAACGGTATGAGGATAGTCTAGAAATGCGCAAAGGTCTTTGGAAAATTGCGAGCAACAAATCCATGCTGTTCTGTAATTATAAAATTGGTCAGCTCAAATAGTTTGGGTATCGTACTCAATTTTGAAATTAGATAAGAATTAGATATATCACGCTAATTATCACTTTTCAAATACAGGAATTCTGAAACATTTTTCCACTACTGGTGCTTTGTAACACTCTATCGGGATATGCACCCTTACTGAAAATATTTTTAATATCCGGAAATTTGTGGAATAATAAAGAGTACAAGTAGAAATCCGAATAATAAAACCAAAGACGCTATGCCTCTGCGCCACGACAGTTCTCAAGATTATTTTTGAAATCTATTTTTTGAGATAAGATGGCATAATCTTAGATAATCTGACATAATTTTAGAAATTAAAGAATTTTAAATCTACCAAAATATAAAAATCTCTCTTTTAAAAAAAAAAAGAATGAAGAAGATCTTATTATTTGATTTGAATGTAACGATTTGTGAACGTGATCGTTTGACGATGAATATTATTTCCTAATACTAAATAAAAAAAATTGGAAAATCGTAGGCGGAGTATTTTATAAGTAGGTTATCATTGTTTTTCTACTTTAACAATAAAAACACACCAATCACCTATATAACTTCAATTTTATTTATACCTTTTATTACAATAAGCCTTTTAAGAAATAAAAAAGCATATTATTTAATTATGTTATAATTTCAATCTGAACGATGTTCAATCTGAATTTCAAAATTGTGTATATGTCTTAACATAATATCGAATGAGACGCGGAGAGGATTGTCTTTCCATAAGTGAAGCTTGTTGCCGGCTTAAGGCGATAGTTTCTTAACAATGTCGCGACAGTTGTCTTCATGGATAACATTGCATACTGGTAACCTGAAAATAGTAATTATATTTTAATGTTTATATATATATATATATATATATATATATATATATATATATATATATATATATATATATATATATATATATATATATATATATATATATATATATATATATATATATATATATATATATATATATATATATATATATATATATATATATATATATATATATATATATATATATATGTTTTTTTCCAATCGAGTTGTCTGCAATTTGCGAAATCAAAGGTTCACTACGGGTACATTCCATTAAAATATGATACACATCCTTTACAATTCCACAATCTGAACAATTAGGCGAGACAGTTTTCTTTATTAAGAAACCAAATTTATTTAATGGAATGTGTCCGGAGCGAAGTCTAAATGCTGTCACAATATTATCCCGGTCTAATTTACATACTTCTATCCAAGAATGATAACACAGTTGAGGTTGAATTGTCTTATACCAAATACCTTTTTCCTTGAATCTTTTGTTAAAGTATTCTTGCCAAGATTTTTTACATTTTTCTTTAATATAATAAAGACAGTCCGTATAGAAAGGCAATACATTAACTACTTTTTCATCTGTACAGGCTTCTTTGGCATATGTATCAACGTTCTCATTACCAGTGATACAAATATGAGAAGGAATCCATTGCAGTACAACATGCTTGTTCAAAGATTTTAATTTTAAGATAATTTCAATAATGGAGTTGCCTATCGGTGTTCCTCGAAAAGTCGAGGTACATCGAGCCAAATGTTGTAATGCACTTTTTGAGTCAGTAAGAATAATAAATTTATCAAAATTAACTGCCTCAATATACGACAATACCTCAGCCAGCGCAATCAATTCAGCGAACATTATGGAAATTTTGTAACTATTTTTAAATTTCATGTTAAATTCTAGTTGTGGATCATAACAAGCAATTCCAACATCATCTTTATCAATAGATGCGTCAGTATACAATTTATAATAATTAGGATATTGTAAATTTATATAACATATACATTTCATTTTAATATCAAGTTCATTATAAAATCGTTTTGCTTTGTTAACGAAAGGAATTTCTAACCTAATATGTTGGTCCAAATCAATTTTTGTTATCCAAACATTTAAATTAAACATATCTCATTTTTTACTCACGTGAATTGGAATATTGTGGATTTCATTAATAACTCAACTAATAATGGCTTTTTTCTTCTGTTCCAATATGTATATGTTTGTAAAATAAATTTTATTATAAACTACTAACCAATGCAGTTCCTTGGTCCTAAACCAAATGGCATAAACGCACCAGCAACTGGCGGTGGTCTGGTTATAAATCTGTCAGGGTTGAACTCCTCCACATCTGGACCCCAATAACGAGGATTATGATGTACTCCCCAAATATGGACAACAACAGTTTGAGATTTCGGTAAAACAAGACCTGAAGCTATAACAAACGGAATTTAATATTATTATTAAATAGTGAAACATGATGTTATTTTTTCATTAAATTAATGAAATAATTTATACTACTTCAAGATGCATAAAAGAATATAATATTTCAATATAACAGATCTATTTTTTAATATATAATTTTTTTTAAGCCTTGTTTCAAAGAGTGGTGGCCTTCAGGGTGCCCCTTGGCAAAGGTCATTTGTCCCTATATCTCTCTATTATGAGCTAGCGTGGTCCATGTCCTCCCAGCTTCCACCAGCCCGAAGTAAATATATACATATTGTATGGTGTTGTTGTTCACTTGGATGGCTGTTTTCTTTAGTATGTCTTATAGTCATTTCATGGAAGTGGCGAATACCAGGATATTGTCAGTGAACCTCAGGTGTATTAGTAACTAACACACCTAATAAATATTTAGTTAACTTTAATGAACATGTCAGGGAAAAAGATTTAGAAACCAAAATAGATCACTTAGATGGAGTTAAAAAATATGAAATTGAAACTCTTATCGATAAATAAAAATGTGTATTTGCAAAACAAAAATTTGATATTAATGGTTATAAAGTAAAACTAGATTTATCGGATGAATTAGAATTCGTTTGATAAAATTAAAAAGATATTGTATTCAAATTCTATTTTAATAGTTTAATTACTTAATTAATTTTAATAATTTATTAAATTTAGTTTTAATTTAATAAGCACAACAGTAAAATTTACAAAAGTATGATATTCTAGAACTAGGATTCCCTGTATTTCAGATCGCGAGAAATATCTGATCAAAATGTATTTATATAGTTTGATATTGATTTTGTTTGACCAAAATAATTTATTCTAAGTTGTTGAAGCAAGTTCTGCCTGACAGAACCGAAAAACCAAGAACTTTCTTTTTAAAAAACTTAATGCGTCGCAAAAGAAAAAGAAAGCTAGTGTCTGACTATGAAAGGAGCTGTAAAGTTTTGGCAGTACCGATTAATGAGTAAGGCATTCACGATTTATTCAGACCACAAACCTTTAGAAAACCTGATCTTAGGTCTGAAATTGATAAAGATTCAACATATTATTTATTATTTATACATATAACATAATATGATTTTAAGATAAAATATGCTCCAGGAAAACAAAATTTTAAAGCTGATTACTTGAGTGGAAATCGTGTATTGGACCCAATATAAAAACAAGACAACCAATTGAAAGTTTTGCCATATTAGAATTGCACATATGCAAAAAGGTATTAGCACTTTTTATACAGCTAGTCACTTGATGAGGAATATAAAGATGATTAGTAAAATTTGTGAAATTACTTTGTTTATCACATCTGGGTCCATCATTCAAACCTTTCGACATATGCTTTTATTCTTACGTAAAATTATATTTATCACAATAAATAGAAAATTCTATTTATATATGGCTTAAATGAAAGATTGAATCTGACGTCAGTAAACAAAATGACAAGCAAGATAAATGAATAAGAAGTTTAGCTTGGACGACAATATTCATCATTCTGTTGCTGGTTGTTCGCCAAGAATTTTCCTTTCGAACATCATAAAATAATTCTATACATACACATATATAAATATATATATATATATATATATATATATATATATATATATATATATATATATATATATATATATATATATATATATATATATATATATATATATATATATATATTTGAAATCAGTTTTTATACGCCGCTTTGTGCCTAGCTGTACGATTTACCAGAAATAGACAAAAACGAACTCTACACCCTATGTCATTTTCCAACCTTTAGATACGCCGACCGTCAAATAGATACACCGACGAATAAATTGGCTCAACGTGTCGCGAAAGTACCTCCTAGAGAGTTTGGTAACTCAACATCTTATATCAGGGTTTCTTACCATTTTGTTAGCGGACTTAAAGACCTTAGAAGGCTAACAATGAAACCATGGTCAGTTTGGATGGAGAGTCATTGTTATCCAGTTTACACATAAAGTATTCCATTAATATATGCCTATAGCATATTTTGAACTTATAGAAAACTGCCTTACATCCGGACACTTTGAGGAGATGGCTCTTATCTCTGCGCCATATCTACTTAGGGTAAATAAGCGGTATGTAGATGATATTTTCATAATTTTACCGAATAAATATATTCCTAAACCATGTCAATTCTATTAATAACAATACCAAATTTACAATAGAATTACAGGCAAATATTTTATTAGCTTACCTTGATGTTATAGTTATACAAATACTAAGAGCAGGGTAATCCACATAGTGTATAGAAAACCTACGCACACCAACAGTTATCATAATTGTGATTTAACCAACACTTTACACCGTAACAGCTATCTACTGTTGCCAAATTTTTGTTTAAGAGAGCCCGCCACGACACTCCACATCTAGGTAGCTTCAACTGGTGAAGAATGCCATTCGTCACAACCAACCTGCCAGTTCTCTGCCAGCGTTGTTAGAAAAACAATAAGCCACCGACTGTAGATTAACTTCCTGCACTGCTACCATATGCGAAGAGACTTACAGACAAGATCAACAACAATTTCTGGAGAGCATCTATAAAAACTATATTTAACTTTAAAAAAACACCTCTTGAAACCTGTGAAATGTAACATTCCTTTGCAATGTTACAAATGTATAGAAACTAGATTGTGATGATCAAACAAAGAGAGGCATCGGTGAAGGAAGGAAGGGTGAAGGAACACATCTCAGTTATTGAGAATCGTCATGTATCAAAGTCAGCTGTGTGTGAGCATACAGTGAATAAACTCAACCATTACATCAGGTTTGATAAATATCATACACTAGCTAGAAAAAACAGATATCGCCATATCAGAGAACAGGACTAAATCACGAAAATCAAAGATCTAGTCATTTTTTATAGTCGCAAAAATAAGCATATCCAGAATTAAAATATATTACTTATTCAACAAATAAAATAAACTTACGTAATTTAGTTTCTTGAACCGTGTTCCGGTTAACTACTGGTACAGGTGGGTAAAGTCGTAGTGTCTCTTTTACAACGGCATCTAAATATTTTAGTTTCTGCAAATCAGCTATTTCTATTGGTTTATCTTTACCTATCACTTCTATTATTCTGAAAAATAGGTAAATATATGAGTATTAATAGTAAGGAAAAAGTTCATCATAAATAACTCAATAATTTATTTGACATTCAATAAATAAAATTTATCCCGTAGTGACATCGACCACTATAAATAACCTGCCTTTAGTTCAAAATTTAAAATAAAAACACAAACTTACTCTTGGTAAGCTTTCTCTTGTATATCAGGATGACGTGACAGCAAAGTCATCACAAAGCATGATCCTGTTGCAGACGTATCACTTCCTGCTACTGCTAATGTAAGCACTTCATCACGCAACTCTTCGAGTGTATATTTTTTTCCACTTTCTTCTGACATTTTAATCATTGACTCAAGGAAAGATTCCATGGGTACTCTTGAAGGTTCAGCTGAAAATTGTAAGAAAATTATTTGATATGAATATATTACTTGTTGCAATATCTTTATTCGCAATTGATATCTTTTAAAATAGTTGGTTGAATTCTTTAACTTTTTTAAGATATGATTTAAAAAAATGTTCAAATCTAAATATTTAAATTCGTATCATAAAATATTTCAATGTGAAAGTTTTGTTTGGTAGAACCCAACTGACTATTATATAAAATATATATTGTTTAAAGTATTACTATACAACAATATGTAATTTAATATTACCTCCATTTATATCATCTAAATTCGTTAGCTTCCCGGACATTATTATTTTCTTCTTGTCTATTAACTGAAAAAATACACCAATCTATAAATAGGGTCGTCCATTTCAGGCACAAAGTGGATATTAATAGATTATAGAAAAAAAAATACTTTATGCATTAATTTTGCCAATAAAAATATATGTATAATTTCTTTCAAATGAGAAATGTAGTGGCTACAATATAAGTTGTTTTTATTTTGAATTCGGCAATGAATATTATAATCATTTAAATCATATTTTATGTATCGTAATTAATTATCCGATTTAAATCGATTATAAATAACCTTAAAAAATAAATCCATGCCTGTACTATTATTTTAAAACAACATATATAAAAAATACAAATATCGATTTAGTGCAATTATTTTTACATAATAGTTACAGCATTGAATTGAATATTTTAATTGTCGCCAGGAGTGTTCGCCACGGCCATATTTTACTATTATAATGCTATTCGTAAACTATAGTTCATTAGTCTAATACACTCATTCACTTTGGGGAGTATTTTTTTTAACTATAACTTATTACGTAAGTTATTGTCATTTTAAGCAAAAAACTTTTTTTTTACAATAATTAAGGTATTTTAGCATTTTCCTCTAAAATAGCAAAAAAATTCATATTTGTCCTCGTTGTATCATTTAAAAAAATATATATAAGCTATAAAAATAACGATAAGCTTCTTTATAAGTTATATAATAATATAACGAACGCCTTAGTTCCTTCGACATTAACTTGTTCCTTAAATGTCGCTTCGCTCGTTTCGTTGCTAACGTTTGATGTAGATGTGTTTTAATTATTCTTTGATTTCTTTTCCTGCGGCCTGGCTTTGTTGTATATTAGGATTTTTGAACCCAGAATACAAAGCAGGCGTATAAAGCGTAAGGTATATTTTATATACTTTGAAATAAATAAAAATTATGCTGTAAAAGAGGCAATTGATGCATGTAGGTGTTTATTTTTAAGTATAGGTGTAATTATCAAAACTTACGTTATCAATAAAATCGAAAATTTTTTGTTTCAAACGTTGCTGCACTTTAGAAATTGGTAGCCGATTGTAAATCGCATCGATGTGCATCAATGGCTGGCAAACTAGTACTGAAGTATTTATAAGGTATTGAGTAAGTCCATCAAATAACGTGTGATGTGGCTGACTCTGTATTTTAATGTTTATACCGAAAGCAGTTTCTGAAAAAAATTATAAATATTATAGTATTTTACTAGTAATGTACTTATTTGCTAATATACAGGTACTATTAATTTTTGTCTGAATAATTCGATATATTAAAAAATATATATTAGAAAATAAATATATCTGTGGAATTTTATAATACATGCGTATACCTCGGGACATAACGATTTATTTACACTCTGAAGGCGAAAACGATGTGTAATCAGTTTATTCTTACTACTAGTATTTATTGCGCGCTTATCACTGTTATTTAGATAATTGTTAATATTTTTACATACAAGCAAAATATTATTGTATATGTATTGTGACGCATCCGTAAGAATACCCGCTTTATTAAAAACTTCTCGCAAAGATTCCCGAGCTCTCATACTGTAAATAGCCGCACGGCTCTTTTTTGAATTATAAATATTGATTCAATATCTGCAGCATTGCTCTAAAGCAATTTTCCATAGGACAATATGCTCTGAAAATAACTAAAATAAACGATTCGAGCAGTAATATCGTCTGTAAGCTGTCTCACTTTTCTAACAGCGTAAGCAGCAGAGCTCAGTCTACTTGCAAGGGAAGACAGATGGGTGCCCCATTGAAGTCTCGAATCCAGAGTTATTCCTAAAAACACTACAGAGTGAGTGAAATTAAGAATGTCATCTCGTTACATTGGGCATAGTAAATTCTATACATTTTGTAAAAAACATCGCGTTCTCATTAGTAGTAAACCAGTGAAGAATCTGCGACAGTGCACTATTCGCTTCGTCAAAATTATCTTTATTACGGTTTTATTATATATGATTTGTTTTTGGTTCACGTTTAGTTTAAGATCCGCTCATTGAGAAACACTCGGCTCTACTACTATATCATGTGTTGATATCGTATCCTTTCCAATTCAGAAACTTGAAAATATCATATAGAGAATATAATATTAATATATATAAATAAAAGTTTTGGAAATATAGCATTTCCCGATCTATTACCTCGGTGTAGCTGTTAGAGGTTAAAGCTCTGATTTTGTAATGGGAAGAATATAGTGACGTTCCTGACTACTAGGTCTTGATCAAATTGAAGGCTTTCTCATAGTTGTAGATAAGCAGAGTGGCAGATAATTTCCCTTCTATTTTGTCCTTATCTTGATTTTTTGAGTTTAAATTTTAGTCAAATTCCCATTAGAAGTAATAGTATGGCCATAAAATCTTAAATTCAGTTGGATCCTACCATTGTTCCTATTCCTGTCATTAAGGCCGAAGCTTTCATCATAACTTTTATTTTAAATAAATTTATCAACACCTTTAAGTTTACTTCTTTCCGGAATAATCTTTACATCATTCCCATACAGAAAAAACTTACCCGTTTTGCTTCTCCATTTACCGGTCAACATCAATATTCCTTCTCTTCACAGACAGATATCTAAGAACAGCAGGCATTCTTAGAAATTATTAGATAATCGGATAGTCACTATGATGGTGCTATTGGATTTCGCGACACCACTTTTAGTACAAAGGTCAACGATGTCCTGCTGGTTTATTTCTTTTAACGTAACGACAGTGTGTCTGTATAATGTCCTAAAACAGTTGTTGGGCGAGGGAAGCTGTTTATACGGCTGCTGGCAACGTACACGTGTGGAGACTCTTACTCGTCTCTTATTCTCTTTAGGTCTCTCTTACTCGTCTCTTACTCTCTTAAGGCCTCTTAATCTTAAGGTGACGTGCTGTATCTACTCGATTTTCAGTTTTCATTAATACAAGTTGCTATCAAATATTTGGTATAGATGCCATATATTTACCAATAACTATATCATATGTCAATTTGACTTTTCTAATATTTGAAGGTACGTTCTTTTTTTATGCAGAAAGATAATTACTAAAGTTGTATAATTCTTAATTACTACCATTTGATATTTGAGAGAGATGACTATTTAAATTTATATTGATTTTTTTTTGAGTCTCCGCAAATATAACATTTCAGACTTTCTCAAAAAGCTCAACTGGCCTTCTGGATGACTTTGCCGGAATATCCATATATTCTAAATTATGTATATAGTGTGCTTTTTCATCCTTTAACTCTTCCGTTCACGCTTGTTATTTCCAATCTCATATAAATCTTGTCCTTAATATACTTTCTTATTCCACACATCCTGTATAGTATATATGTATTTAAATATATATTATGTACCTATTCTCTGAAATGGAGACCACGGTTTGGCAAACGTAGCGTTGGACGCCCTCCGGCCATATGGGCCGATGCCATTGGGAAGACGGCCACTACTAGAGTGACTGGATGGAGAAAATGGGAAGTCGTGTCTTATGGTGCCTCCTGGAGGAGGGCTACGCCCAGCAGTAGACTGCTATAGGCCGATGTGATGTGATGATATATCTATTCATGTAAAGCATTTGGTGACTATTTAAGCTTACCGTTTTAAAAACTTCTACAACTTTAGATTTACTGGCAGAGATCGCTTATAGCGAAATGATCGTAGGCTGTACATTTAATTAAAAGAAAAAAATAGCTATATGCCGCATATGGCAGAGGAGGTAGAAGTAACCTAGTATTACAACACTCCGTCCCGACTGTGTGCCCATTTTTCGAGACATTTGTGCTGATATTTTTTATTTGCAATATATTTTACACAGGAGGTATAAACTTTAAGTCGCCAGAAAATAACTTGCTCGCACAAGCTGTCTCACTTTGGTATATATTATTTTTATAACTTACCACAAATAGAGTCCAAAGAGTAGAGGCTAAGATAATCCCATATTGAAAAGTTGCCTTTACCAACTTGAGATTCAAGGTTTTTAGCAACCATACTACTTTGTGAATAAAAAATATGAACGAATTGTGTAAGATGTTTAGAGGAAAAGCTTGGCAACAAAATTTTACGTCGTGGTTGCCATATTTTCACTGAAAAAAAAAGCGATATGTTTTAACATCACAAAGTATTAAGTCGTAAGTAAGTAAGTAAGCGTGTTTTAAAACTTTTCATGGATTACATTAAATATAAAGACAGTGACTTTAAAATATATGCATGTAAACGTTAACTTTTGCCACTTACCCGGTGCAAATACCAAGCCGTTTCCAACTAGTCGTCGCAATACCTTTCCAACATGACCTTTTGCGTGTGTAGCTTTTAGGATTGCCATTGCTTGATCCGGATCTGCTACAACTGTAGATTAATAAATTTACGTCACTAATATATGTATATACTAATACGTTATATACGATTATCGCATATGTATAATGAATATATATATATATATATATATATATATATATATATATATATATATATATATATATATATATATATATATATATATATATATATATATATATTATACAGAGGAAGCCATTTAAATACAGTTGACTATTATAAGAATAATTAGACAGATGCAAAAAGTAAGTTAAGCTTTTTTTGTTACATTTTTATATAAATACATATCAGTGTATACATACATAATATATTAAAGTTATGATATATCAAGAAATCAAGCGAAGCTCGGCGGCGTTGGGTTTCAGCCATTAAAAGAAGCTTTATAAAGAAGAATGTCGAAAGCTCTCCAACACAGAACTCGGAACTATCTACCATGATTTTAATCGCTATGGGAAGTGAAGTGTCTGTATTTTGAAATTTCTATATGAAGTTATCAAAATTTTAAATTAATTTAGAAAAGAAATAACATATTTTCAAATTATTTTTGTCAAAACGTTCACGAGATTTATATCCTGACACCAATCACCACATTGATTTCCAACAAATCAACCGGCAATGTCTGGTAAAGCGGAAAGCGGAGAACGGAGAGTCCTAAAAATTGGCTTCCTCTGCCTACCCTGCTTTGTGCTGGACACAGCATGAAACAACAAAAACAATGGTTGGCTTATTTATTTGTTATATGTGTATAGTTGTCCAAAAGGTTTTACTAACATGTTGTTAGGTATGGTCCAAACCACGCACTTGCTCCGCCATGTTTATTGGAATAAGAATATGATGCAAATTTCTTAAGCACATTCATCCGATCTGAAATAAAAATAATAATAATTTAATATATAATTTAATTTTAATTAAGGTTTAATTATAGTAAATAATATCCGGTATATGTATGTATAGATTTATGTGTATATACGTAAAATCTATACTAATAATATAAAGCTGAAGAGTTTCTTTGTTTGTTTGTTTGAACGCGCTAATTTCAGAAAGTACTAGTTGGAATTAAAAAAACTATTTTTATACCGAATAGCCCATTTATTGATGAAGGCTATAGGCTATATAGCATCACTATATCAATAATAGGTATAAAGAAAAAATACTTTTTAGAGCTTCCCTTGCGTGCACTGAACAAATGGTGAAAGTTACGGAACAGTTACGGAATATATCATAAAGCTCTCGAAAAAAGTCCACGACAAAACATATCTAGCTTTTTTAAAATAATACATGATTTGCGAAGTTGTTTTAATAAACAAGATGTTATTTTTAAAATCCTAATAGTTTAAATTAGGAATTGCAAGGTTATATGAAACTCGGTGGCAAAAACTAAATTCAACGCGCACGAAGTCGTCCGCGGCCGCTAGTAAATAATAGTAGACAAGAACAAAAAAAATCACGCATTCACGTTAAATTTAATTAAAAATAAAAAAAAAGCATATATATAATTTGAATAATGGAAAAAATCTATTTTATTCTAATTAAAGCGTGGGATGCTTTTTAAGATATTATAATAATCCTTCTACTCGTACCTATGTGTCAATTTAATCTTTTTTTAATACTTTTATTATTCATTACAGACACATCAGGCACAGGGCCGCGAAGAAGATAAGAAGAAAGGAGGAAGAAGAAATCAAAATCGAAATCAAATTTCTGTGAATCCCTTTCACCTCGTTCTCCTTCTTCCCTTGTTTGGACGAATGTTAGAAAATTTCGCCGATCCTTTAGTATTAGTTCCGGCCCTAACTTGAATAATCCTTCCTTATGGCTTGATGATTTGCTGACAAATTGGCTCCCCCGTATGTTCCCTCACGTGATTTATGCTCCAATTTTCCTCCAATATTGTCTCAATCTCCTATGATGAACCCGAAGCTGCACTGAGCGGCCTTAAAGATACCAAACCAGGAGAAGATGGCATTCCGTACTCATCTATTAGTAAATGGAATGAAAAGGCCAAAGCTTATTTCCTTAAATTGATAAACTCTATTTTTAATACAGGAAACATCCCTACATCATGGAAATCCTAATTAATCCTCAAACCTGGCAAAAACTCTTCTTATCCTAATTCATATAGACCCATTGCGCTGTCGTCTACTTTATCACAAATTGTTGAACGGCTTTTAAAAAATCGACTGGAATGGTTAGTGGAGTTTGGTTTTAGAAAAGGGATGGGAACTATCGACAGTCTCAGCATCTTAACTACAGCCATTCGAGTAGCCTTTGCCAAAGGAGAGTATTTAGTTGGTGTTTTTTCTGGATATAGCTTCCGCATATGACAATGTTCTTTTTCCGATACTCAGGCAGAAAATGCAACATCTGAATAATCCGCCGAGGTTGACTCATTATATATACAACCTGCTTACTGGCAGGACTATTTCTGTAAAGCATCCACTTCTTACTATGCCCTCTAAACTTCTCTGGAAGGGTATTCCTCAAGGTTCAGTGCTCAGTCCTCTGCTGTATAATATTTACACGCATGACCTGGAATCGTTTGTGAACAATTTTTGTAACATTCTTCAATCGAAGGTCTTCTGTATAACTGTCAATGACCATATAAAAAAAAGAGTCCAGCTGAGTTTCTTGCGCCGATTCTTCTAAAGTCTGAAGCATTAACTTCAGTGAACCGGTGGTAATGTTTTTGACGTTCAAGAAATGAATCATGTATTCTTACTTTAAATAAAATTATTTGAATTTGAATTTAACATGGTCAATCATAACATTTTGAATGTTTACTTCAGGTTTTTCTAAACCAAAAATTAAAAATAACAAAGGGTCAGTGCCAGTAGTTCAGATCCACTGAACTATATTTAGAGATAGTTATAGAACCATCTCTCTTTTTATTCCTGCAAAAACAAAAAATATATTTTTTTGTCTGTCTGTCTGTCTTTCTGTTTGTACAGTGTAATCACCAGAAAAAGTGAATTTTTACGAAACTTTCACTAAAAGATAGATAGAGAAAGAGGATGTTACGGAGCAACATATCGACTACTTTTATTTTGTTATTCCGGTGGGATCGAAATTTACACGGGGTAAATTGTGATAATTGCATTTAGGTACATACATTTTTCATTATTTTTTACAGGTAAACTGATTTGAAAGAAATACGTTATATTAGAGCAAAGCCAAGATTGCTAGTATGTTATATTTTAGTAATAAATATATTATGTATGATCTGTAAGCAGACCCATGTTTTTGTATTTCTATTGTCTTACATTACAACGTAAACAATAAATACAATATCCACTTCCCACGATTGTAACTTTTTTCTTTTTATTTATTTTAACGAATTTCAAATTTTATCACTAAATCACAAAAAAAAAATTATTGTTATTTTTATTATATTTATATGTGTATTATGCGAACAGCCAATGAAAGATTTCTACTGCTAGTATAAGTTATAAATCGTAAACTTACCTTCATTACTTCCAATAAAGTTGGCCACGACTCCTATTATGGGCATATGCGGTACATCACTGCCCAACTGTTTATTAATGTTTATTGCTATCTTTGATTTCCATCGCTTCATGATGAGCAAAATGAGAAGTAGCAACAGAACACTGACGACAATCATTTTTAAGACGTGTTATAGTAAACCGACTTAGGCGACCATTAACTTGTTATATGATATGTATATGTTTATATTTATATATATATATATTTTTTTTTTTGTTTAAAAAAATCGGCATTTTTTGTATACTGGTAGTAGCGTGAGAGTTTTGTATCCAAATCAAGTGGATTATATATTTCCGTACCTATTTACAAGTGGTATATACAGGTGCTTGTTGCCGCCGGCACTGCCGCTGGACTTATCATCATTGCTATGTTACTTGCAGTCCTCACTCGGTGTCAGTGAAATTTGGCACAGATAGGCATTAATTACGTACTGTTGTGCACCTTCTACCCAAATAAGACATTGTTATGTTTTAATGAAACAAATTAAATGAAATGATTTCTTTGAATGAAAATCTAACACACACCAATCGAGTTAATAGTCCGTCAGATTTTCAATGAAGAAAAATTGGCTACGGGAACATAAGCCATACTGAACCACTTTTTAAAAAAAGGAATATATATATATATATATATATATATATATATATATATATATATATATATATATATATATATATATATATATATATATACACACAGTTATGTTGTTTTCTCTAAGGATCGAGGTTTCTTAAAGTAATCATCAATTTTCTCCATTCCAATATTATTTTAAATCTCGGTGCCTCGACATAGTTACTAGGTAGTAACATTTTAATAATGATGTCTCGTTACTAGAGAAAGTTTCCCGGTATATATTACGCTGAGCTCTAGGATGGCGGCTTCGACTCGTCAGCTGCTGTGGCGGACCCCTTTACACAACACTACAGTCACAAGTACCAGACACGGATACACGGAGTCATGGAATGCCATATACTTTATTTTTTTATAGAATACTAACAATCCGCTTGCGACTTCGCCACTTAAGTAAACGGAATTACTTTCGTTTCCATATGTTATATGAAATCACAACGTACACGTTCAGTATACTCGTATTTACTCTAATATAATTTTTTTTCCGTTTGAGAGATTAGCCGGAACAAACAGACAGACAGTATTTTGATATATATACCATATATATGTTTAGGTGATGTTATGATGATGAAAAATCCCCACCACCTCGATACTTGATACTGTGCGGTTCTATAGGATTCTTGTTCCACTTGCCACTTGTCAATTTTTAAATTTACTTTAAGCTGTCACTCAGAAGTATGATGTATTGTTATTGTATTATTTTTTATATACATATTACGTTAACCTGTTACGTTCCCACACTACCCGGGGATCGCTTAGCCAGAATTCGCGTAACTTGTTTACTGCATTCCATCAAATCTAAGAATTGTAACAGCAAGTAATGTAAAACGTAGTGTCATTTTTCATTCAATGTTTTTGTTCATGTTAGTTTTAATATTAAAATAATTCTTCACTCTTGTTTTCTCACATCGAGCAAGCAGTCACCATTTTAGTTAATAATTTAAATTGTAATTTTTAATAAAATATTTTAAAGATTTGGTTTTTTTTGGATCCTACGCTGCCACCGTACATAATTGGCGCAGTCGGTAGGATACTCGCGGGCCGGGTCGCGAGCAACGTAATTTAAATTTTGTAAGAAATTAACGTCGCGGTCCACCCGGGTGGCTTTCAAGCACCAACCAGAGTATCCAGAATCTACGAGGCGGCGCAGCGAGGCGTATCCAAACATTGATACACCGAAGAAGACCAGATTTGTATGTAAGTACATTAGAATCTTTCTAGTGATTGCTTACCCGTAGTTTTAGATCCTTTTATTTTTATCCATATCCAAGATTTCCCTTCAGAGGCAATCGAAGACCCCTAGGTTTAGTAATTATAGTAGCAGAGCGCGTTCTCAAGACGCTCATCGTAATATAAGTTTAGAAAATAATATTATAGTATCTAAAGAAAATAAAAAAAATAAAAAAATGTCTGATTTAGATAATGTTTTAAGAGCTTTACGATTATTACCCGAATTCGACGGAAATCCAAACATTTTACCAAGATTTATTAAATTAGGCGATCAAATAGTTCAAGAATTTGTGTTTAACAATCCTGATAATAATTTACTTAATATTGCCGTCGTAAATGGTATTTTAAATAAAGTAATAGGTTCAGCAGCCCGTTTAATCAATACTAGTGGTATCCCATCAGACTGGAGTGGCATTCGTAAGTCGCTTATTAATAATTTCTCGGACCAACGAGATGAAACCGCGCTGTACAATGATCTCTCTCTCTTAACACAAGGATCAAATAGCCCACAAGAATTTTATGACCGTTGTCAAAATTTATTTAGCACAATAATGACATACGTTACATTACATGAAGAAATTTTGACTACCATAGAAGCTAAAAGAATTTTGTATCAAAAATTAACCCTACAAGCCTTTTTAAGAGGGTTGAAAGATCCCTTAGGCTCACGCATACGATGTATGAGACCTGAAACCATAGAAAAAGCTTTAGAATTCGTGCAAGACGAGCTAAATACAATATATTTACAGGCTCGAAATGAACCCGAAAGGACTAGGCACCCCCAGGCCTTTTCATCTCACCCTTTTAAGGTAAATCATAATTTTAATTTTAATACACCACAATTTAGACCACCTATTCAAACTCACAGTCAATCTCGTAACCATTTTGTGACAAACCCACAACAGTTTTCACCCAAACAACAGCTAGGCCCAGGTCCTTCACGTACGCAACAAATGTTTAGGGCTCCACCTCCAAATTATAGTCCCCATAACGCATTTAAACCGCCCCAGCGTAACGTCGTTCCGATATTTAATTCGACATCTCAGTCAGCTCGCCCTATGAGTGGCATTAGTCACTTTGTTCCTAGGAATTTACCACCGACAGGAAATATTGCGGGACACGATTGGAGAAAATTTGGAAATCCACCTCCAACTAATTATTTCAAAACTAGGGAAATGAATTTCCATGACAGTCAGATTTACGACCAAAATTACGACTATTACGACTTTTACGACTATTACTACGATAATGACTATACTAATTATTATACTTACGATGACTATAGTAACGAAAATTTAGAAGATAATTATAATACGGAAGAATTATCCCAAAATCCACATCATTTTTCCACTCAATGCGTATCAAATGAACCCTCAGTAGGAAAGCCGTCGTCATCAACCCCTTCTGATAAAGAGGATTTTCGGGAAATCAAAATATTAGACAAGCCAAAATAGAAGTTAATCTTCAAACTCAGCGTCAACTCCCTTATATACAAATTAAAAATCCCCCTTTAAAATTACTTATAGATACCGGTGCAAATCAATCTTTTATTAGTCCAGCTGCAGTAAAGAAGTATTTCAAAAATTTTCCTTTAAACCACGATCCTTTCGAAGTGAGTAACGTACACGCTGTAAGTAGACATAAGTATTCAGTAACTATTCCTTGTTTCTTTGAATTTAATAATGAAGATAATATTACATTTTTTATATACAAATTTCACGATTATTTTGATGGATTGATAGGTACAGACTTACTAGATAAATGGGAAGCGACTATTGACTATAAAAGAAAATTATTTATCACTAAAGACGCTTCGAACCCCATTCAATTATATAATTCGCGAAATGTAAATTTGTATGAAAATATTATACCAGCAGGCACTTCAAAATTAGTAAATTACCGATTAATGTTCATGAGGGTGAAATTTTCATCCCGGAACAAACAATTTCTAGTTGTATTATAAAGGAATGTTTTACGTGTGCTAAAAAGAATAGAGCTTTTTTAGAGATTTACAACCCGAGTCGCAATGACATAATTTTTTCTATCGATAAACCTATCCGCGCGGAGTTATATAACATTGAGTATGAGGGAACCGAGCGGTTGTTAGATCGCGAAAAGGAAGTTCGATCCCGTTTACGAACTAGCCACTTAAACGAGGAAGAACGAATTAATTTAGAAACTCTTTGCGGTCGCTACGCGGACATATTTTATTTAGAAGGAGAAACGTTAACTTTCAGTAATACAATAAAACACTCAATTAAAACTACAGATGAAGTACCAGTATATACTAAAAGTTATAGATATCCTTTTATACATAGAAACGAAGTTAGGGATCAAATTCAAAAGATGTTAGACCAAGGAATCATTAGGCCTTCCGATTCAGCTTGGAGCTCTCCAATATGGGTAGTTCCGAAGAAAAATGACGCTTCGGGGAAAATAAAATGGCGTCTTGTTGTAGACTTCCGTAAAGTTAACGAAAAAACGATAGATGATAAATATCCTATCCCGAACATATCTGATATTTTAGACAAATTAGGTAATTGTCAATATTTTAGTACATTAGACCTTGCAAGTGGGTTTTATCAGATCCAAATGAACCCCGCTGACATTTCTAAAACGGCTTTTAATGTAGAGCATGGGCATTTTGAATTCCTAAGAATGCCCATGGGCTTAAAAAATGCACCCTCAACGTTCCAAAGGGTTATGGATAATGTTTTACGTGGTTTACAAAATAATATCTGTTTAGTATATTTAGATGACATAATAGTTTTTAGCACTTCACTCCAGGAGCATATTGTAAATTTAGAAAAGGTTTTTAAACGATTACGCGAGTCCAATTTTAGAATACAAATGGACAAATCGGAATTTTTAAAGAAAGAAACGGCATATTTAGGACATGTGATTACGGGAGAAGGAATAAAACCCAACCCTGATAAAATATCCGCTATTGAAAATTACCCTATACCAAAAACAAGTACGGAAATAAAAAGATTTATAGGTCTCCTAGGGTACTACAGAAAATTTATTCCCAACTTCGCTAGAATTACAAAACCAATGACTCAATGTTTGAAAAAAGGCTATAAAATTACTTTAAATCAAGAATATACAGACTGTTTCGAAAAATGTAAAAAATTATTAGTTAATGACCCCATCCTCCAATATCCCGACTTTTCAAAAGAATTTATATTGACTACAGACGCATCTAATTTAGCTATAGGAGCTGTACTCTCACAGGGACCCATTGGCTCTGACGAACCCATAGCATATGCCTCTAGAACTTTAAATACTAGTGAAATTAATTATAGCACAATTGAAAAGGAATTATTAGCGATAGTTTGGGCTACGAAATATTTTCGTCCATATTTATTTGGTCGGAAGTTCAAAATTATTACCGACCATAGACCACTTCAATGGGTTATGAATATTAAAGAATCGAATTCTAGACTAACTCGATGGAGGCTTAAATTAAGTGAATATGATTTTACTGTGGTTTATAAGCAGGGAAAATACAATAGTAATGCCGATGCGTTATCCCGTGTAGAAGTGCATAATGAAGAAGTATATTCAACCGCTGTAAATCACTCGGAAAAGTCCTCTTCTAATTCTCAAACAGCAACTGTACATACAGACTTAGAAAACCCCATTCTAGAAATCCCAATAACGGACGACCCCCTAAACAAACTCCATAAGCAAATTATTTTTAATATAGCAGGTGACATTAAAAGTAGGCCCGTAGTATCGAAATTGTTTGAAAATTATATAAGAACCACTGTGTCGATTTCAAGCTCAAATTTAGAAAATGACGTTATAAATGCGGTTAAGGAATATGTAAATCCTAAGGTAAAGACTGGCATTTTAATTAACCCCCCATTAGGTATGTATAAGATAATTCCTGTAATACAAAATAATTTTAAAAATTCTGCAATGAACCTACTTCTTACTAAAATAGAATTGGAAAATGTAAAAGATTATTTAAAACAGCAGGAAATAATTAAAAAATATCATGAAGGTAAAACTAACCACCGTGGAATAAATGAAAGTTATTTATCTCTGTCAAAACGGTATTTTTGGCCAAAAATGAAAGAACAAGTTTCAAAATACATTAATGAATGCTCTATATGTGGACAGGCGAAGTATGACCGAAACCCCATTAAGCAAAAATATCAAATTGTCCCCCCTCCAACCAAACCGTTTACTATAGTTCACCTAGATTTATTGAGTGTAGAAAATCAAAAGTATTTAACAATAATTGACGCTTTCTCAAAATACGCACAGGCATATTATCTTAGGGATGCTACTGCGATTAGTGTTGTACAAGGGTTATTGTCTTTTTGTACTCATCACGGAGTCCCCATTACGGTCGTAACCGATAGAGGTCCCGAATTTTCAAATCAATTATTCTTAGAATTTTTAAGATTACACCGAATCATTCATCATAAAATATTACCTTATACACCTAACGACAACGGACTAGTAGAAAGGCTTCATTCCACACTATTAGAACATATAAGAATCCTTAAATTAAGTCAAAAAGGAGAATCAGTCGTCAATCTCATGCCTTATGCTGTCTTAGCCTATAATAGTTCTATTCATAGTTTCACTAAATGCAGACCGATAGATATTATCACTGGACACTTTGATCCTCGTGACCCCGTAGATATAGATTTCACAGAGCAATTACTACAACAGTATATGCTAGACCATCGTGAACGTATGAAAAAAGTTTACGATATTATTAACGACTCCTCTTTACATCGACGAACCCAAATAATTGAAAATTTAAATAAAAATAGAGAACCCGAGACTCTTTACTTACCTGACCAACAGATATTCATTCGAAACCCTAAAGCATCTCGACAAAAACTTGCCCCTCGTTTTACACAGGATAATGTTTTAGCTGACCTACCCATACACATTTACACAAAAAAGAAACGACTACCAGTTGCAAAGACTAGACTTAAAAGAGTACCTAATAGTGCTCGATTGTTACAGAATGACGATCCTGATATCGACCCTGACAAAAGCAGAAGAGATTAGTTTTAGTAATTTGGATAATGGACCGGGAATCTTACCATTCAAATTGGGACCCGCACAAGTCATATCCCACTATCATTCCTTTGTCCAATGCGTAGATTTAGCTAAAATTCAATATAGCTTAGATTCTGTTAAGTTACAAATAATGAATACTAAGCCTATTCTTAGAAATAGAACGCTTTCCCTTTTTCAAATGCATATTCAATATCTTAAAGTTAAATTAGAAACCGCTTCCCAACAGCTAAAAACCTTTGAAGTCAATCGTGTTAAGAGAGGACTCATTGACGGATTAGGGTCAGTAATAAAAAGTATTTCTGGTAATCTCGACTATACGGACGCCATAAAGTATAACAAAGCCATTAATTTACTAGAGCAAAATAATAATTTACTGATTAATGAAATTAATAATCATATTAGTTTGAGTAAAAACTGGATGTCTCAAAATACTGATATCTTAAATAGGTTAGTTAGTAATCAAAAGCAGTTAGAATATTTAGTTAAGAATTTAACGAATATTAAAAATGAATTAGAAAATGACTTTGTAACTTTTATGGAATTAACTCAAATTTTCTTAATTTTGGGAGATAACATAGAAACTATTTGTAACGAATTATATCGATTGGAAAATTTACTCGCATTTATTCGAGCTAAAAGTAATCATCACTCTATGTTCACTTTTAGTATGTACCAGGATATTATAAGTAAATTAAATACACTCTATAAGAAAAATGAACTTTTAAATATTAGTTTTAGAGATTATTTCGATGTAATACAAGTAGGATACTATTATAGTGCTAGAGATATTATTTTAGTTTACAACTTTCCGATTGTCTATCCTCAAAATTATATTTTATATCACTTGTCCCCTGTACCAAACGTGAATCATCAAATCCTTATCCCTCCTCAACCTTATATAGCAATTCACGAAAAAGATTTTATGTACATAGAGGCTGAATGCCCGAAGATCGGTGAATCATACTTATGTGATCATAAACTAAACTACAAACAAGGAAAACAGCTAGATTGTATCGATCGCCTCATAACGACACAGCAGCTGCAAAGTTCCTGTCAGTACACATCGATTATCCTTACTACAGAAGCAATCGAACAGTTGGACGACAGACATTATATTATCACCATTCCAGAACCAACTAAATTGAAACTATCGTGCAACCAGCAGAAATACATAAAAATGCAGGGAAGCTATCTCGTAATGTTACCAGCAGGATGTTCTATACAAAGTACGCTATTTACTTTAATTAATAGCAATAATAATATAAAAGGACAAGCATTGGAAATTATTGATTTAACAAGTATTAATACAACAAAAAAGAAAAATTCTGAAATAACACTGAAACTTAACTCAATAAATTTGACCGACATCCTTGAAGCAAATAGAAAAATCTCCGCACAACAATCTATTTCAAAAATATCTACAACATCTGATAGCCTTTATCATATAATGATTCCGCTATATGGAATAATTTTGACAGCAATTATAATAACTATCTTCATTATAATTGCTAAAATTCATAAGAAAATTCTTAAACGAAGAGCATCAACCGCAAGGGAAATATCGAAGAAAGAAGCTGCAACCCCAGATCCAGTGGAACATATACTCCAGCACTATTCGAGATCCAAGGACACTGAATAGGTGCTGTTCTTCAGGAGGGAGGTGTTACGTTCCCACACTACCCGGGGATCGCTTAGCCAGAATTCGCGTAACTTGTTTACTGCATTCCATCAAATCTAAGAATTGTAACAGCAAGTAATGTAAAACGTAGTGTCATTTTTCATTCAATGTTTTTGTTCATGTTAGTTTTAATATTAAAATAATTCTTCACTCTTGTTTTCTCACATCGAGCAAGCAGTCACCATTTTAGTTAATAATTTAAATTGTAATTTTTAATAAAATATTTTAAAGATTTGGTTTTTTTTGGATCCTACGCTGCCACCGTACATAATTAACCTTTAAGTGTGGGAAATGATTGTTGTTATTTAGAGTTTGATAAATATTTATAAGAATAAGAATTATGTGAAAAGAAGGATTTTGGAAAGATGATAACATGTTTTAACATCATGTGCAAACATAATTAGGAGAAGAGCTACTCAAGACCAAAATATAAGCCTTGAGGCACTTCTGAGGAAATTGGAAGAAACGTTGAACAGCAACCCTTTATAGGCACTGGCTGATTTCTATTTTTAAGATATGAGCAAAAGCATGGAAGTAAATCTCCATTGGCACCGCATTGTTCTTATTTGCGTAACAAAATGTTGTGTGAGATTTTGTCAAACCCTTTTGTATAATAAGTATACACAGAATCCACTTGCAGTCTACTATCCATAGCGCTATGAAGATAGTCCAGAAATATGCAAACGTTACTCTTTGGAAAATGGCGAGCTGCAAATCCATGTTCTTCTGTAATTACAAATTGGTCACCTATTTGTGAGAATCATACATTATTTTCTCAAATAGTTTGGGTATAATAGTCCATTTTGAACTTGGAAGATAATTAGACATATCACGCTTATTATCAATTTTCAAATACAGAAGTTTTGAAACATTTTTTCCGCTGCTGGTGCTTTATAACTTTATCGGGATATGCGCTCTTACTGAAAACATTTTGTATATTCGGAAATTTGTGAAATAATAAAGAAAAGAAGTAAAAATCCGAACAACATTATCTTGTTTATACCGAAATTATTCGGCATCGACAGCTAAAAGTGAGTACCGAGTTCGTTGACCCCACAGTAGATGCACCACCAGATGTAGGGTTGTATGATAAATACTTTAGAAATTGTTTAAATTTAAACGATAATTTTGATCACAGTTAAGAAGTCAAACAACAATACTTAACTAATAAGGTTGCTAACAATGGAAGATAAGACTATGGAAGAAGATCTCATTTTTAGATTCGAATGTAACGTTTTGTGATCGTGATCGTTTGACGATGGATATTCTTTCCTAATACTAAATTAAATAAAAATTTGGAAAATGGAAAGCGGAGTATTTTTTAAGTAGATTGTGAATCATTGACTTTTCTTATTGAACCATAAAAACACACCAATAATCAACATAACTTCAATTTTATTTATACTTTTTATTACAATAAGCCTTTATCTTATCCATCGAGGAGTGTAAAGAAATGTGATCAGAAGAAATGAAATCAAAAATTTTTCTTTTGTTTTTAATCCGAACGATGTTCAATCTGAATTTCAAAATTGTGTATATGTCTTAACATGATATCGAATGAGACGCGAAGAGGATTGTCTTTCCCATAAGTGAAGCTTGTTGCCGGCTTAAGGCGATAGTTTCTTAACATTGTCGCGACAGTTGTCTTCATGGATAACATTGCATACTGGTAACCTGCAAATACATAATTATTTTGATTAATCTTATTTAAAACATCCGTGATCTTTCCGTGATCCGCGGTTCGCTTTTGTCAACATTATGACAAAAATAAACTCTTTGTAGGACAACACAATACTATATTATACTAAAAAATCACCAGCAATCTTGAAAGCGGCAAAGCGTAGAACTCTACAATGTAGAGTGATTTGATTGGAAGGATCTTAAAAAGTGTTGTATAATTAGTTGTTATCTTCACGATTTATATTGTCGGTATTGAATTCTGGGAGGAAATTCGAGATACCCACCTCTCTCTGCACCTGATTCATGCATCACGTGTCTTTTTATACAAATGAAAAGTGTTATATAGTCTTCTAAATCAAACATTAGCGGTATGTGTTTTGGTTTGAAAAAAACCAAAACACATATGGTGTTTTTTTTTCATTATTTAGGTGAATGTATCGATGTACAAACTCATATTCATTTCGTTATTTGCATCAGATTACTACTCGTTACTAACATGCTATTTTCTGAATTTAAGTGGACAAAATTCTCCTTCAATTTGAAAATAAATTTAATGTAAATTGTAATAAATCACAATTGTTAATTATAATTTTCCCTAATTACAGTTGTTATAGTAATATTTACAAATGTATCAATTTTTAACTTGCAATAAAAATTTGCTTTGCTTCGCTTTAATTTTAATTTGCCATGAGTCAAAATTAAAAAAAAAAGAAATTATATATATATATATATATATATATATATATATATATATATATATATATATATATATATATATATATATATATATATATATATATATATATATATATATATATATATATATATATATATTTTTTAAATTTTGACTCATGGCAAATAAAAATTAAATTTATATCTATATCCATAAGTCTGTAAAATATATTAAATACTACTAACCAATGCAGTTCCTTGGACCTAAACTAAATGGCATAAATGCGCCAGCAACTGGCGGCGGTCTGGTTATAAATCTGTCAGGGTTGAACTCCTCCACATCGGGACCCCAATAATGAGGATTATGATGTAAGCCCCAAATATGGACAACAACAGTTTGAAATTTCGGTAAAACAAGACCTGAAGCTATAACAAACGGAATTTAATATTATTATTAAATAGTGAAACATGATGTTATTTTTTCATTAAATTAATGAAATAATTTATGCTAGTTCAAGATGCATAAAAGAATATAATATTTCAATATCCCAGATCTATTTTTTAATATATAATTTTTTTTAAGCCTTCTTTCAAAGAGTGGTGGCCTTCAGTGTGCCTCTTGGCAAAGGCCATTTGTCCCTATATCTCTCTATTATGAGCTAGCGTGGTCCATGTCCTCCCAGCTTCCACCATTTTTCATCTTCCCATCTCATGAAGGTTCTGCTTCGCTTTACTTGTGGTGTCTTTCACCAGGTTGTTATAATTTAGATTAGTAGTTTGCAGATATTGAAGATTAATAGGTATTTTTCTTTATGTTTGTTCTCACTTGTTTGTTCTTCATAATTGATTATAGGGACCAGTAGACCAGTAACTTTTTCAAGCATACGCATTCCTCCTCTCGATTTCTTTTGATGTCAGGTCTTGTGTGGAAATTGCCCAAAGTAAGTATATACATATTCTATGATGTTGTTGTTCACTTGGATGGCTGAGTCGGGTTTGCTGTTAGTTTTTCTTTAGTATGTCTTATAGTCATTTCATGGAAGTGGCGAATACCAGGATATTGTCAGTGAACCTCAGGTGTATTAGTAACTAACACACCTAATAAATATTTACTTAACTTTAATGAACATGTCAGGGAAAAAGATTTGGAAATCAAAATAGATCACTTAGATGGAGTTAAAAAATATGAAATTGAAACTCTTATCGATAAATAAAAATGTGTATTTGCAAAACAAAAATTTGTTTTAAACACGGCTAATGGTTGTGAAGCAAAATTAGATTTATCGGAAGAATTAGAATTCGTTTGATAAAATTAAAAAGATGTTGTGTTCAAAGTCTATTTTCAAATATTTAATTACTTAATTAATTTAATTAATTTATTAAATTTAGTTTTAATTTAATAAGCACAACAGTACAATTTACAAAAGTATCCAGGAAAACAAAATTTTGTAAGCTGATTACTTGAGTGGAAATCGTGTATTGGACCCAATATAAAAACAAAACAACCAATTGAAAATTTTGCCATATTAGAATTGCACATATGCAAAAAGGTATTAGCACTTTTTATACAGCTAGTCACTTGATGAGGAATATAAAGGTGATTAGTAAAAATTGTGAAATTACTTTGTTTATCACATCTGGGTCCATCATTCAAACCTATGAACCTCGACATATGATTTTATTCTTACGTCAAATTATATTTATCACAATAAATAGAAAATTCTATTTATATATGGTTTAAATGAAAAATTAAATCTGACGTTAGTAAACAAAATGACATGCAAGATAAATGAATAAAAAGTTTAGCTTCGACGACAATATTCATCATTCTGTTGCTGGTTTTTCGCCAAGAATTTTCCTTTCGAACATCATAAAATAGTCCTATACATATATATATATATATATATATATATATATATATATATATATATATATATATATATATATATATATATATATATATATATATATATATATATATATATATATATATTATATATATATATATATAACCTTTAGATACACCGACGCCTTTAGATACGCCGACCGCCAAATAGATACACCGACGAATAAATTGTCTCAACGTGTCGTGAAAGTACTTCCTAGACAGCTTGGTAGCTCAACATCTTATATCAGGGTTTCTTACCATTTTGTTAGCGGAATTAAAGACCTTAGAAGGCTAACAATGAAACCATGGTCAGTTTGGATGGAGAGTCATTGTTATCCAGTTTACACATAAAGTACTCCGTTAATATATGCCTATAGCATATTTTGAACTTATAGAAAACTGCCTTACATCCGGACACTTTGAGGAGATGGCTCTTATCTCTGCGCCATATCTACTTAGGGTAAATAAGCGGTATGTAGATGATATTTTCATAATTTTACCGAATAAATATATTCCTAAACCATGTCAATTCTATTAATAACAATACCAAATTTACAATAGAATTACAGGCAAATATTTTATTAGCTTACCTTGATGTTATAGTTATACAAATACTAAGAGCAGGGTAATCCACATAGTGTATAGGAAACCTACGCACACCAATAGTTATCATAATTGTGATTTAACCAACACTTTACAACGTAACAGCTATCTACTGCTGCCACATTTTTGTTTAAGAGAGCCTGGTGCCAGCTTCAACTGGTGAAGAATGCCATTCATCACAACCAACCTGCCAGTTCCCTGCCAGCGTTGTTGGAAAAACAACAAGCCACCGACTGTAGATTAACTTCCTGCACTGCAACAATTTCTGGAGAGCTTCTATAAAAACTATATTTAACTATAAAAAAACACCTCTTGAAACCAGTGAAATGTAACATTCCTTTGCAATGTTACAAATGTATAGAAACTAGATTGTGATGATCAAACAATGAGAGGCATCGGTGGAAGGGTGAAGGAACACATCTCAGTTATTGAGAATCGTCATGTATCAAAGTCAGCTGTGTGTGAGCATACAGTGAATAAACTGAACCATTACATCAGGTTTGATAAATATCATACACTAGCTAGAAAAAACAGATATCGCCATATCAGAGAACAGGACTAAATCACGAAAATCAAAGATCTAGTCATTTTTTATAGTCGCAAAAAGAAGCATATCCAGAATTAAAATATATTACATATTCAACAAATAAAATAAACTTACGTAATTTAGTTTCTTGAACCGTGCTCCTGTTAACTACTGGTGCAGGTGGGTAAAGTCGTAGTGTCTCTTTTACAACAGCATCTAAATATTTTAGTTTCTGCAAATCAGCCATTTCTATTGGTTTATCTTTACCTATCACTTCTATTATTCTGAAAAATAAGTAAATATATGAGTATTAATGGTAAGGAAAAAGTTCATCATAAATAACTCAATAATTTATCTGACTTTCAACAAATAATATTTATCCCGTGGTGACATCGACCACTATAAATAACCTGCCTTTAGTTCAAAATTTAAAATAAAAACACAAACTTACTCTTGATAAGCTTTCTCTTGTACATCAGGATGACGTGACAGCAAAGTCATCACAAAGCATGATCCTGTTGCAGACGTATCACTTCCTGCTGCTGCTAATGTAAGCACTTCATCAGCGCAACTCTTCGAGTGTATATTTTTTTCCACTTTCTTCTGACATTTTAATCATTGACTCAAGGAAAGATTCCATGGGTACTCTTGAAGGTTCAGCTGAAAATTGTAAGAAAATTATTTGATATGAATATATTACTTGTTGCAATATCTTTATTCGCAATTGACATCTTTTAAAATAGTTGGTTGAATTCTTTAACTCTTTTTAAGATATGAATTGATTAAAAAAAAATTCAAATCTAAATATTTAAATCCTTATCACACAATATTTCAATGTGAAAGTTTTGTTTGGTAGAACCCAACTGCCAAGAAGCAAAATATATATTGTTTAAAGTATTACAATATGACAATATGTAATTTTACATTACCTCCATTTATATCATCTAAATTCGTTAGCTCTCCAGACATTATTATTTTCTTCTTGTCTATTAACTGAAAAAATACACCAATCAAATATATAAATAGGGTCGTCCATTTCAGGCACAAAGTGGATATTAATAGATTATAGAAAAAAAATACTTTATGCATTAATTTTGCCAATAAAAATATATGTATAATATGGCCACGGCCATATTTTACTATTATAATGCTATTCGTAAACTATAGTTCATTAGTTTAATACACTCATTCACTTTGGGGAGTGTTTTTGTAACTATACCTTATAAACGTAAGTTATTGTCATTTTAAGCAAAAGAACGAAGAATGAACGAAGCGTCAATAAACGCTTACTCGTTACAAATAAATAAAAGGTTTATTGATATTGATATGCTAGTTGAAAATAACGTTAAGTTTTCTTATAAGTTATATAATATAACGAACGCCTTAGTTCCTTCGACATTAACTTGTTCTTTAAATGTCGCTTCGCTCGTTTCGTTGCTAACGTTTGATGTAGATGTGTTTTAATTATTCTTTGATTTCTTTTCCTGCGGCCTGGCTTTGTTGTATATTAGGATTTTTGAACCCAGAATACAAAGCATGCGTATAAAGCGTAAGGTATATTTTATATACTTTGAAATAAATAAAAATTATGCTGTAAAAGAGGCAATTGATGCATGTAGGTGTTTATTTTTAATTATAAGTGTAATTATCAAAACTTACGTTATCAATAAAATCGAAAATTTTTTGTTTCAAACGTTGCTGCACTTTAGAAATTGGTAGCCGATTGTAAATTGCATCGATGTGCATCAATGGCTGGAAAACTATTACTGAAGTATTTATAAGGTATTGAGTAAGTCCATCAAATAATGTGTGATGTGGCTGACTCTGTATTTTAATGTTTATACCGAAAGCAGTTTCTGAAAAATTAGATAAATGTTATAGTATTTTACTAGTCATGTACTTATTTGCTAAAATACACGTGCTATTAATTTTTGTCTGAATAATTAAAAATATATATTAGAAAATAACAGAATAATAATAAGGTATATAGTCATCATGCGAGCCTCGTTTTACGTCCGTTGCTGGAAATAGCCTTCCATCAAGGATCTCCAGTACGATTGGTTTTGCGCCATTCACATACAGTGGCTTCCAACGATCTATCGGTATCGATCAGATCGTCGGTCTAACTAGTTTATGACCTGTTTATTGGACGTCATCTGGTTCACTCAAGAACCTTTCTGCCTCAACAGCTAGCGGCAACTGCCACTTCAGCAAAATGATCTCGAATAGAAATGTCGGTTACATTCGGTCTACGGATGTCCTTATTTCTGATTCTATCACACCGAACAACAAACATTAAACCTTCTTATGAGATGCAATAGTAGCAGCCACGTCTCGTTCTCGTAAGACATCACTGGTAACACAAACAGGGCCAAGATTTTTGTTGAGACACACAGGCTTAGATGGAGGGTGTTTAGATACAAGGAATTACGTGGAATACGTGGCTTGCCGTTGTCTATTCCAGCTAGAATCTACGAGAGATCTCTTTGTCGATACCATTGCATTGAGTTGTACTTACCTAGCTGGACTGTTGGTCCTAGGTACATGCAAAGGTCAACAAATTCGAGGATGCTGTAGTATTCCCAATATCCACTAACGCAATTGCAACATAAGCACACCATGTGATTTGTTTTTGGTTCACGTTTATTTTTAGATCCGCTCATCGAGAAACAGTCGGCTCTACTACTATATCATCGGTAAAATAAATATGTATGAGGTGCCGTTACTGTTGATATCGTATCCTTTCCAATTCAGAAACTTTAAAATATCATATAAAAAATATAATATTAATATATATGTCGGAGAGGTTATTAATACGGAAGCTGAATTGAAAAAGCGCAAGCGATACGTCATCGCTTCGGCAGGGTCCGGTCTTATATTCAAGCGGGCCGAGTCTTCAAGTAAATGATGGAACTCGGAGACTTTCTTTTTGATCGTCGCTCGGATCACAACACCTGGGAACTGTCTTACGACTCATTGTGTTAACTACCTACTTATTGATTGTGGACCTACCTACATTATTAAAATCAGTGAAAGTTAATAAAGTCATTGTAAGAAGATAGTTTGTTTTCTGCCCCCTGAACATACCATGCCCACGAATATGTCTACTAAGTACCTTGCGTCGATAACAGAAGTGGGATCTGAATCTCACTAACACGTTACGTTCGCTATAAATCAGAGCAACATGATGAAGTTGACTGAGTCTATCAGCTCCAGCTCCGCTAACAAAGATTTTGATACACGTGCTTGTATGAACATTTACCTAAATGAAGGTCCACTGGAGGGACCATCTCTCATAATAGCAGTCAGTGAGGCAGTCAAGGGTGGCGCCTCGTCAAGGTTATGATCATATGAGGGTATAATATGGAAATATTTTCGTGAGTTAGTTGTGAGTGAGTTTCGTGTTCATTGCTTTGTTAGACAAAGGACTGTGAATAGATGGCAACGTGTGTTAGTCGTTTGTTGACGACATAGATGATAATAATTTGCTCTTTCAAGAATTTGCCACGTCAAATTGCTCAGTTCAATTGAAGATTTTATCGATTAGCATTTACTACTGAAATAACAACTGTAACAAACTGGTACAAGAAGTAAAGGTGAGTGTAAGTTTGAAGCGGAAGTTTGAACATATCTCTGGGTCTACCGAACGAAGTTATAGAACATATAAGTGTGAAACGGGCTAAGTCACAAAGTGCAATTACGTTTAAGTGTTATAACTGCAGTAAACTGGGACATATGGCGGTTGGTTGCCGCTTAAGCTTTACAGAACCCGTAACTACTGTCAATAAGGGATCATCAAAATCGACATCGAAAATCGACTACCTACTTGTTGATTGTAGACCTACCTACATTATTAAAATCAGTGAAAGTTAATAAAGTCATTGTAACAAGATAGTTTGTTTTCTGCTCCCTGAACATACCATATGTCTACCGTACCCACGAATATGTCTACTGCGTCCTCCTACCTTATATATATATATATATATATATATATATATATATATATATATATATATATATATATATATATATATATATATATATATATATATATATATATATATATATATATATATATATATATATATATATATATATATATATATATATATATATATCCTCTGATTTTGTAATGGGGAGAACATAATAACGTTTTTCACGACTAGGTCTTGATCAAATTGAAGGCTTTCTCATTGTTCACAAGTGCCAAATAGAGTGGCAAATATTTGCCCTTGTATTTTGTCCTTATCTTGATTTTCTCAATTTAAAATTTAGTCAAATTCTCAATAGAAGTAAAACTATGGCCATAAAATCTAAAATTCAGTTGGATCCTACTATCGTTTCTATTCCTGTGGTTAAGGCCGAAGTTTTCATCATAACTTTTATTTTAAATAAATATATCAACTTCTTTAAGTTTTATTTTTTCCGGCAAAATCTTTACATCGTTCCCACACAGAAAAAACTTACGCGTTTGTTTCTCCATTTACCGGCTAACATCAATATTCCTTTTCATCACAGACAGATTCCTAAGAGCAGGTGTTTTTAGAAATTATTAAATAATCGGATGGTCACTATGATGGTGCTGTTGGATTTCAACACCACTTTTAGTACAATAGTCTACGATATGCTGCTAGTTTATTTCTCTTAACGTCAAGAAATAAAACCTGTCAGCTGAGGCCGAAACTCTTCAAACCAACCGTCTGTTTGTGTAATGTCCTGAAACGGTTGTTGGTCGCTGGAACCTTCTTGAGCGGCTGCTGGCAACGTACACGTGTGCAGACTCGTCTTAAGTTGATTGGTTGGTGACGTGCTGTATCTAGTCAAATTTCCGGTTTTCATGAATACAATTTGCTATCAAATATTTTAGTATAGATACCATCTATTTACCAATAACTATATCATATGCGATAAATTTGTCTAATTTGCCTTTACTAATATTTAAAGGTACGTCCATTTTTTATGCAGAAAAAGTAAAGAAAAATTTATATTACATTGAATCAACATTGATTATAGGAGCTCAATATGAACTGCTATTAAATTTATTTACTAAAATTGTACAACTCTCATTTACTTTCTTCTAACACTTGAGAGATATAACTATTAAAATTATAATTAATTCCATTTGTGTTTAGTCTCCGCAAATATGCCCACATTTCAGACTCTCTCAAAAGCTCCAATGTCCTCCTATAAAACTTCTCCGGAATATCCTTATATTCTACATTATGTATCATCATCATCACAGCCGTTGTTCTGCCCACTGCTGGACATAGGCTTCCCAACGACCTTGACCAAATCGTCGGTCCACCTAGTATGGGGCCTGCCCACCGAGCGTCGTCCAGTTCGTGGCCACCACTCAAGAACCATTCCACCCCAACAGCCATCGGTTCTCATCCTGACCATTGGCACTTCTGCTGCGCAATTCTTGGAGCAATGTCGGTAATTTATAATCTCCTACGGATGTCATCAATTCTGATTCTATCACGTAGAAAAATACCAAACATGGCTTTCTCCATTGCATGCTGTATGACACATAGTTAGCGGCCACGTCTCGCTACCGTAGGTCATCACTGGCAACCCACACTGGGCAAAAATTTTCATCAAAACAAAAATCAATGCGGTAGTTTGGATATCAAGATTTTTTGTAGTTTCCCGAATGCTGCCTATCCGAGCTGGATTCAACGAGAGATCTATTTCTCGAAATTAGCCTTACCTAGCTAGACTGCTTGTCCCAGGTATACGTAGTGGTCAACAACTTCGAGTGTAGTGTTTCTAATATTGACTGGAGCAGGTACAACATGAGTATTTAAAATAATTTTAGTATTTTCCATGTTTATCTTAAGACCTATTCTTTGGGTAACACTGTAGAGATCTTCGAGCATTGTATTCAGGTCATCCATGGTCTTAGCTAGTTATACTATACCATCGGCAAAACGAAGGTGTGTTAGGTTCTCGTCGTTGAAGTTTATGCCGTATCATTTCCAATACAGTAGCTTAAAAATATCCTCCAGCACACAGCAGTGAACAGTTTCGAAAAAATAACATCTCTCTGTCTCACACCACGCTGTAGTTCGATACATAGTGGCGTTTTCGTATACCTTAACACTTCGTTGTACTTGTAGTCTACTTGGCACCTTTGGAAAGACTGCAGCACTGGCCAGGTCCCAATTGAATCGAAGGCTTTCTCATAGTCCACGAACGCCTAGCAAAATGGTAAATTATACTCTTCGAAATTCCGTATAATTTGCCGCAACTTATGATTGTAATCTAAAGTTGCTCGGGAGGTTGGAAGTCATTAAACCTGCTGGCGAGACGATTCGTGATGAAAACAACAATTTGTAAACATGACTCAAAAGTGAGATTGGTCTATAGTTCTTTGAGAGAGTTTTATCACCCTTTTTGTAAAACCGAACAACCTCGCCTTCACTCCATGCTTTCGGCATTTTTGGAGGCGAAAGCCTTCAATAATGACGGAATTAAAGAGGTTCTGGGGGACTTTAAGTATCGGCCTGCCGCTGGCTCTCAGAAGCTCTGTAGTAATTCTTTACCTGACGCCTTGTTGTTTGTAAGTTGTTTAAGAGCCATACTAATCTCAAATAGGTTAAAGTCCGGGATATTTTTGGTGTAGTATTGGGTAAGCGTGGCTCTGGGATATTTAGCCAATATATCAACTTGTGCTAGCGTGGAGTACAATTTTTCATAAAAACTCTCAATCTCCCTCCAGATTTCAGACCCACTCGAAACAATGCTACCGTCATTTGTTTTCAGCCTAGTCGTAGAAGGAACTTTGTATTACAATACTCTGTCCCAACTGTCCGCCCATTTTTCAAGAAATGTGTGCTGATTTTTTTTATTTTCAATATATTTGACTCAAGGAGTATCAACTTTTAGTTGCCACAAAAAATCTTGCTTGCACAGGCTGCTGGCAGGCTGTCTCACTTTGGTATATATAATTTTTAAACTTACCACAAATAGAGTCCAAAGAGTAGAGGCTAAGATAATCCCATATTGAAAAGTTGCCATTTCCTACTTGAGATTTAAGGTTTTTAGCAGCCATTCTACTTTGTGAATCAAAAACATGAACGAATTGTGTAAGATATTTAGAGGAAAAGCTTGGCAACAAAATTTTACGTCGTGGTTGCCATATTTTCACTGGAAAAAAACAAAAATAATTATCCATCACAAAATATTAAGTCGTAAGTAAGCAAGTAAGTAAACGTGCCTTTAAACTTTTCATGAATTATATTAAATATAAAGCGAATTATTTTAAAATATATGCATGTAGATGTTGACTTTTACGACTCACCTGGTGCAAAAACCAAACCGTTTCCAACTAGTCGTCGCGATATCTTTGCAACATGACCTTTTGAGTGAGTAGCTTTTAGGACTGCAATTGCTTGATCCGGATCGGCTATAACTGTATATTAATAAATTAACATCACTCATATATTTATATACAATATTTATATATCTCACCAATCATCACTAAGAAACATATATTGAGTTAACATAATATGTGCAATGGCGGCCTTATCACTCGTCACTGTCGCTACGAGTGATTTCTTACGGACAACTTTTTAATTATCTATGTTTTTAACGCCACAGACATGTTTCGTATGAGTTCATTTTTCGTTTAGTGAAGCTTAAATTAGTACCATGGAATTAATAATAACAATAACATAAATTCATAAAATTCCTAACATATCTTCCCTTCTCCCCTCCGTCTAACGTTCGAAAATCTAAAGCTTTACATTAGTTTAAATATAATCGAGATTCAAAAATTAGTTTCTCGAAAAAGTTTCACTTCTGACGTGAGTACCTTGTACGCAGGCAATTTATGTAATTAAAAAGAAAACTGTCATATCTATATTCTCTTCTTTTTTCTTTTATTTCTTTCAGAATTCAGTTCAGCATGTCTTTAAATGTTGTGAGTTGTAACTAATTTATTCAGAGACAGCCATTTAGATGTAGTTGACTATTATCAGAATAGTTAGAGAGATGCAAAAAGTAAGGTAAGGGTTTTTTTTGCTTACATTTCTGCTCCTCTTATTTCTCTCCAACACAGAACTCGGAACAATTTACCATAATTTTAATCGCTATGGGCAATTAAGTGTCACCATTTTGAAATTTATGAATGAGGTTATCAAAATTTTAATTTAATTTAGAAATAACATATTTTCAGATTACTTTTCTAAAACGTTCGCGAGATTTGTTTCCTGACACCAATCACCAATGTCTCGTAAAGCGGCATGTCTCGTAAAGCGGAGAACGGAGAATCTTAAAACTAGGCTTCCTCTGCCTATCCTGCTTTTTGCTGGTGGGTAAACTTACGAAAAGCGTATACCGCTGATCAATCTGAAATTTGGTAGACTAACATATTTTGACTTCCTGATCACGATCACTGAATACTTTTCGTTATTACGCCCCACAGTCCTAATCTTCGCTGTACACAAATACGCACACATACACGCACGCACGCACGCACGCACGCACGCACGCACGCACGTACACACACATACACACACACACACACACACACACACACACACACACACACACACACACACACACACACACACACACATCCCCTTTCTAGGGGAAAGCTAAAAAAATAGTCTAAATCGGTTAGGAGCGATCATGTACACCGAACGAAAAGAGGTTCTCCTTTGTTTTTCTTATTCAAAATGGCGTTTGCGCCAATTTTTTGGGTCGATCTGCGGTATGCGCTTTTTTAAAAGTACACCCGTGCTGGATACAGCATGAAATTATAAAAGCAATGGTTGGTAACTTATTTATATGTTATATATGTATAGTTGTCCAAAAGGTATTACTAACATGTTACTAGGTATGGTCCAAACCACGCACTTGCTCCGCCATGTTTATTGGAATAAGAATATGATGCAAATTTCTTAAGCATATTCATCCGATCTGAAATAAAATTAATAATAATTTAATATATAATTTAATTTTAATTATAGTAAATAATATCCGGTATATGTATAGATTTATGTGTATATACATAGAATCTATACTAATAACATAAAGCTGAAGAGTTTCTTAGTTTATTTGTTTAAACGCGCTAAATTCAGAAAGTACTGGTTGAAATTGAAAAAATATTTTTGTGCTGAATAGCCCATTAATTGATGAAGGCTAAAGGCTAATGAGACAAAAGAGGCCATCTCTGGCTAATATATCACATTATATTAGTAAAAATGTAAAAAAAATACAATTTGTAATGATAATGATACAAACTTGGTACATCAAAACATTCAAAATATGCTTAATAAAGACCTGGAAATTCAGTTATTATTAGATAGTAATAATATTCATGTACTTTGTATCATAGCACTGGCTTCGATAGTCTGAGGCTATTATTATTTCAATAATTATCAAGTTGCTAGTATGCTCAACAGAGAAAAAGCAATTCACGGTGGCTCTTTAATCATTTTGAAAAAGTGTAACAAATTTAAAGAACGTAAGGATATTGTGAGCCTCTCTATTGAGCAAATTGAAATGGTCTGTGTTGAGCTTGAGCATTTCATTGTTGTGTAGTATCTTAGAACAAGCACTTGTAAAATCATCTGAATTTAAGAAATTTACAGTTATATGTGGTAATTTTAACATAAGTTTACTAGATAACTCCACCACTAGTAGATTCAGGTCGTTAATAAATTCATATAGCCTAGATAATTTATTTCTAGAGCCAACTAGAATTACTAATTGTACAGCCACTTGCATTGATAATATCTTTACAAATTCTGTACCGAGACATACGTCTATAGTTAATATGTTAACATCAGATCATTGTAGACAGTGACAATTAATTAGTTAATGATTGGGTGACTGCGGGAATTCATAAGAGTAGACAAAGGTTATATGATCTCTATAGTGAAAAAACATATAACCACAATGAATTATTTATTAATTATGTTAGAACTTATTCTAAATTATTTAAAAAAGTATGTTCTATAGCAAAATCATTACATATTAAAAATAAAATAAAAATGACTGGAAAGAATAACGAATTTAGATTTGACAATGACTTACTAGCTGTGATGAAGAAGTTGCATGTATTTTTGAAAAATTCTTTGCTGATATTCCAGTTTCCACAAAAAAAACTCTTATATCTTGTACAATCGTCCCTGAATCATTACTTAAGGAGAACGTACAAAAATGTAGTATACATTTTAAAATAAAATTAGTCAGCTCAAGAGATATTGCTAAAACATTTAAGTCCCTAGATAGTCCCTAGATTAAGAAAACCACAGATCTATGGGGTATCTCTAATAATTAATTAGCTGTATAATAGACGCTATTGCTCTTCACTTCGTGACTATATTTAACAATTGTATAAAGTATGGTGTTTCCTGTCCTTGTGAAATTAAGTAAAGTCGTACCTATATTTAAATCGGGTAGTACATCAGATCCCAATAATTTTCGACCTAAATCGCTTTAAGTAAAATCTTTGATAAAATTATTTGAAATCAAATATTACATCATTTTAATTTACATAATCTCATGCATGAGAAACAGTATGGCTTTACTGAATGTCGCTCTACTACTGACGCTAGAATAGCTCTCATAAAGAGTATATACGAGGCTTGGGAGGAATCACAGGATGCTCTTGGCATATTCTGTGACCTGTTCAAAGCATTTGATTGCGATCAGCATTCTACATCGGTCATGGAGCTACACCATTACGGCTTAATAGGACGTGCACTTGATCTTCTGACCTCTTATTTAGCTAATAGGGTTCAGAGGGTTGATGTGTATGGCAAGAAATCTCCAGGGTCATTAGTCAGTATGGGAGACCCACAAGGGACTATCCTTGGTCCTTTCCTCTTTTTAATATATATAAATGACTTACCATATTTAGTTGGCAGAAGCTGTTTGCTGATGATAGATACTTCATTAATTTTTAAAATGAAAAGACAACAAAATATAATTGACGATGTAAACAATGCGCTCTCGAAAGTAGTACATTGGTTTATTGCTAACAACCTACTATTAAATAGTACAAAAACAAAATGTATAATTTTTCGAACACCTAACACGAAAATTGTTAAAGCCAATGTACTATTGAATGGTGAGACCCCGGATCCTGTTTATTCTACGATATTTCTCGGTGTCACCATAGATTCTTACTTACAGTGGGGGCCTCATATTGATGGATTGGCGAATAGACTGAGCTCAGCAGCTTTTGCGGTTAAGAAAATTAAATCGTTAACTAATGTAGAAACAGCTCGCCTTGTTTACTTTAGCTACTTTCATAGTATTATGTCTTATGGCATTATACTTTGGGGTTATGCAGCTGCCATCAATACAGTTTTCATCCTGCAGAAGCGAGCTGTTCGCTTAATCTATAACTTTAGCAAAAAGGAAATTAATATATTGATAGTTGCGTCTCAATATATCCTCGAAAATGTTTTATATGTAAAAAAATTATAAACGATTTTAATAAAATTGGTGATGTACACAATATTTATACTAGAAATAGGTTGAAACTTACCGCGCATGTAACTCGATTACATAGAGTCCGCAATTCCTTCATGGGACAGTCAGTACGTTTTTACAATAGGATCCTAGAAAACATCCGAGAATGTTCTACATCACAATTTTAAAAAAAAGTGAAATAGACGTGTGTGAGTAAATGGTTGTTACCTAATTAATGTTTTTATAAATGATGATTAGAAATGAAAGGCTCGCTCCAGTCTATCTCAAGCGTATCATTGTCAACAACAACAATGAATATATATATATATATATATATATATATATATATATATATATATATAATATATATATATATATATATATATATATATATATATATATATATATATATATATATATATATATATATATATATATATATATATATATATATATATATATATATATATATATATATATATATATATATATATATATATATATATATATATATATATTAGTATAGGGACTTTTTTGCACTTTTTTTCGTGTTACTATATGTAAGTAAGTAAATGCTTAACTCCAACCACATTCTGCTATACAAATAAATAACAAAAAAACAGTCATAAGCATACAATTAGTCTTATTCTAAGTTATTATGTTCTTACGTATAAATAAGGACTATTGCGTGTATTTCTGCTACAGTTGGCTAGAGCGTCGTTTTTATGTACGTCCACGTTAGGAACATACCAGTGGCATCCGGATGCCATTCTAAGAAATTTATTTTGGACTCTCTGAAGGAGTTCTGTTTTAGTGTGTGTTAAGAGTACACAAGCGTATGATGTGATGAGACGTATGCTAGTTTTGTACAGCTTCGTTCAACTCGTAATGAAGTGACATTTTAGTCAGTTTGAAGATAAGGATATATAGCCTGTTCCAAATGAAAGTGGCTTTGTTCCTCACATACGTAATGTGGGGTAGGAACGAGAGCCTTGAATATAAAATGACGCCTAAGTATTTAACCTGGCGTTTCCAGGGGATTGATTTATCTTGCCAATAAATAGTAGAGATGATCTCGTATTTATAACGCGGGAAGATATATAGATAGGTTTGAGGTCTATCAGAATGGTTTTAGTCTAGTTTACGTCAGTTTCGGTTGACCTCGACATTTACATTCCCCACTTCACACAGCTACGCTTATTCTTGCAAGATTAAAAGGATATTTTTAACTTTTAGTCTAAAATTATTGATCGGCTTCAACTTGGGAGTTACGGAGTTTCAACCGTTTCAGGAAACGGTGGAGTGAAAATTTTGCATTGTTAGGGTACCCTGATTTATGTGTCCTAGGAGGTACATTAAAACAATAATAGACACAAGTGTACGACCAAAAATCCGGTCCGATCATAATATCTACCTCTTTAGATACGGCATCATTCGATATAGAATCAATAATCTATAAAAACAATTAAGAACAGTATTGAAAATATGTTGTTCTCATTGAAGGTTATCATCCATTAATACACAGGATTTTGAGCTTTACAGAAGCTCAATCATAACAGATTCAATAACATTTTGAATGTTTACTTCAGGTGCATAGTGGGATATTTTTGTTATTTGATTTTGTGAACCAAGAATTAAAAACAACAAAGGGCCCAGTGCCACTAGTTCAGAGCCACTGAATTATATTTAGAGATAGTTATAGAATCATCTCTCTGTTTTTATTCCTACAAAAACAGAAAAAAAATGATCTGTCTGTCTGTGTTTCTGTTTGTACAGGGTAATCTCCAGAGAACATGAATTCTTACGAAACTTTCACTAGAGGATAGAGGAAGTTACGGAGCAACACATCGACTTCTTTTATTCTGTTATTCCCGTGGGATCGAGATATACAAGGAGAAGGGATCGAGATATACAAGGAGAAGGAGAAGGTGAAAATTGCTTTTATCCCGCTGAAATACCCCAGATAATTACATTTAGGTACATACAATTTTCATTGTTTTTATAGACTGTTTCTTTGAGATTAGAGATTTGAAAGGAAAAAGTAAAAAAATATACCTGTATTAACACTACATACATGTTATATTATAGCAAAGCGAAGATCGCTAGTATGTCATATTTTAGTAATAAATATGTATGATCTGTAAACAAACCCGTTTCTATTGTTACATTACAACGTAAATAAAAAATACAATATCCACTTCCCAAGGTTGTAATTCATAACCCAAATCATTCCATACCTTATGTATACACCGCAAAACAATTCTTTTAATTAAAAAAAAAATAGTCACATTAGAATTAATAGAAATTCCTATTCTTACGATGCCACATTGAACGCCAGTATAACAACTTGAACGTGCTTCGCGGATAAAAAAACAACATTTTTCAGCTTCTATTAACGATATAATACTAGCCAACCCAATTATTATTTTCTTTTAAACTTTCTTGTGTAGAATTCACTTTTTTATTATTTTATCATACATACCGGAGAGATTGTTCTAAACATGAATCGGAAGAACAAAATTGTATGGGAAACTTATTTCGATGGCATTATTTGTGATTGACCTCAATTGCTACATAATCAGCGATTTTTGTAGTTGTTAGTTGTGGTATTATAATATTTTAAAAGATTCTATTGAAGTATATATTACATCCATCCCTTCTCTGGTTCAAGAAAGACTTGTTTTCAGACAAATCGATATAAATCAAACGAATTGGCCGACCTTATTTGTAACAAAAAAAAGAAAGCCTTTTTATATTGATATTTGCACTAGAGAAGTATTTTCGGGTTGGCATCTGTTTCGTGTTTAAACAATCTGACGATTTTTAAATTTTACCACTAAACCACAAAAAATTTTATCTATTACAATAAATTTATACGTTATTCTACAAAAAGCCTAAACAATAATTCTACTGTAAGTACAAGTAAGCAATCGTGGACCTACCTTCATTACTTCCAATAAAGCTGGCCAGGACTCCTATTACGGGCATATGCAGTACATCAGAGCCCAACTGACTATTAATGTTTACTGCTGCCTTTGATTTCCATCGTTTGCTGATGAGCAAAATGAGAAGTAGCAATAGAACACCGACTACAATCATATTTAAAACGTGTTGTAGTAAACCGACTTAGGCGATCACTAACTTCTAATTTGATTAGCTTATACATATATATATATATATATGAATATATTTATATATGTATACATATATACATACATATACATATATATTTTTTTGTTTTCATTTAAAAAAAATATCGGCTTTTATTGTGTACTCGTGAGCGTAGCGTGAGAATTTTCTATCCAAGTCAAGTGAATTACATATTTCGTACCTACGTCTTTTTATTCGCAACCGAGTCACTACCCTATCATTTGATTTATTTCGAATATATCCTCCTATAATCCTTTTGAACATGCTTGTTGCCGCCGGCATTTTTTCTTGTTTGTACTTTATGATCATTGCCATGTCACTTCACTCGCAGTCTTCACTCGGTGTCAGTGAAACTTGTCACTGACACCGAGTACCCCTGGGACCAAGGAGAATCTCTGAAACTGACTGACTGATAACTACGGCTGAGCAGCTACCCTTTCCTTGGTAAGTGAATTATTCAAACCCACTAATTTAATCGTGGCAGTTTTTCAGGGCCTGGAGCCACCCCATCTAGCACCACTCTCAGTCTATCAGTCAACAAATCCACCTGTTCCAACGAGTGTGCAGCAGACAATTCCAGTAGTGTAGCACCTGACATCGCCTGGTATACCGTTAGGCCATCAGTGATCTCCAGCTGCATCAGATAAACGCCCTGCTGCGCTCACTCCAGTGCCTGGGCATGAGATACCCCTTTACTAATATATACCCCTTATTAATAATAGCTTCCGTATTTAATGTTATCATAACCGTATTAGTACGCGGCTATTTATCCACTTTAGATTTGGTTGGCTGCCTATTTGTACTCGTTTTATCGGCAGATGATATAGGTCCAGACATTTTCTTGCTTTAATTGCCTCTCTTAATTATAGTGGTCAAGAACCATCACCCTCTTCTGTAACTTCAGCGACAGTGACCTGAGACGTATTTAAGTCGCCATCGGTCAGCTTGGCGATGAGATACTCTGACCGAGACTTATCCACATGCGTGTCATCCCTAGCTATAGGAATTTGAACACGTGCCGCAGTCTTTTTGCGCTTTTTTTATGCCTTAGCTCCGACTCTGTTTCCACTCTTACAGGCTGCTCATAAGTAAGTGGGGACGCATAATTCTTACCGGCAAGAGTCGTTCTTCAATTTCAGTAAAACGGGCATCAATCATATTCCCTACTGTGCTCACTATAACACGCTTTAGCTCCTCAAGCCCTTCTTTACTTACCTCCAATATAAAGGCCACACGTTCAGTCCAGCGTGCGCACGCAACTCTTCAACTGAATACAGGGAGGTGTCCCTCTTCTCGTCAACTGCTGAGATGCTCTCTGCATTTGTCGTCTGAGCCGACTGGTTTCGCTGTGATGCCTAATGAGATAGGCTCCTCTGGAAATATTCCTTGTGTGTTTTCTCCATACGCTGCCTTTGCCTTTCCAAACACGTGTTGCTCCACCACCATGAGCTTTCCGAGCCTTCCCCTCTTCGCCGTATGGCATTTACGCTCATGCACTACCTCCGTATCAGAGCCTCATACATCTCCATCTTTCTCGATCTTACGCTTGCGGCGCGTGCGCCGTACCACTCCTGAATCTGAAGCGGATTCTAAAACTCCTACTTTGTCATCAACTTTTGGGTTTATATTTTCACTTTCTACAAAGTTCCCACGAGTATTGGGGAAAAATGGTCTGCAAGCAGTGCCCCCTGTACTGGATAAGCCTAATTACGACAGCCGATCACTCTGGCGGGACCAGCAGAAGCGTCTGATCATACCATCAGCTACACATCATCTCACGCTGCTTCGCCGCTTGGGTTAGGGTAATTTTTTATAGAGTATTTTCTTCTTCGCAGCCCATCTGGTGAAAGCAAGACCACTCATGATTACGAGACATAACCGCAACCACAAGTGGAATTCCGATATGCTCGGCGTTGGCACATACATCGCTGCACCTACATGGTGGTAGGGTTAGAACGCTACCATTCCTCTGCTATTCAGAGGAACACGCGGAGCAACACCTCACCCTCATCCTCGCGTCGGTTTATTGGCCGGCTGGCAATCATTATCCAAGGAAAATCCTGTGGGCAATGATTACCAGCCGCCCAGGGAGCACCGGCACGATTCACTGCTCGTCTTACCGAATGGCAAGCACATTCGAAAGAGCAAAGCAGCAAACGTGCTCACGAGGAGGTTATCCGACTTCACCCCCCAATTTTTTTAACCCTTTTTCAACCCTCAGAGGTAAACATTTCTTCCAGAACAGTATATTACAATATAATAATTATAATAAAAAAAAAACTATTCTTTGAACGTAACATTAATTATTTAACTTGGATAGCTAAGAGTGTATTTCTCGAACTAGCTAAAAAAAGTGTATAAAAAAATCTGTTCGATTGGATTTTGGACATAAATTCTATGCTGATTTTGAGTCCCATGAAAAGTCAATATTGTATTCAATTTACGTGGTATATGTATAAGGAATTGCAAGCTGAAGTATCAGCTTACAAATGGTACATCTATACATTATATATATTTATCATCGGGGAGCGTGAATTAGAAATTGAACAATTTTAGGTTTTGTTTAAAACCTACTTCAGCAAACGTTCCATTATTTTTTTTTCGTAACCTATTTAATATCACATCCTGCTAGTAATTGTTCTTCGTTAAAAGTTATAAAAAAATCTAAATTAACACGGTGGTTGCTAGTAGTAAGATTTGATTAATGGCATATTTCAGTTATAGCATTCCCAAAACATGGAAATCCCAAGTTGTTATCCTCGTTGTTCCTATAGTTGTTGTCTTAAACACGGATAATGTCCTTCTGATTCAGATTCCTATATATCCATTTCTTTATCATCGACTTTGTCAAAAATTGTAGAATGACTTTAAAAGATATCGTCTGGAATGGATAGCGGAAAGCAGAAATATCGTATTACACTCTCATTTGGCCAAGTACCAAATACCTGTGATACTCGTAGTCTCAGCGTTTTTACTACTGATATAAAACAAGCATATACCAAAGGAGATATCTAATCGATGTCTTTCTAGATATTGCTTCTGCATATGATAATGTCCTTCTTCCAATATTCACACAGAAAAATGCGACAGCTGAGTATCCCGCCAAGGACGTCTCATTGCAAACTTAATCTGCTGACCGGTAGAACAGTGCCTGTTAAATATCCGCTTTCCACGATTGCCTCCAGACAGGTATGGACGAGGCTCAGCTCTCAGTCCTCTGTTGTATGACATTTACACGCATGATCTCGAATTGTCTATTAATATCTTTTTTTTATAATATTCTCCATTATGCTGACAACATAAGCCTCTATTATAATGATGAAAATTGGTCTAATCAAGCAAGCACAGTATTGTTGCAGCATACTGGGTCTTAAAATTCAAAATTATATTACAATTTAAATACCCCGAACCCCCCCCCCCCCCCCCCCCGCCCTCAAAATATAGTTTTTTGTATTTGTTGTTATAGCGGCACCGGAAATACATAATTTGTGAAAAAAATTCTGGCTATCATGGTTTATGAGATACAGCCTGGTGACAGACAAATAGACAGATCAGAGTAATAGGGTTCCGTTTTTGCCTTTTAGGTACGGCACCCTAAAAGGTATTTAAAAAATACCTTAATATTAATACTAATTGGCACTTACTACATTATTTACACTTGTATACCAAACTCAATTGAGATGATATTGGATAATAATTTTGTGAAAGCGGATAGCAGAAAGTTGCCTAAAGTTGATGATAATATAATTATATATTACACTTGGGATATTTCCAAGAAACTTGCCCCTTAGAAAAAGATACTGATAATGATGTAACTTAGCTTGTTTCAACTGTAATATGCAAACGAGTTGGTTATGATCCTAACCAATAATTTTATACTCTAATTTTACACTCATTAAAAATGCGTCGTGGCGCAGCGGCACAGTGTGTGACTGTAATCGCAACGGTTGTGGGTTGATTCCTACTTGGGGAAGATGATCTATTTCATTATGCGCAAAAGCGCGAAAGTTCCGCCAATCAACACGCAATGTCTCGAAAGGCTAAAAGTGGGGAACGTAGAGTCTCAAAGCTAGGTTCCTTAAGCCTACAGCTCCCTCTGCCCACTCTGCTATGTGCCGGATACAGCGTGACGCTAAAAAAAAGCTTTTCGGTAATTATTTCCTGTTATATTCTTTTTTATTATGATCTTACAGAAAACTTTTGATCACATGAATAATAGTACCTTTTATAGGTGTGTTTATTATATATAAATATTGTAAAAGTAGAACAAGAATTAAAACATACAAGGTATGTTTAAAAATATTATGAAATTAAAATTAGTTAAGTAATATAATGTTAATAAAATAATAAAAATTGTAAGTTGAAACATGTATCTAGGCACAATAGAAAATCAAATTATGCAGATGATAATTATAAAACAAGTACATTGTGAGGTTAAAACAATTCTAGTATTTTTTTTCCAAGATTTTAATTGCATATTTAAATGTGCTGTCACATATAAAAAAATATACGACATTGACGATGTTGATTGTCATGGTTCGGTAAGAATATATTTAATCGTATTTTAGATTTTATTATGTCAATCTATGGCAAAAACAAATTATTCATTTTCGTTTTTTTTTGGTTAAGCCAATAGTAGTTAAATATATATTATATAGCAGCAACAGAAATGGTTTAATAATTTCACACCACTATTGCTTGCACTAATTTGCAACTATGTCAGTTCATGTTCACCAAAAAAGCCATTATTTTTATTCTACGTCGACGTCACAAGAAGGCCGTCTCGGTGTAGCGGAACAGTGTCTGACTGTGAATGAGATGTTAGTGTGTTCGATTCCTACATGGATAGAATGAATTATTTCATTTCCTCGCTCTGGTAAAAAGTCAAAGCGCGGTGTTTAGTTACACTACTCAATACGCAATGTCTTAGAATTTGACGTAAAGCGGGTAACGGAATATCTTAACACTAGGTTCCCTGATATATGTATATATTTTTTATACTGTATATTAAGGTTATGCTTATCAACCAGATTATGCTTACTTTGGATGTTGACAATGTCCGTTATGATTTTCGAAATGAAATATAATTGATTCAGTTGCACGGGGGGCAGATTTTCGCGTCTGTGTGAAAAGGCATAAATAGAGGTTTATATGGTCAGTGTAAATCTTTACTTGCTGAGCTTCAATAATGTGACGGAAATGCTGCACAGCCTCGTACAAATCCAATATCTGTCTTTAATATGCAGGCCAAGCAGATTGTTTGCTCGTTAGCTTTTTGATAAAGAAAGCAAGTGGCTGCCAGTCTTTGCCCACTCGCTACTGCAAACATGTACTGACGTGTGAAGAAGAAGCATCTGTGAAGAGACCCAATTTAGCGTCAGGACTTGGATGTGTCAAAGTCGTTGCCTCTGCAAAATAGTCTTTGCATTTATGAAATGTAAGCTCTAGATAGAAATAAATGTAAGTTTCAGACAGAAATAGCGTCAAGTAGAAATCGGCGGAAAAATTCAATATGCTGCCAACTTTATTTTATCCACACCTAACTTTAAGGTATTAATAACAACATCATACTTTGATAAATGAGAGAACATGATGCGAAGATGTTTGGCAAGCTCATCAGGATTCCTGGAAAATACAAGAAGATCATCAACGTAAGGAAAGCAAAGCAAAAACCCAAATCATTTAATACTTCGAAAGTCCGTCTTGCATTGTGTAACCCGAACGCCATATGTGGGGATTCAAAGAGGTCGAATGGATTCGTCATGGCCGTGTTACAGATGTCAACTAGTGCAATAGGGACCTGATGATGTGCATATACCAAGTCCATCGTGCTAAAGATAGCTCAGCCTACAAGACTAACTCTTCCGTTTTTGCCAAAATTTTTAGTATGTTAGATATAGATATATATATATATAGATATAGATATATATATATATATATATATATATATATATATATATATATTATATATATATATATATATATATATATATATATATATATATATATATATATATATATATATATATATATATATATATATATATATATATATATATATATATATATATATATATATATATATATATATATATATATAGTATGTTAGATATAGATATATTTATATTATCTATATCTAACATACTAAAAATTTTGGCAAAAACGGAGAGTTAGTCTTTATTATTTTGCCAAGCAATCATCTTTTATATTAAAACATTATTCTGAATTCTCATCAGAATTAGGACCAACTATGACAATGAAATAATTACCACAATTGCGTTCGCACACGTCAACCAGTTTAATTGTAAATTAAAAAACGCTGGTAATTAATCTTTTTTAATATAATAATTAATGAAATAATTTTTACAAAGAAGTCTTTTTTTTTTTAAATTAAGCAATGTAATATTTGAAATTATTATAGTTTCTTTAGATATTGTATTAGTTAAATTCATTTTGTCCCAACGTTCAGATTTATCGAGCAACCAGTGCATACATTACGCATCGCGTTACAAAAAATCATCGACATATCGAGTAACTCTTCGAGTTATGGACTATTCAATATACAATAATTTAAGCCAGTTCCTCCTAACCCTAAAGTAGAAAGCGTGTCGCTCCCGTATTTTAAACTGACCGTATATATATATATATATATATATATATATATATATATATATATATATATATATATATATATATATATATATATATATATATATATATATATATATATATATATATATATATTATATATATATATATATATATATATATATATATATATATATATATATATATATATATATATCTATATATATATATATATATATATATATATATATATATATATATATATATATATATATATATAATATAGGGTTTTTTAATAGTCAGTAGAATCATCCAACTTTATAATTAAACTGGTTGACGTATGCGAACGCAATTGTGGTAATTATTTCATTGTCATAGTTGGCCCTAATTCTGATGAGAATTTAGAATAATGTTTTAATATAAAAGATGATTGCTTGGAAAAATAATTACATGGTGAAGTGTATTTACGCACATTGTTCCATCATTGATAAAATATTTCAGGATCTGTTAATATTCATTATTATTATTTTCATTAATTTTTTTTGCTGATCGTACATTTTTCCGTGAAAAGAATGATAAATTTGTGTCATCTGATCACATAGTTTGTATGTATTAGTAAGCACAATGGAGGGGCTTTCATTTTAAGACTAGATGATCTATACATTCTTGTCACCATAATAAAATCAGCAGAATGTAATTTAGCTTCTATTTCATTATTGTCACTCTGAATCCGTCTAAAAGTGATGATATTATTCGACTTTTCTAGTGATGAGACATTATTTAAATAAACTTAAGAGTTTATACAGGTAAGTCTGTAATAAGTTTTATTTTAACAAAAATAGTAAAAATGAAACTAAAATATAAAGCATATTATTGGGGAAAGTGCACTGTAAGGGAAAACTTGTCGTTAACTTCTTGTTACACGCCTAACGTATGTACGTATGTGTTATGCCCGCACACATTTCACGAATACTTAGCCTGTTTGACAATTACCACTATGGTACATTTTCAATACAAATCGTAGTAGCATCATCACAATTCCAACTACAAAGAACGTGAACTTGGGTATTTTCTAGTTTAAATTTTTTTATTTAATTATATATATATATATATATATATATATATATATATATATAATATATATATATATATATATATATATATATATATATATATATATATATATAGATATAATGAAATAAAAAATTAAAACTATGTATGTATGTATTATACTTCGCGTTACGCGAATGAGTCTTACGCAGTATTACTTCGGTCCCACCTATCGCGTATGTTTGGGTATTACTGTACTTATATTGGTTAAGTCTTTTTGTATCTGATCAAGACAACCTTGGTAATAATAAATAATATTTCATTAACATTTAACAAAACATTCAGGTAAAAAGAAGTGTTAAAGGACTCCATTATCTGCTTCCCGTCGGAATTCAAGACTGTGTGCTAAGTGGCCGGATTCAAAACCACATTATATCTACTGAACAAGGAAAATGAAAACAATTGGTCCCAATCATTTATTAAACATTGGTCTTATGTGAAGCGAGCCCACATCCATCGAGTTTGCAGTCAGGCACTGTAGCACTCCAGCACGATGCTCGACAGCTCGCCAATATTATATTATATTTCGTGACCGAAATTTATGTATACTAAATAAACTACTAATGTTTATTAATAAAATTTTATGGCATACATTTTTATGACTTTAAACTCACTAAAGCAATAAATACTGAGTATTTTTAACGACTATCTACGACGACGACGGCAATGTATATTCAAGATACAATTATCGACGAGTAATCGTAACTTGAATATAAATTTTAAATTTTTAGGGTTCCGTACCTCAAAAAGTATAGACGGAAGGAAGCCTTAAATGATGTATCTCACTCAACAAGAATCAACCGAGCAAATAGCAGTTTACCATTTACCGAAAAAATCACCACAGAAATATGTTCCTGGTCTTGCACATAAGTAACATATTTTGGTTTCTAACTGAGCAAAAATATCTAGCAGATAACGACCTGTATAAACTATCAGCCGATTCACGTGGCTGAGTGGACGTTACTTGACAGATTTGTCACACAGACTAAAATGATGTCAACGAATATAGTTTTAATTTATTATTTCGTATTTTGAGTAGAATGCCTATATCAATATTGCAGTATTTACTGTCAAAAATCGTAACCTGGATTTATTTTAATTTTTTTCGAATATTTCGTTGGGTAACTTGTTCGTCTGGTTTCTTCTTCGTTCAACTCCAGAAAGTCAGGTGTTGGTGCTAGGACCGCAAGGAGTTTGAGGCCAGCGTTCTTACAGTAATCTTTGTGTTCCCAAATTTGTACCAAGTCTTGTGGTTGTACCTGGTCCCTTACCGTCTACTCCTCCCGTGCCTCCACCTATCTATCATTCGCCAAAAGCTTCCTCCTTTTAAATATAATTCCCGCGATTGCACTGTAAACGCTGCACACCTTTGCAGTTCAGTGTTTGTTTTCTAGATTTAGACTCTTGGCCTTTTTGTCTACTGTCTTTTGTTGAAAACGTTTGGAGCCACTTTCAGTGGCTGAAAGTAACAACGATGGTTATAACTAAGGTCTTCCCTTCTGTCTTCATATATTGTGACCTCGTGCCGTTTTGAGGCTTTATTGCATCCCTTCTCTTCTTCTTCTTATCCTTTTTATGCTGTCTCACCCAGTCTACGGAGTAGTTCACAAGGACGCGTGAATGGTGGTTTTTCATCCCAGTCGAGCAGTATTATTGATTTTTTCTTCGATTTCACTATTCGACAGGACCGACCATCTCCGTGGATAACGCTTTATAAACTTTGCATCGTACTACAATTTTATTACTGCTCCCGTCCTAATGGACGAGTCTAATGACTAGCGAGACCAGGAGAAATCATGATATATTAGCTTATGCCTAAGCTTTCGGTATTCTAATCCATGAAATGAGTCACACTAACGGTTCTCAATCTTGGTTTGCCTGCTTGGGCATGTTGAAGTAACCGGATGGCAGTCTCGATTTTCATAATGCAGGTTTGTTTGAACTCTGAGTTGCTGTATTCGTATATTTGTCAGAGTATATTATTGATGCGAAAATCCTCGATCTCTGGAAATACTCCGGTTACCTGGGATACTAAAAGCCCTTTCGGTATAGTTTAAGAGAGCCCTCTGAGAGTTTAGATCCTCCATTAAGCATAGAAGATTGACCTTAGATTAACCTACAAGCGAAAATAAAGGGAGAATTAATTACTCATCTATTTAATTTCATCATTATTTAAAGAAAAAATGCAAACAGTAGTTTCTTAGTGTAATATAAATATTATTTAAGCATTGGTAATTTTTAAAATATATAAAAAATAATACTCAGAGCGTACATTTAAATGGAGATATATATAAAAAGTGAAAGAGAAAATGATGTTGGTATAATTTAGAATATAAATTCTCATTGTTTGAAGTAGATGCTTAATTTACGTTGTTATGTGTCACGAACTAGCAAAGAGTCTACTTATCTTCTTTGTCGTTCACTATTGATAGAGCAGACGTGATCGTCGTTTAGGTCTACTTATAGACGAACCCAATTCAATTGACTGAAGCGACGAAGCCACGACCATGTTGCTAATATTATCATAAAGCTGAAGGGTTCGTTTGGACAAAATCACTAATCTCAGGAACTACAGGTTTGATATGAAAAATTATCTGTATATTAATTAATTAAAAGACATATTAATATAATATCATACTTACCAATAATAATAACTTCGTATTTATATGAATAGTACTTGTACATACTATTATGTTTATACCAGCAAGTAAACCAATGTATAATTCACAGTATTAAATCGTTTATTTGCATTTCTATAGCTATAAAATGATAAATTGTATTTGAACAAATGTTTTAAATTGCGTCATAAAAGACAGGGCAGAAGTTATTTTTAATTATTCACGTCGATAACGTTATTGAAAATGGTGAAACTAATTTATTTATTAACCATTATTAGTATATGTGTAACATGTGCTTTAACAGGTGATTATATTTAATTTATAATTGTTTTCACAATGTTTTAAGAGAGTATTGTCTGTAAAAGTCTAACACGTAAATCTTTTAATGATTTTTGAGTAAATTTATATTTAAAGAAAAATCTCTTATTCTAAAATATTTTAATGTATATACATATATGGATAGCTTTTGAGTATTTTTTTTAATAGCATAGTAAACATATTTTCTTTATAAATTATGAGGCAGACACTATTCTTATACGAAACGAAGGTATTACAGAAAAATATCAGTCAACTAGTAGTCATCGCTAACTGACGATTGCGTACAAATTTCATAATTTTAGGTATTTTATAAAAATGATATCGTGTCTACTTATTTATGTATGAAATAAACTAAATAGGTATATAATAATTTATTTAAATTTATAATAATTTAATTCTGTATTAAAGTTATAAATTACCAATTATCAGACATTTTTTTTTATGTTTACTATAAGTTTCCACTTCTTAACAAATTTCATAATTCTAGGCCAATTAGAAGTACCCTATAGAATTTAACTACACGGCGAATATCGTACGAAATGCGGCAAAAAAAGGAAATGCGCTCGTATCCTTAGCTGAGTTGACTTTAGACGGTTTAATTTTGTCCGTGTTCTAATTGACTACCTGGATATTTCATATAAATTTCCTACCTCTTGATACCTCCATTTGATCTTGAGAAAATGGTCATGACAGATGGACAGACACGCAGACAAACAGAGCTGACACAAGGACGGACTACAAAGTGATATTATTTTCAGCATGGGTTCCATTTTTTTCCTTTTGATGTATGAAACCATTAAAACAAGCGATTTCTCTAAAAATATTTACCTATGTTAACATTTGCAAAAAATATCTTCTTTATCTTCACAGGAAAAAAGAAGACAATATTTTTTTGCGATACGTTACGTTCTTGGCGGAGCGGTCGAGGCCATTATGTAGTAGCGTTCCTAGCTTTGGTTATAGTCGTTATTATTTCTGGCCATTTAAGCCTGTTTAGTGCTATCTTGGTGCACTCACGCCGCCCACAACTGATTTTATTTGATCAGTCCATGTTAGTGACTTCTTCTTTATATACATATATGTATATTAAAATGATGGACTGGAACCAATATATTATATGGTTCTCGTTACAAAGGATTTCTCTTCAAGAAGTGATGCGCGTGTGTCTGACGTGCGTCGTAGTAGCTGGCTTGTGAAATTGGGGTTGACCGTTGCTCCCATCGAACGCTTTTCCATCCTCCCCCATCGAGATGTTGAAATGCAACACAAAAGTCCACCTCATAGGAGGTCTACCGTGTAATCTAGTACCCTCTACTTTGCCTTGCACCATGGATCGTTCAACGGAGTCATTTCCTTTCCTGGAGATGGGCCGGCAAATTTCAGGATATGGATTTTAATAGCAACTGATAGTCGCTCTTTGATGCCGAGTTCCTTGCGTGTGGTTCATATGTAATTTGTCCATGATATCCCAAGCATCTTTCGCTAGATCCACATCTCCAGGGCATCAATCTTTCGCCACAAGCAAGCGAGAAAGGTCCACATTTTGGTGGCGTGTAGGCAAATTGGGAACAAGAATACGTACCGGTACCATTGGAGTCTTAGTGGTCTTAGTGATATTTTGTTCTACCATATCTTCCGAAACTTGACTATTTAGCATTTCTGGTTATAGCCGTACAATATTTAATCTCCTAAATACATCCACCGTTGCTCTTGATTAAAGTACTTAATTCGAACAGAAGGCTGATTCCATGTTCTGGAGCAGTTCTTCCATGTACTGAATATTAGAAGCAAGTACTGTTGTATCATCGGCGTAACGCAAGTTTGCAAAATTATGGTCGTCAAGCGTTATACCATCCGTTCAATCGTAATTTAAAGAACGCCGTCTGTTCCTCCTTTCTATAACTGTCTTAAAAGATTTCTATGTGCTTTGATGTATCCATCTGCAGTAAGGTGATCCATAAATAGCCATTTCACAGAATCGAACGCCTTGGTAAACTCTACAAAGCATATGTAAAGGGGGTTGTTAAACTCCCACACCTTCTCTATGTATATATATATATATATATATATATATATATATATATATATATATATATATATATATATATATATATATATATATATATATATATATATATTATATATATATATATATATATATATATATATATATATATATATATATATATATATATATATATATATATATAATTTATTTATACTAATTTATTATCAATCAAATCAATAAATTGATTTGATTGATTATTGATTTGTTGTTTAAGGTTCATCAACTTCGGCCTCTGCAAAAGCGCAAGCGTCATCGAGTGATTCAAAATCATCTAGCTCTGCTTGCGCAGAGAGTAATGCTGAAACTTATTATAATGATAACTATGATTACAGTAATGAAGACAACGATTATGGTATCTAAGATTATAATAATAATATTAATATTTATTATAATTAATTAATTAAAAAGATTATAATAATAATATCTACATCAAGAACGCTAATACAAGCTATTATCAATTCATATTCATATTTTCTGCCTAGCCTGCCTAATCATTTTGTCATTGATACCGCCACTTTTCCAATAATACATGATTTAAATTCGATCGTAATATTACATATAACACAAGAAGTAGATTCAGTTGGTCCCATTGAATGTTTATCCCTAAGTGAAACCAATCTTTGTCCAGAATTGTTTGACTACAATGCTCAAACTCACGGTGCAATAGCCATTATAAGTGTTAACATTAGAATGAGAGTATTAGTTGTAATTTTGATATGATGATAGCTTTTATCTCCACCCTAAATTTGCGTATTGATATTATTGTTTTGTCTGAGTGTTGGACAAATTCTAATAATCTAATCAAAACAAAGTAAACTTGAAAAAAACCTGGGAAGTTATAAAAGAAGTGCGTAATATGAATAAAAACTCACAACCCGTTGTTGAACTATTGCATATTGACGCCTCACCCACAAAGTCACTGGATAAAATCAATACCTATTTTACTGGAGTTGGAGAAGAATTAGCGAATGCATTGGTGAAAAGGATGAATAAATGTGAACAGGAATTAGCAAGAGAAGCTGCCGATGATAACTCGCCACCAAATTCAATGTCTTTCATGCCTACAGATCCTTACAAAGTTAGGGACATTATACTTGGACTAAGATCACACAGCGCTCCTGGATGGGATAAGGTTTCAGCGGAAATTTTGAAACAAAACATCCTATCTCTAACATCACCCATTACACACATGTGCAATCTTAGCTTGGCAACCGGTACATTTCCATCTATTTTCAAAAAAGCAATTGTCTGCCCAATTTTTAAGTCCGGGAACAAAGATGAACCAAGTAACTATTGCCCTATCTCGCTTTTATCAACTTTATCCAAGATCTTAGAAAAAAATGTCAACAAGAGAGTTACTAAATATCTGGAAAAGAATGAATTGCTTAGTGTGTCTCAATTCGGATTTAGAGAAGGAAAATCAACTGAAGATGCAGTTTTGACACTTACCTCAAACCTGGTATCATATCTAGATAAAGGGGACAAATGTTTGGGAGTCTTTTTAGACCTCGAAAAGGCATTTGATACCGTATCTGTTCAAATACTTATAACACGCTTGGAGAACGCTGGTATAAGAGGTGTGGGTCTGGACTGGTTTAAAGACTACCTAACCAATAGGTCTCAGTGCGTAAGACTAGCTGGCTTTGAAAGTACTGAAGGTATATGTAGATATGGCGTTCCTTAGGGTAGCACGATAGGACCCACATTATTCCTCATATACATTGATTCTCTTTGTAAGATAGCTGATAACCTGCCTCACTTGGATCTGTTAATGTTTGCTGATGACACAGTGCTGATCTTTCATGAACAAACCTGGGATATGGTATTTAGTCGTGCTGTGACGGGTTTAGCTAAAGTGACTTCCTGGCTAGAGAACAGGCTGCTATCACTTAACACCACTAAGACGAAATATGTCACCTTCGGCAAAACACCTTTAGGAAAACCAACTGCATCGCACATACTTAAAATACATACCTTCCCTTGCAATAGAACAGAGAGCCATGTAAGTTGTAACTGCATAGCGCTCTCACAAGTCACCTCGCTTAAGTATTTAGGTGTAACGCTAGACGACCAACTAAACTGGACTACGCATCTCACGACAACAACAGCTAGAATAAGAAAACTAGTATACATTTTTAAGAACCTGCGCACAGTGGCAAATTTTTTGTAAATTTTGTGCGAATGCATTATTAGATACTGTATTTGCGCTTGGGGAGGTGCGGCAAAAAGCCATATGATTGCAGTCGAGCGAGCACAGCGTATGGTCCTCAAAGTACTTTTTTGCTTACCGTATCGTCATCCTACATCTTCAGTGTATGAACTGGCAAGAGTGCTATCTGCTAGAAAGTTAATTGTGTACGAAATGCTGCGTAGGTACCACAAACGAGTTGTCCCTATTTTACCCATAATACAAAAACGCGTAGAATGTTGCGCTGTTCCTCGCCCTAGAACAACATTTGCAAAGAGACACTACAATTTTCTAGCTCCACGTACATATAATAAGCTTAATAAAATCCAGAATGTTAAGAAATTCAATAGTAATAAATTTAAAATAGCTATACTTACCTGGCTTAAGCCGATGGAATATATTGATCTAGAAAATCTTATAACACCTTAATTACACCACCAAACACACTCTTACACACACACACACACTCACACACATACACACACACACACACACACACTCACTCACACATTCACACACACAGCATGACGTAATATCCATAAAATGATGAATAGCAAGATATCTTTTTTTATTTTGTTTTATTCTTAGTTTTTTTCTTCAATGTTTTGTTTGATGTAAGATTAGATGTGTCATTTATTTAAGGGGAAGACACTAACACTCGCAACACAGTTTTTATTAGCGCAGGTGTTAGGGAATCCTACATTGTAACTGTATTCACTTATGCCAATAAAATATTATTATTATTATTATTATTATTAGTAACAAATACTTAAAGAAAACATAAAACATATTGTATACAAGATTTTCATTAATAGGTTGAATAATTTGAAAGGAAGGTTTATTCAAGGTTATGTATAATATTTGTATAGTATATTGGAGTAAATCTCGGTACTTTTCGGTTTACATTTCGAAACCACCGCATTTCAGTTTACTTAAACAGCTAAGCCACCAGCGGGTCACTAGTAAATTTTATTATTACTTTTACTATTTTTTTTTAATTTACGCAATTTATTTTTAAATTTCACGCAACATTTACACAACAACTTCCAGAACAAAATCCGGGCTGTGGGGACAATGAAATATACTCGAATTGTTCGAATGGCGGATGCAGAAGGTTTAAGTGTTCGTCGCCCCCCTTATGTATTGACTTAGTGGAAGGAGGCTGTGAGGGTGGATGCATTTGCAAAGAAAATTATACGAGAGATAATGATGGAAAGTGTATTCCAGAAGATCAATGTCCATGTCAGTATATATATTAAATACTTTATATTATGCATTCATACATCGTGGTTCTTACCAATTTATTTCAAAGCACATATTTAACAAGTCTTTATAAACGTGATGCAAGAATAAAAGTTATTGTACCAAAATATTTTTTGTTTGTTTACCAACTAAGTTAATAATTAAACAATCGTTATAAAAATCAAGCGCCCACTTACTCATGAAAGCGATTTCAAGCTCATTTTCCATCACATTACATCACATCAGCCTATTACAGTCCACTGCTGAACGTAAGCCTCCCCTAGGGTACGCCAAGGCACAATCTCTTCGCCATCCAGTCAGCCGCCGTCTTTATGTCGTCGGTCCATCTGACCGGAGGATGTCCAACGCTACGCTTGCCGTGGCGTGGTCTCCAATCGATAAACCGTTTGATTTTTTTTCATAAATAAAACAAAATTATATACCTCTACAGTGATATGCAACGGTTCAAATGAAGTAGCCGCCTGTGAAGTTTCTTGTCCCCCGGAATCTTGTAAGACTGTTGATAGAGAATACAAATGCAATGCTCCGCCCGCTGTTTGTAAGTCCGCATGCCGATGCAAAAAGAATTATTATAGAAACAAATACAACGAATGTGTATCAAAAACAGAGTGTAGTAAGTGTTTTTTTTTTGTTGCTGCTTATATATATATAAATATATATAAATATACATATATATATATATATATATATATATATATATAATATATATATATATATATATATATATATATATATATATATATATATATATATATACATATACATACCGTTTAACCTCCTCAAATGTCCTCTAGGGAGCTCTCACACTCAAACTGTGTACTCGAGGTCTCCTACCTACCTCTGTTGCCCCTGATTACAAATAAAAAAGTTAATAAGTAATAAAAATATATACACATTTATGCGCATGCGACGGAATGCTTATTTACTTTCTTAAAATATAATAAATTTTTCGACTTTGGTTGATGTGAACAACCTTAGTACTAGTAAATAACGTTTTAACTAATTGCAGGATATGAAAATGCTGTACAGCAGTTGTCTCAGGGCAACGTTGACTTCACTGAGGCTTTCCTTTACGTTAGTTTACATTATTTTAAATATTTATTTTATAAAGATTAATATTTATTTTTTGTGGTATATTTTATTCCGCATATATCAAGAAACATAGAATTTAGTGCTCAGCTTTCCGCTCGAATTCGAGATATTGCATATTGAGTAGCGGAAACAAACACCTTGTCTTATACTGAGCGGAAAATTATTCGTGTTTTCAACTGTGGATCGAGCTCACGACTATCGCTTTTACAGCCTAATTCTGTCGCACTCCACCACGATGACCTAATTTCATATTTTCATTGCTATATAAAAAGATGAGGATAGAGAGAGATTGTTTCTTTGTAGAATTCCATATAAATACATAGACCAATAAAATATTAAACAGTATTTCATTATATTTACAGGCTGCTTCCAATTTCAATCCAGGAGTTAGTGTTATATATTCACCATTTAGTTTGTCATTCTTGCTAGCCCAATTAGCGCTTTACGCATCTGGCGTATCTTTAGATGAACTTCTATCGATAATAAATCTCGATCAAAATTCGGTACGTATATATATACTTATATAATAGTATCTTAGGAAGTGTGGTTTTATTCCGCTTCACGTTGTACCCCATATATAAAAGAGTAGATAGAGAGAACCTTGTGTCAAGACACTCCGTTCTCCAAATTCCATAAATTGTGAGCCAAGTAGCGGTATTCAGCATCGCACTTTGTGTTTTTCACCAGAGCAAAGAAACGAAAATAATTAATTAATTGCCATGATATGCCATCGATACTAAGCCCACAACCATCAAGTTTATATTCGGACGCTGGTCTACTGCATCACGGTTGCCTCAGTATTTTTTTTAAACTCTTAATGAAATAAAACGGGTAATCGTAAGTATTAACAATAAATTTCATATTTTTTCAGATACGCTCAACAATTCCTAGGTACTTGACTGATCTTAATACACAAGCAAATGTCAATTTCAGTCTAGCTGAAAAGGTGTACGTTAATTATGAATATAAATTAAGTGACAAATTTTTAAGAGACACCAGGAATATATTTTTTTCTGAAGCGCAAAATGTGGATTTTAGTAAGCCAATTGAAGCAGCAAAAATCATAAATGATTTTGTAAGTTTATGCATTTTTTTATTAGTAATTTTTTTTGGGTCACGCTGTATACCGCGCATGATATAGCATGCAGAGCCTAATTGACCTTATGTTAAGACACTCCATTCCCCAATTTTCACCTTTTGAAACATTGCATGTTGAGCAATGGAGCCAACGCCAATTTATTCTTCCCGAGAGAGAATCGAACCTAAAACCATCACGTCATTAACTCATGAAAGCAGTCCAAACGAAAAACTCTTAGGGTTTCAATCAACACCTATATACAGAAACAGGAAGAAAAAATCACACTTCATAGACTTTTTTATCAGTGAAGGTCACCCATTGTCACCTTTATACTGTAACGCAGTCCATAGATTAGGTTATAGCCCATCTTGGGACCAATTTATAGAACCGCAAAATCCACTCAAGGTTCACCAGGCGGGAACATTTCAGAGAGGACATGGAGAAAACCTTAAGTAAACAGGTCCCTTTAAAATATGATGATAACATCACTACAGCCGTGAAGAACTTAACAAAGTTGCATGCTCAACGCCATGTCAAAGAGCCATCAATATCATTCCTTTGTGCCTATTCTGCAATTATATACATAATAAAATAAAAGAGGATAGGAAGAAAGACATAGTAAGCTACTCGTCGCCGCATTGACTAAAATAAACTCAATAACCTAGCCAAGCAAGTCAAACACATTCTCGAACATGTACTGAATAATGATGTTGAAAAGCACCTATTTGGACGCAACTATCCTTGTGAAAACTTATGAAATCCCGGAAAATATCAGTCGTGTTTCAGTGTCTATTACGCCTGAACGATTTCTTGGGCAAAAAGACACACCGAGAAAAGAGAATTGATTGTCGCGTTCTTGTCAGGAGTATTTACGCTGAATCCACCTACGGATTCGACAAAGGTAAATCTGGTTATACAAGCTTTTTCTTGCTAGCGTGCACTTATACTACTATAAAAACCAGCGTGCACTTATACTACTATAAAAAGTTCAGTATCAATGAAGTATATTCTACTATTAAGAAACTCAGCCTGAGTAAAACCACTGATTAACCTACAGGGTACTGGTAGCCAGGTCCCACGGTACCAGTATTTTACAATATATTACACTCTTAGAAAACATGTTCCTGTCTCTAAACCCCATGCTAATAAATATTCCTTATGGTTCTCTAGAAATAAAATGCCTCTTTTACTAAAACTAAAATATCGCAACAAAATCCGTAACTTTAATAGCAATCCTATAAACTGGCAGTCTCTTGCTATAAAAACAATATTGTGCAGTTAGAAACCAATATGTACTTCAATCCTAAACTTTTCTGGTATTGTCTAAAACATAAAACTAGCAAAACAAATGGGAATCAGACTCGCCCATGAATGGTTCCCTAGCAGTAAGTAACATAATTTAAACGTTCTTGTAGTTCAGTTTATGACGTATTAAAAAAAATGCAATATCTCATTCAAACCAATTTCCGGTGGAAATTTACTTGGTAATCATAGATCATCATGGTATCATATCATACATCATAGATATTTTTATGGTTTTATCATTCTCTTATTTTAGAAGTAACAGGGAGGGGGAACACACATTTGACGGCTTTGGAAGTTTCGCGAAAACTAATTAATTTAGAAAAAAAATATATTAAAATCCTCGATATCATTTTCGAAGACCTATCCTACATTGATATCCCACACATATGGGTTTTTAAAAATGTTTTTAGTTTCAGTTTTAAGTATCCCCATACTTTGTGTCCTTTTGTAAACACCAAAATTTGTTGTCTTGGTTTCTAGTTTTGTTTGAAAATCTTAATGCAGTTTACAGAATACATCTAATTACCAAGTTTCAATAGTAAAGTTCTTATAGTTCCAGAAAAAAGTGGCTGTAACATACGGACGGACAGACAGACAGAATCTCTAAGGACTCCATTTTTCGCTATTCGGCTACGGAATCCTAAAAGGCATTAATACTACCTTACCCCGCCAAATTATTCCTCAACGACAGATCTTCATCTAATGGAAGTAACATATTTCAGAAAAGAGCTATAAGCTAACTTGACCAACCTTGAAATGTGAGTCCTAAAACTATTAACCCCAAAGCTAGTGAAAACTCATTTCAACTCATTAGTTTGGCTTCCGAGAAGCTCACGTAACCATCTAGTGGAAAAAATAACATACTCGCCAGACGTCACACCGGACAGAACAAACCTGCGTGAAATTGATACAGGTGTTCCACAAGTCAAGCCACAGTCAGTCGGCGTTTATTTCCGCCACCCAATATGTAGAGTTCAGACGGAAAACATCAATATTAAGAAGATCAAGACGTACTACAAGAGATTCTCTCTGCCTACCCTGCTATATGTGGAGTACAGCGTGAAACTAAAAAAAGTTTTGTTTTGAATGATATGTTTCCGTTTTTTTTTAGGTTGCAAATAAAACAAATAACTTGATTAAAGATTTGGTACCATCTGATTCTCTTTCAAGAAACACTCGTATAGTACTCGCAGACGCAATTTATTTCAAGGTTAGTTATTTAAATGATTCTGTTAATGTTTAAAATGTGATTAGCGAAGACTATCTATTTGACATGACAATTATTTTATCGATATTTATCTCTCTATGTAAAATCACTTTCCATACGCTCCAACGGTAACTTTGAAATTCCCCTTCATTCTTCTTAGAGAAAAATGAAGAATCCTTTATCTCTAATTCCTTTACTATTAAAGTCCGACTATAGAATTCGTTACCTTTTAAAATTAGGCGAAAAGCCTGCACATTTTTAAAAAATACTTAAAACAACTATTTGAACCAGAAATTTTGCCTTCATTTTTAAGGTACTTACGATTTATATGTATAGTGTGTATATATTGAACTTATTTATAAGTATATTAATCTGATCTGATCTGTTTTGCAATAAAGTATATTTGTATTTGTATTTGTATGAGTAAGTCTTGCAACGCCAATTTTACTTGTTCATTGATGTCCGATTTGCTTAAGAATTATTTTTTATGTATGTTTATTATGTGAACCTTTTATCCTTGCAGTCAAATTGGAAATTACCCTTTAAAGTACAGAGAACTCGTGAAGTCGATTTTTTTGTTAACGAAAACAAAAATGTAACGGTAAAAATGATGAACCAAGTGGGATATTTCAACTATGCTGATATACCTAGCCTAAATATTCAGGTATTATATAACAACATAAAATTTTTGCACAGTTCTTGAGTTAATTAAATATAATATTTATTATTATTCTTTTTTTTCGTTCTAACATTTGATGATTAATTTTGAAAACCTTACAGACAATCGAGTTGCAATACAAGAACCCAAATTTTACCTATTTGGTACTGTTACCAAAATCTAAAAATGGGCTTGGTGATCTTTTGGAAAAAATCAGAAATACCTCCAATTCGGTCGTACAAGATGTATTGGGTAAACTAAAATTTCAGAGCATAAATCTATCATTGCCATCAATAAAAACTACTACCTCAACAGATATTAAAGAAGTATTCGAGAAGGTACAAATTCCAATTATATTATGGGCCTTGTTTTATGAAATGATATGTCTATATTTACATTATCATATGTATGTATATATTTACATTATCATGTTATTAGTTCGACCAATTAATGTAAACTAATTTTGGTATCGATATATTTCAATGAACTTAGATCCGACTAGAATTAATTTTAACGCTTACTGGAAGTGTTAAGACACTCCGTTCGCCGCTTTCCGCCTTTCGAGAAATTGCGTGTTAAGATGTGAAGCTCAACGACACGTTTTGTTTTGTTACCAAAACCAAAGAAAACGAAAATAATTAACTATAGTCGAGTGGAAACCGAGCCCACAGTTGTGGATTTTACAGTCATACGCTTTGCTGCTGAGCTACGATGGATTTAATTTATGATATTAATATTATATTTCTGTATTACTTTTCAGTTAAATAAAACAGCGTTATTTGATCCTAACACTGCTGGTTTAAGCGGCATATTCGAGGTGCCAGAGAAGTTAGCAATTAGTTCCGCTGTACAAAAAGCTGCTATAATTGTTAACGAATCAGGATCCGAAGCTGCGGCAGGAAATGGTTCGTTTTTATATTTCGTTTTTATTTGAAGATTACATTAAAAATTTACTTAAAAATGTATAATATCAATATTTAAAAAAGCTGGCGCCGTTTATATTTTAAACAAGTAGGATATTTAAAACGACAAATGGTTATAAAAAAGTCGTAATTCACCATCAATATCATATTTTTGCTAATCCATTAATAAATACCTACATTCAAGAAATATACAATTTTATGAATATTTATTAGGCGTTTTACTTTAAATAGCTTTTTTAAAAAAAAATTTACTTCAAACAATATATAAAAAAATAGTCAGTCAGTCAGTCGAAATTGTATTTTATTTTCAGCTATAGTAGTTGGTGTCACATCAGCTCTACCCGCCCCATCTATAGTTTTCAATGCAGACCATCCCTACATTTATTTCATTTTATACAACAAGACACCATTATTCTGCGGAATATTTGCCGGATAGAAACAAATGCGCCTAAAATTATTGTGTACCTCTAGAACATGTGTTCTACCTGATATATTTAAAATGTGTTTTATCGTTGTAATAGTTCCGTTTATATTATTATATTTATTTGTTCACGTATTAAAATAAAAAAAAACACAATTTCCGACATTGCGTCGCAAATAAATGTTTTAATTTTTATTTCAGCAATCGTTATTACTAGGATGTCAGCAGTAGTTTCGTCACCAGATACTATAGTGTTTAATGCAAACCATTCTTATGTACATTTTATAATGTATAAAGGTACTCCGCTATTTTCTGGTATATTTATGGGAACGTAGAATATATACATATAACATATAAGTTTCTCTGTCTATTTATTATAATATTTTATTAAATTGTATAAATTATTATGGTAGTTTTTTATTTTATTACATTCCTAGAATTTGATAATTTGTTATAAATTTAAAAATAGAATAATATTATAGGAAATCTACTTAGATAAAATAAAAAAAATTATATCAACTTCAAATTTTTACACAGACACAAAACGAGTACAATTTTTGAGGATATTAGTGTTTCGTCATAGAGACTGGATATCTTCCTGTACTTTAAAAACTGAAACACGTAATTCTGGTAGAATACGAGTATATCTAAAAATCATAGTTTGAAAGTTAACAAGTGCTTCGATCTTACTAGCAATTGACCAGGAATAGTTTTACAGTTAATTTGTACGCGGTATAAGTAGGAGCAAGAGATATTTTAAAAAATTTCGGTTTGTATAGAACTATCAACATATTGAACGCACTTTGAAGGCGATACTAGTAGAATCGTTTCGGATTTAATGTTGGTAGAAAGAAGAGATCGGACAGGGGAAGTGAGCAATAATGGGCATGTTAAAGAGAACCTTTTAAACCTGCACTTGGGCCTAGGCGCTGCAACACAGCCTCCCTACAACGCGATCGGCCCAGCACCTGTGGGGTGAATCCATGGAATGTTAAGTAGTTTCTTCTCTCAGGCAGTTTCTGTACAGGTGTAGTAGTGTGTGTCAGTAACATCCTATAAATCTGTAGTATAAACAAAATTTTAAGCTTATCTGTAGACCAGGTTAAAATTTTGTAAGCGTCAAACTAATCTTAATGTTCTGGCAAGATATCTACTATGGTAGTTTCTGACAGTCAACCAACAATTGTTATTTACAAATACATAGGTAAATATTTGAGGCCGTCGCACCTGACATACTGCGGTAGTGGATTACTGTGATTACCACTCGAGAAAATAAATAATAATAGTAGTTAATTGCACATAAAATATATCAATGGAAACAAGCACCCGCAGCTGATGTGTCATTACCAGCGTGAGCAAGTATTAATATTTCTTCACGTAGTTCTTAGTGAGTGTAATCTTTGTCAGTTTATTCAGAAGTTCAGAAGTTTATTCAAAACATTCCTCGAGTTAATGGTAGAAACCATTAACTCGAGGAATGTTTTTATATTTGCTCCATCTTTTTTTTTGTTGCTCGGACATGCTTTTACGTAGACCATCCCTGAGTAGGACAATTGTGCCCTACAGACGGGTGGTACTGAGGGACTCATCGAACCCGACACTACCCACTAAAACCCAGCGGAAACCTCTCCACCTATATGAGATAGTGCAGGATCGCTTGCGCATGCCACTACAGCACCTCGGTGGAAGGCCCACCTAACGTAGGCCACTATCGCCTTCAGGGAGCCCCAGGCGTGGCCTCCTTCTGTGCGATAACAGATTCACAGAAGGAGACTGCTGCAGACCAGTTCCTCTCACTCTCCAGCCTGGTTTCCATTATACTAGACAGTGAGAGATCCCTCAAGGCGAGAGCCAGCAAGGCGTGGCGCTGCGGAGCCCAAGCAGGGCATTTGGCCAGAGTGTGATGCACCGAATCAACGGAGATATCACACTCGTGGCACGCTGGTGACATCTCCCGACGCGCAATCTGATACAAATATTTGCCGAAGCAACCATACCCTGCCAATACCTGCACCAGTCTGAACGTCAGGACGCCAAATCCCCTTGTCAACCAGCGCTCTAGGTGGGGGCGAACCACCTGTGTAGCCGCCGTTCACGACACTTTCCGGTATCCTCGAATAGCTCTAACCGATTGCTCCATCTATTTTAACTGGAAAACTATAATATTTTTGATATAATTACTTTGTTAACGTGTTTTTGCCACAGCCATCGTACTGTTACGATATTTTAAGCATTGTACAATAGATTTAGTATCATCTAAGCTGATTGCCATGGAAGGATATGTACAGCTGCCATACAGAAGGCTACCGGTATTGTGAGTTGTGACATTTCTACTTTGGGGATAGAATTATTTTCAGTCTTCCGCTTTTCCAATTAAAATATTTTCAACCCTTGAACTTATGTATCATCCCCTCGTCCCCTCAGAATGAAATGAGCATTGCGGCAGCTCAGAAGTATGTCCCATGTACCATACATGAAATGGCCGCTGCGCCGCAGCAGCGGACGTGCCGTGACACTGTTGGGACCGCGTTTCCTGTTACGGCTACGGCGGCGTGTCTTAGGGACAGAAGAGTGTAACCGTTGTAGTGACGGTTTGGTACAGTGAACGTACAAACAGTAACGTAAAAGTATTTAAACGCTTCAACTTTCAGGAGATTGGGATGGGAGTCTGCGCGTCGTAGAAGCGCTTGGCTAAGCCTTTGCAGAACTCCTTTATTGGTTCCAATTCGAAGTCTTTATGTAGGTCCACGTTACGAATATACCCAGTGCATCCGGATCTCATTCTAAGGACTTTATTTTGAACTCTCTGAAGGAGATCTATCTTGGTGTGTGCGAACACCACATAAGCGTATGTCATAACGGGGCGGATGCAAGTTTTATATAATATCAGCTTGTTATAGCTGTTCAGAATGAACGTGGATTTGTTTCTTACGTGCGTAATGTGAGGTCAAAACGAAAGACGGGAATCTAAGATGACGCCCTTTTATACGGTAGCGACTGCTGTGTGTTTTGGAAAAGATGCAGCGCCCACTTTATTCATAAATGGGAACTATTCAAGTCAATAACAATACTTAATTATCAACGCTATCTGTAAATGCCGCTTAAGTCGAATAACATTCAATATATTATAATTATGAGTAAATTATGCTAACAAAATGTTCATACGATGGCCTCAATTCTGCTAATTGGTGTCGCAGAAAGGCCCACTAGATTTATGGTGGACAAGGCCTTAATAAACCATTGTGGATAAACAGTATCTATTACAACAATTTACGTTGAACAACAACGACAATTTACGTTGCATTTACAAAATACAAAAATGCACACTTTCGCGTTGTTGTCGTTCCGTCAAATATTTAGTAGCTGGGAAATTTGCCTACCAGATAAATTATCGGAGAGTTTGATGATTAAACAGAAGAAAATTAACGGCAGCCTTTATCTGGTAGACAGCAATAATTATCAGCTTACTATCTGAAACTTTATCGCTAACCGGTGAAACTGGCCCTTTATATAGAGTGGCCTTCTGCTAGTATTCATACACATACGTATGTAGTTATTACAGGCTTACATATACTAAATTATTTACAAGATCATGTAATAATATAATATTTATTTATTTATTTCATTGTTTATTACACCAACACGATTGTCTCTTCTGGACAACCCTTACCATAAAAAAGATCGAAATGGTGCAGAAGTTAGTCGATAGTGGTATGTGTAAATATATTAAGAAAGAAAAAGAAAAGGTAAGAAAATGTAAGCTTACCTATAATCTGCATACTATAGAATACATACAACTTATATAAATATCTATAAAAATATATAATAGTATAATATACAAATGGGTATAAAACACTAAATAAAAAATCCATTACAGTGTATAAAAAGTAGCTTTTATATGTGAGCACGACGCTTAAATATGTGGACTAGATCAGACTGCCGTAATCCCGCGGACGTGTAATCTAAAGATGTGCGACTCAGTGGCAATATATATTAATTGTCAGCCTGAACTGAGATTGAGAAAGAGGTTGGAGCCAAGGAACGTGAACCTCGATTTAAGGTACTGAGGAGTGCGAGGGTGAAAGAGGATGGTGTTAAGGAGCATAAGGATTTGGAGATTACGAAGCTGCCTGATAGCCATTGCAGTTGAATTCTATAATCAGAATTTCAATGCAAATATAAACCGAATGGCCATATCTTACAGTCGTTCCAATTTAATATATTTCAATTTAATATGTTCTAATTTAACTAGAAATAACGTAGTAAAAGTGTAATCCCCAATAGCAAAATTGGAAACTATTATTTTATTTTAGCTCTACCTTTGATATTTTTTTCTAAATAAGTAGCTTAATTTGTTTATTTATTATCTGCTGCTTATAACTAGCCAAAATTGTATGTTCATAATTTTTTTCTTAATTCTAAAAGAATTGATAATTAAAGTAGGTAAAAAAAATATTACGAAAGGAAAATAAAATAATATTTATTAAAAAATAAATTAATCCTTACGATGTTCAATCTGAATTTCGAAGTCGTGTATATGTCTTAACATCATATCAAATGAGACGCGAAGAGGATTGTCTTTCCCATAAGTGAAGCTTGTTGCCGGCTTAAGGCGATAGCTTCTTAACAATGTCGCGACAGTTGTCTTCATGGATAACATTGCATACTGGTAACCTGAAAAGAGTCTTTATTTTGTTAAATATTGTATGAAATTCAGGGAATTTCTTGCTTGTTTCGCTTCGCTTGCTATTGTGATCAGAAAATACTTTTTGAATGACAACACAAACATTTGACCATGTTGGTCAGGTAAAAGTCGACTAAAGGTATTAATGAAATACATCCTAAAACCTTGCATACAAACCCGAACTTGTAGGTAATCATAGATAGTTTGTCGTATGTTCTGGCTGATTAGGTTATATGTAGAATGAAATTATTTTTAAGAATTTGCAGTCTTTGCCGAAAAGACGATAAGTATCGATATCGCCAATTGCAGGCTGCTTGATCGTACGCTAAAGTTTAGGCTCAATTAGAACAATTGTTGTCAGAATAGGAGATCAACTTAATCTGGTGGCGGATGATCGTGTATAAACGACAACGGTAGCAGAATCAGGCCGTGTTAGCAGGTTTAATATTCACCTATCAACCCGCAGTAGACAAGCACGGTAGGTTAAACGTCTATTAATCTCCAGTTAGCCATGATAAGTACAACCAACAGGCATTCCCCGAGTGCCAGGCGGCTTTGGTTATCCTGTTGACGACGGTAGACAGATAAACTCCAAGGCCAGGGGCAAGAAGAATCCCCGGGCGGGATCTCCTATCCGTCAGACGACTCAGGCAAATCCAACAATCCAAAAACGGACTTCGAGAACACGATAAACATACTTAGCTACAATGTTCAATATTTACTACCAGATTATAGGCTAACAGAACTAGAGGATTTTTAGGATTCGAGGATGGAGGAGGATTCTAGGATATTTATTATGACATAGGATTAAGCGAGATTAGAAGAGAAGGTGAAAACACAATAGAGACCAATAAAAACACATGTTATCATTACGAGGAACAGAGTGGTATGTACGGTATTGGCTTTTTGATATCGAAAAAATGGAAAAACAACATAATTGAATTTGTACCATATTCAGATAGAGTTGCAGTTTTGAAATTCAAAATTCATGATAGTACATTTTTATCCGTAATACAGGCATATACTCCTGCAGGCACGCTTCCCATGTTTGAGGTAGAAGATTTTTATACAACACTGACTAAAGCGTGCCAAGAACATCGAGGTACTTGGAACATAGTAATAGGCGACTTTAACGCGTAGATAGGTAGACAATAACCAAATTCTGGGGCCTCATGGGCTAGGCGATAGAAACGATTGTGGAAGTCGTTTAATACAATTTGCAATTGGGCATTTATTTCGTATATGTAATAGTTTATTTTACAAAAAACCGCACAGAAAGTAGACCTGGCTTTTTTTTAACAATAGAGACTAAAACGAAATAGATTATTTTATGGCCAGTAATAAAATTGACATAAAAAATATTGAAGTCATAAATAAAATCAAATTAAATTCGGAGCACAGACTAATTAGAGCTAGAGTGTCTTTTCACAAAAAATAAATCGTCAAACAATAGCCAGAAATAATATCAATACCCTTAACAAATATACCTTAATGGCAAACAAAGAAGAATTTAATATTGAACTCAAAAACAGTTTTGATTTGTTAGAGATGGATACAGATGACGTACAGGTACATTTCGATGTTATCAAAAAATCTATAACATGATCCAGTAGTAAAGTCAAAAAACCAAAGCAAAAATTTACAAAGCTGTCAAATTACGCGATTAAACTTATTGATGATCGACTAAACACAGATAGAACATTGCCCGATTTTATAAAAGGGACAAGTAAAAAGGAATATTCGAAGAGGTATAAGAAAATATAATGTTAAACTGTACAAAAATGCACTAGAAAAAAATACCTCATTACGAATACCTAAACAAGGAGCTTATATCGAAAAGTATTGCATTACCAGTCTAAAAGACAGTCAAGGAAACAAACATCAGAACAGAGAAACTTTATTAGAAGATGAGAGGATGAAGAGGAAGTGAAATAACTACTGACGTCCTTAAAACAGGTGAATTTATAATTTACCATACATAACAAATTTGTTTAATTCAAATAGTATCCTTTCAGTGCTGACAAGAAAAGAAAGTCGAAAGACGAGTCGAAAATGCTTGGCTTATAGCTTTTGGTCTATGGGCAATGTGATGAAGGGCAACTTTCCTCAATGGGACAGTACAGGCTAATATAATATAATATAATAGCACAATCTAAAAGTTCACATCATATATATTACGCAAATAATTTTGTAAAATGATTTTATTTACATACGCACTAAACTCGTGTTTCTTCTCTATGTGTGGGAAACCGATACACGAGCCTTATGGGAGCAGAAAACAAAGCATGCACACATACATACATAGTACTCCAGCACCCCGCTGAGGTATAAATTCAGAGAGGACGAACCAGAATTTACGAGTGCGGAGATTTGAAAATATTTTTTTAGTGTCCATTCCTGAAGTAACAAATAACAAACGAAGTGACAGAAGAAGTGACAGAGGAAGTGATAGAGGAATAAAACAAAGTATAAAAAATATAAGACGTAAAAAGCGCGAGAACTCTTGTTAGTTGTCATGATTCCGTTTCTCTATTATTAAATCATTAAATGGTCTTGAAATAAAAATTTGGCCAATACGATTTTAAACTTGTCAGATGTGTTAGATATCAGGAATTAGTGAAAAAATAATGTTTAAAATCTTTTTAAATCTTCTTAAATTTAAAGTTTGTAAATAAAATATAAACTACTCACCAATGCAGTTCCTTGGTCCTATACTGAAGGGCATAAATGCACCAGCAACCGGAGGTGGTCGGGATATAAATCTATCAGGGTTGAACTCCTCCACATCTGGACCCCAATAATGAGGATTATGATGTATTCCCCAAATATGGATAACAACGGGAAGGGATTTCAGTAAAACTAGACCTGAAGCTATAACAAGTAAATTTAAATATAAGTCAAAATTTAGATTATTTCAGTATTTTTATGTCCGGATATATCTGTTTATTTTAATATTTTTGTAAACAATTTGTACAGTGTGAATGTGTTTTATTTTAATGTAAATTGTATATTTTAATAAAATACACTTACGTAATGTAATTGTTTTTGTCGTAAACCTGTTGACGACTGGTACAGGTGGGTAAAGACGTAGTGTCTCTTTTACAACGGCATCTAAATATTTTAGTTTCTGCAAATCAGCTATTTCTATTGGCTTGTCTTCACCTAGCACTTTTAATATTCTGAAAAAGAAATAGTATAAATATAACCAGTTTATATAATGTTTATTAAGTAATATTTATTCCATGATGATATTGAACAATAAACATCTATCTCCAGTTAAAAATGCATATTGTTTAAATGGAAGTCAAATAAAAAAAAAACTCTTTTAATTATTATAGTACAAAACAATATAAATAATTATAAACTTACTCCTGATAAACTTTTTCTTGTATATCAGGATGACGTGACAGCAAAGTCATCACAAAGCACGATCCTGTTGCAGACGTATCACTTCCTGCAACTGCTAATGTAAGCACTTCATCACGCAACTCTTCGAGTGTATATTTTTTTCCACTTTCTTCTGACATTTTCATCATTGACTCAAGGAAAGAATCCATGGTTACTCTTGAAGGTTCAGCTGAACATTTAAATACGACAAGTTTGATAAACCTAAATTCGTAGGTTAGGCAATATTTATATATATATCGTCGTTGATAGAAGTTAAAAATCCACTTAGCAGAATTTTTGTCTGTCTGTCTGTTTATTTGTCCTCCAATCACGCAAAAATTACTCAATAGCAATGAATAAATTTTTGTATAGTAATAGCTTACAGTCCCGACCCGTATAAATTATAGTTTTTATTGCAGCATTCCATGCAGTTCCCGGAAAATAAATGAAAAAGTGATAAAATTATTTAAATTACTGAACAGAAGTGAGTTAGATTTGGTATGCTAATAATTCATAGCCTTAAACAATATATATAGGATAGATTTTAACCTAATGCGTAATGCAAACCTGGAACGAAAAGTAAAAACAGAGACGGTTAAGTTACGTCGATTACTTACAAGTAAAGATAGTTTTCTTCCATTCTCACATAGTAACAGTGGCAAATGGTAAATGATTTTTTTATATAAATTTTATAATATATAATCATTTGAAAATTATTTCCATAGTGTAGCTAGATGTTACAATATTAGTTTTAACATATTTGATTTAGAATTATTATCGTGACATTTAATGATTAGAAGGTAATTTAGTAGATTTTTGATAGAATGCCATCTATTGGTAGGTAACTTAAAATCATCTTGGAAAACCAATATTATGTGTTTAAAACCTATAGTAATATTTATGTAATATATGTCAACAGATGTCGTTATTTATGGAAATAAAATTTCTGCAGTACCGTACATTTTCTTTTCAACGTGACATTGGCCAAGTGAATGTCAACTTGGCCAACTGACACCGTTTAAAAACGTCATAAATAAAAATAAGAAATTTCTGCATCACGCTGGCAGGATTTTTTTATTTCTAATAATTTCGATAAATCTTAAATACATCTACAGACCATAGATGATATTGTGGTAGTAATAAAGTACAGAAAATTCAATTATGTTCATAAAATATTTAACAATGTATTAATAGTTCTGTTTATATTTGGTTAGGCTATCGTTTTTGGAAATATAAGGTAAAAAACTACCCAGTGGAATTTTCGTTTGTATGTTTGTTTATTTATTCGTGAATCACGTAAAATCTACTGGCCAAAAAATATGAAATTGATAAATCGATACTGTAACAGTATTCATAAAAAAATAAAGACTGATAAAATCAAATTACTTTGATTATTGGTATCTAATAGAGAATTAATAAATTTTGACGCAACAATATCTTAAAACCTAAATCAACATAGAATAGTTGTCGTCCAGGCGTTCAATAAGGCTTTCGTAGAAAAAAACACCATTACTTATCTTAATTACGTCGATTACTGGCAAGTGAAGATAAATTATAAAATTGATTTTATCGAAAAAATTATTTATTTCCTTTGTTATATGAGTATTATTTAAGTTCATATAACGTTTTTTTAGTATAATATTAATACTATTTTGAACACTGGCGATGTTAATAATAGAAGATAGTATTAGTATATTTGTGAAAACTAGAGTAAAGAACGTGAAAGAAGGGCGGTGTATTTAAAAATAAAGAATAATTCAATTTAATTATGGCGTTCCAATTAATAAAAAATAAATAAATGATATTGGTATTGGTATTATATGGATTATAAATTTCAATTGTGGAAAGTGGATATTGTGTTTTTTGCGTTATTATAGAAAATATAATAATCTGCTTACAGATTATATTATGTTAATTACTTATACGTTTTTATATATACATAAAAGAAACATATATGTACATTAATTACGATTTTCAAAAATAGACAACAAGTTATTCAAAAAAGACGACGAGAAAATCAAAGAATTGCATTGTGATGTATGTATAAAATTTTAGCTTTTTAAGCGGGCGAATCTGCGAGCGGGTTGCTAGTATTATAAAAAAAATTGAAGAATGTAATTTCAATTGCTTAGCAACTTTAAAATTCACTTTCAATATTTGGTCCTCGCAAACAGCACGTATGTAAACATACATATTGTATGTAAAGCTTAAAATGATAAGATAATATGACATTACCTCCATTCTCGTCATTATCAATTTTCGTTAGCGCTCCAGACATTAATGTCTTCTTCTTGTCTATTAACTGAAAAAAACACACAATAAATGTAATTTAATTCCTAGTCAAAATTTAGTTTAGTTTTGTCAGATCCATTCCATATATAGCAAGTGTTGAATAGCGCAAAATTAACGCCGCATCTACGAGTATATTGCCAGAGCGGTGAAATGAGATAACTTCTCTACTCCGAATGTGAATGGCTCTTACAAGCATCACAGTCGCAAACAGTCCCATTGCGTCCTGACAGTGTATACATGCATATGTTTTTACATGATTATTTATGTTTTTACTTACGTTATCAATAAAATCGAATATAATCAGTTTCAAACGGGCCTGTTCTTTAGAAAGTGGTAGCAAGTTGTAAATAGCGTCGATGTGGATCAATGGCTGGCAAAGTAGTACTGATACATTTTTGAGATATTGAGTAAGTCCATCAAATAATGTGTGATGTGGCTGACTTTGTATTTTAATGTTAATACCGAAAGCAGTTTCTGTAAAATTTAGGAAAATGCTACAGTAAAATATGAGTAGAACTAAAACATATTGTATACATACATATTATATCACATATTTTTTAATTTGCAAGTGCAGGTTATTCATGTATGTCTGAATAATTTGAAATATAAAAAAAATATTTGAAGACAAAATAATAAATTTATATAATAATAATTAATTATACAGTATTAGTCGTAATTCCAGCCTTTTTTTGACTATTGCTGGACATAGGCCTCCCTCAAGGATCTACACGATGATCAACCACCCACATCCAGTGGCATCGTTGGTCCAACAGCCTACCCATTGCGGCGTCATCTGGTCTACTCAAGAACCTTTCTGCCCCAGCAGCCATCGTTTTCCACACGATGTGTCCGCGCTTGATTATTCGAGAAATGTCACCTACTTTCGATATCTTTCCAATCTATACTATACTCTGTATGACCTTGAGTCTTCTTAAGAGACGTCTTGCTAGCAAGACATCTAAAGATGTCATGATTTGTGCCCGGATGTTTGCACAGATTGAGCACGTCTAGCCTCCAAGGCAATTGAAGTTTATTAAATCCATTCCAATTTAATTTTAATTACGCTGGTACTCCACGAGTTTGCGTGTTGTCTCTTCTCGTGTTTTCGGTTTCTATTAATACAATTTGCCAGCAAACATTTTCTACCATTTATATTATTGTAGTACTGTAAGTAGATGTATGTAGATCGTTAACGAAATTTCAAAATTTTGTCTGATTTGCATTTAAATTTGTCTTGCATCTAATTTTATGTAGAATAAATTTTGAAAAAATTTTGTTATTAAATTGGATCAACAATTATTTATCATTGGAGCTCCAAGTTAACGAACATATTGGAAAGTCTTTTGGAGAGGACGCTTCTCTTTGTAAGTCCAGTAATTTTCTTTCTATACCTACTAAAACTGTATTGTCAAAGTAACAAGTAGTGTATAGCAATTATTGATCATGCTGATGCTTACTATCATTAGAGATAAACATTATAGAATGTCCGCATGTCATAGTAAATATTTTCTAAAGGAAAGAATGGACAGGTCCAAAAATATTCTACTCTTTGCTATTTGAAATAAAAGATACTACGAGACAGTCAAATATTGTAAAACATAAATTAAAAATATACTAATGACGATAAAAATTTAAATCACCATTATAAAAATATAAATCTAAAATTTTGTTATTTATTTATGATTATATACTATTTAAAGTGTATAAATAAAAAAAAACGCATGAAGTATATTGTAAAAAGATACTATGAATATAATAAAAAGTAAAAAGAAATTAAAAGATGCCATAATAGATTTGCCGCGATAACGCATTATCACTCGGCATCAACGACGAGTATTATAATTTGTTGCTTACCCACTTCTGGTGAAATAACGCTATTGAAAAGTGTACATGATTGTATGTGTTAGTTATAACCTAGTATATAAGTTTAAACCTTGGTTTTAATCTTCATATATACCTATGTCTTCGCACAATATTTCCTATAAGGCTTCCATATAATTTACATTTTCTGTTCTGCCTGCACTTAAATTATTTAGGTCCTCCTTAGATAAAAGACAGTAACTCTCGTTCTGTCCAATCCCATGAAAATCATATCCTCAAAATCTTTTCACATTCCCTCACTTCAGTTCCTATTTTACCATCTCCTTCACAATAATGGCTGGCCGATTGTAGAATTCTCCTCCCACAAAAATAATACATGCTAAGAGTCTTAACTCTAAAAACACAATACTCGGCTCTTCAAAACACTTAATTACTTTGCATGCATTACTTTACTTTGTATGCATTATTTTTACTACAGCGTTAATTGTGTACATTTTAATATTACAATTAGTGTCGTGTGAATATTTTTTTTCATGTGCACAATTTTTGGTATATTACTATTATATATACAAAGATGCAATAAAATTTAATTATACTATATATATATATATATATATATATATATATATATATATATATATATATATATATATATATATATATATATATATATATATATATATATATATAAATATATATATATATATATTTATATATATATATATATATATATATATATATATATATATATATATATATATATATATATATATATATATATATATATATATATATATATATATATATATATATATATATATATATATATATATATATATATATATATATATATATATATATATATTATAGCGTTTTATTTCATTATTTGTTTGTTATGAAAGATATCAATCACATGACCGCTTCTTCACCGTTGGTTAATTGTTTTTTGTTAAGTTTGTGTGACATTTTTATTCCTACAATGTCAATTTTAATTAAATATTTAATTATATATAACTATTAAGAGATAAGAGATGAATTTATATATTTAACTATTGATAATCCGCTTATCCTCGCTAGAGAAAACAAATGTATTTCTAGAATGAACCACAAGGCTTTTAGAATACAAAATATCGTAATTTCACTAGAGAAGATGGTTCGAAATTTCGATGCTCTGTTAATGAAAATAAATTATAGCGGACGAACATTTAGAAACCGCAATATAATAATTTACCTCTAGTAATGAATGAATTAACCTCTACCCTAGAAGTTACAGTAAGCGTTGACAATTTCATAGTTTTCATTAGAAACTATTGGCAAAGTGACAATTAGGAAATGCTTCTTAGAAACGGATATGTGGCATTTGATTCAAGGTTTTGTTTTATTTTTACACACAAGTTAAAGACATTTGCTGCTGCTGTATTTCAGAGATTAAATATAAATTTGACCAATACATTTTAATATTGTCTTCGAAGTATTATATTGATTATTTGTAACAAATTTCAAGAAGCTACAATTGTGTTGTGTAAACTGTTATCAAACTTTACTATAAAGTAGTGATTTTATAGATAACCATTGGCTCCTTGCTGCCGTCGGACTAAGCATGTTTATATCTAAATAACTATTAAATTAAATAATAACTATTAAACTAACGTTACATACCATTTTATGAAAAGCAAATAATGTCGTTTATAAGCTTTTACACCTTTAAGTTGCCTGGCGAAGATAGCTTATAACGAAATTGCTGTACATTTTAATTAAGATTGTAATAAAGAATAATAATTTTATTACTATTAATTCTTAAAAGGTTACCACGCTCGCTCACAAATACCGTCTTATGAGTATATAATATTTTTGAACTCACCACAAATAGAGTCCAAAGAGTAGAGGCTTAGATAGTTCCATATTGAAAAGTTGCCTTTACCAACTTGACACTGAAGGTTTTTAGCAGCCACTGTACTTTGTGAATCAAAAATATGAACGAATTGTGTAAGATGTTTAGAAGAAAAGCTTGGTAGCAGAATTTTACGTCGAGGTCTCCATATTTTCCCTGTAAATAAAGCAATATAACAATTGTGTTGTTTCAACAGTTGTGTTTTATTTATTAAGAAAACTATTTTAAATATTTTTAATTTAATAAAGTGACCTTTTTCTCTCTGGGACTATTTTTAATAGATTCAAATATAAATCAAACCATGTTCAAATATATGACAGCAACAGACAGCGTTTGCAAGTTATTGCGACTCACCTGGTGCAAAAACCAAGCCGTTTCCAATTAGTCGTTGCATTAATAGGCCTACGTGACCTTTTTCGTTTGTAGCATTTAGGACTGCAACTGCTTGATGCGGATTCGATATAACTGTAGACAAATGTATTTATATCACTTAAAAATTAGATAAAATTTATCATATTATAATATCATTGTCCTGATCTGTTCAAACAAAACACAGGTTCTGCCACTAAAAGTAGCTTAGTGAATATATGAAGTCTTCAATACAGAACTCAGAACAACCTACTACTTCTAAAATTATTATTGTAGGCTCTTTGAACGGTTTAGGAAATTAAGTGTCATTGGAAATTTATGATTTAAGTTATCAAAATATTTTTTATGAGAGCTTTTTAAGCTTTATCTATATAAAAAATAAAAGTTAATAAAACTTTTTTTCTTAGACTGACACGCGTTTTATTCTTTTTTTTTAACACAAGTAAAGACACGATGTATAGACAGATGGCTAGTAATTTTTAAAATCTATTATATTACTTCTTATTATTTCTAGTTGCGGCTTTGCAGGGCTGTTCAGCCCAGTATCACTGCGACCATTGCTGATCTATTGTGATCTCCGCACACTACAGCTCACAATCAAGATTGATTTCTGCAAAAAAAAGCAGTATTATATTTGCTGTGAGGGTCTTCACCTCTTCTGGGTACATTTGATGTTTTCTCAGAATTATATAGCACCGTTGCATAAGTGGTGGACATTCATTGATAATATGATTCTTCAGCCTCATTGCATATTCTACACATGCCACATGCTTTTGATGCCTAAATTGTGCATGTGTCTGTTCAGACTACAGTGACCAATCAGCACCCTCATCAATGTACGGAGTTAGTTCTTGCTGAGAGATAAGGCCTCAGTGGCAGCCTTCTTGTTAAAGATCTTAATGAGCGCCTTAGCTTGGTATAAACCAGGAGTATTTCTCCATAGTTGAATAGCCTCATAGAGGCAGTATGTCTTCAGGGTAAGCTGTGTTACGCTACAAGGGATGCCACAGAACGGTTCGGGTCCGAATTGTGTGATTTTGGTTCCCTTTCGTGCCAGTATATCCGCCTGCTCATTACCCTCTATGCCAGCGTGCCCTGGAACCCATCTTAGAACTACTCTGTTGATGTTCACCAGAGTGTTCAGGATCTGCTTGCAGTTCTCGACCAGCTTTGATTGAGTCAAATCTGATGCTAGGGCCAAGAGTGCAGCTTGACTATCTGAGTTGATAAAGATAGTATGATTAAGGTTGCTATGAAGATTGGCTGTCGCACATTCTAGTACGACGTATACCTCTGCCTGGAATATCGAGGAATACTTGTCCACATTCAGATTTATTGTGTTTTTGGTGATTCTCCATATATTCCACATCCTACCTCAGAGCCGGATTTGGAGTCATCAGGGTTTTTCTACTTCATTCGACCGTTTAGCCAGTCGTCCCTTGAAGGTATTTCTACAGAGTATAATCTCTGTGTATCGAGTCTGGAGGGCATGGTGTCAGTCGGCATCCCCAGTATTGGTATATTGTGCACTGAGTCTTGTAAAGATCTCAGATTCTGTGAAAGCCAGGTTTTTGTCTCAGCAATGGTGACCCTGTACATGCTTGCCTTCATCTCCTTTCCCGAAAACAGGTAAAGGGGCGGTAGGTTGAGCAGTGCTTCAAGGGCAACAGCAGGAGACTTAGACATGGCTCCCATCACAATAATGCACGCAGTCCTTTGAAGACTGGCCAGACCACGGAGGCGTAAGACACCATCGGCCTTACAATGGTCGTGTAGAGCCAGAGGGCAACTTTGGGTTTTAGTCCCCATCTGCTACCCGCTAGCCGACAGCATATTGCTAGAGCTCTTTTGGCCTTCTGTAAAATTCCATCCAAATGCGAATTCCAAGTAAGTTTCTGGTCCGAAGTGATCCCCAGATACTTGGTCTCTGTGGAAAACGGAATGATCTTCCCATTCATCTTAGGCGGTATTAGCTTGTCCAGCTTCCTCTTCCTCGTGAAGGTTCATTTCTTTATACCATAAGCTTACTGTGTTCAGAGCCCTTTGCATTAGATACGTACTGTATTGTACTTTGGCAGTTGCCTCTCACTATGATTACCAGGTCGTCCGCGTATCCGTGGGTGTCAAAGTGGAGTTCAGCCAACTAATGAGTAGCTCGTCCACTACAAGAGTCCACAAAAGTGGAGAAAGCACTCCACCCTACGGGCATCCCCTTGTCGTGATAAGCTCAAGTGTATCATCGAGTAGTTCCATTTTCACTACCCTACTCGCAAGCATGGATTGTATTCATGTAACAGTAGTGAGGTCCACTTCTTTACAAAGTAGGCCTCCAATTAATGCTTGGGTAGGCGTATTATCAAACGCTCCGTCCACATCAAGAAAAGCAACAAATGCTATTTCTTTATCGTCCAGCGCTTTTTCAATCTTGTCTACAAGATTTAGCAGGGCTGTTGCCGAAGATTTGCCGCTACAATAAGCGTGCTGGTTGGTGTGTATGGGTCTGTTCACCAGACTCCCCTGCCTAATATGGATATCTAATACAGAAGGGATAATACATATCTTCTCTTCTGTGTTTTTAGAAGAAAGGAGGAGAGGCTAATGGCTCTGAAAGACTTCGCTGTGGTGTAGTCTTTCTTCCCAGCCTTAGGTAAAAAGATGGTACTTTAGTCCACGATTCTGGTTCGTTCCCCCAGGCATAACTGGGTCTAAAAATACTTACAAGATATGGAATCAGGATAGCTAGACCCCGTAGCAGAAGCACCGGAGTCACACCATCTGTTCCAGGCGTCTTTAATGATTTAAAAGAGTTAATGAATGGCCCATTTCACTATTCCTGGTTTGATAACAAGAGCTGCTCTTCTCCAGTCCTCTATTTGAGGGTTTTTGGGAGTGTACAGCTTTGTCACCGTTTCATTCACCCTAGGAAAGTGTACGCTGGCTTGCAACTGTAGCGTTTGCGTTTCACTTTTAGTGAAGGAGCCGTCCGATTTCTTTAGGAGTCCCAGCTGGTTGGTGTTGCCTTTTGCAAGAATTCCGTGGAGTCTTGCTCTTTGAGGCGTATTACTTACTCCCTCGCAGAACTTCCTTCACGATTTTCTTTTGGCCTTCCTAATGTGTTTACTGTATTTGGTTAGGGCTTTCTTGTACATGACCCACTCTTGGGTGATCTTAGCCCTGTTGAATAACTTGCGTGTTTTCTCCCTTAGCTTTTTCAGCTTAGAGATTATATTACTTACATGTTACTAGAAATGGTCCAAACCACCCACTTGCTCCGCCATGTTTATTGGTATAACTATAGTTTGCCAATTTCTTAAACATATTCATCCGACCTGTAATTAAAAAAGAAGCAAGTTACTAATTTAAATAATATAAAATTTTTAATAATATATAAACTGTACAAACTTATTGGTAATTCGATGAATTCTCCTCAAGGGGAATCACTAAAAAATCCTTAGTGAAATTACTCCCATCCTAAGATAACCTAGATGATTATTATTTTCTCATTATTGAGAGGATGGACCAATTATAATCTACCAGTTATCAATCAAGAGTATTCTTTAATGTTTTAGAAATAAACGACTGTGACAATTTAGGAATTGTAAAAAAAAAAACACTGGCCAATTTTAATTATAATTTGCCTTATGACATAGAAATGATGGGTTAGGTTAGTAAAAATGAGATCATAAAAGTCAACTGGATGTTAATTTACGCTCGATATCAATAATTAATCTCCAATCTTAGATTGACATCAATCTGCGTTTGTTATATACCTTTAGATCGATCTCCAATGTACATACACATAACCAAACCTAGTAATGAACACTTTAGTTCCACGATAGATTGCAGAGCGATCATAGCCCTCCTGATAGTTTCGTTTTATATAGAGTTTTTATTAAAATAAAATCCTTGTCTATGTGTTGAAATTGATCAACTACTATTCTACGGCTCTCCACCTCCGGGCGAAGAAGACGCGACGGTCGATGCCCTGTCCCATCTTAAGGAACAGGTGAGGGAGGCGATAGCTGCAGGGGATGGACTGTTGGCTGTGTCGTTTGACATAGTCAACGCTTTTAACTCCATTCCCCACACCACCGTACTGGAGGCGCTCCGCTTTCACGGAGCTCCTTAGTATCTGCGGGGGCTAATGGCGGACTATTTGGAGGGTCGCATAATCCGCCTAGCCAGCAAGTCGGGCGAGCTCTGCAGATACAGCGTCGAGTCCGGTGTCCCACAGGGTTCGGTTCTAGGACCGCTCCTGTGGAACATCGGATTTGACTGGCTCTTGCGGGGCAATCTCCCCCGTTGCATGTCCATCATCTGCTATGCATATGACACTCTCCTTACTACCCGGTGGAGAAATTTCGGAGAGGCGGCCAGCTTGGCCTCGGCGGGTGGTTCACTTGTGGTGGATCGAATCTCCCGCCTAGAGCTGAGAGTGGCGCTGCACACGGGCGACGGCTGCTGGATGCCATCAGGCCCGTCCTGGGGGACTTGTTCGATCGGCGACATGGCTCCCTCTCCCTACGTCTTGTACAGGTGCTGTCCGGGCATGGATGCTTCGGATCGTACCTGCACCGGATAGAGAGGGACAGCGAGTCGACAGCTTGCCACCACTGCGGGGCCGCGGTGGATACGGCAGAGCACACCTTAGTGGTGTGCCCATCGTGGACCGAACCCCGCCGCGCCCTGGTGGCAGCCGTCAGGGAGGGCCTCTCGCTCCCCAGCGTCATCGCCGCCATGCTCGGCAGGGAGGAGGCATGGGCGACGGTAGCCTCCTTCTGTGAGGACGTCGTGTCACAGAAGGAGGCGGCGGAGCGCATGCGGGAGGATGACTCTCTCCCAGCGCCGCTCCGCAGACGAAGAAGGGGTGGAAGACGGCGGACTCAACGTCAGTCCTCGTCCGTCCCAGGGGGTGATCAGCGGGCGACAGGCGCGGGGGCGCCACCGCCCGCATCTCAAGCATCACCCCACTCGTCGGGCAACAATGGCCGCGCACTCCGGCCATTGTAAAGACCCCTCCCCACTAGGGAGGCACGGGGAACACGGACATGACGCCAAAAGAGAGGAGCTCCGGATTCGGGCAGAACAAGAGGTGACGAATATTGCCCTCGGACTTGTTCTGGACGGTCGGTGGAGTTTTTGGGGCCATTTTTCCACCGAATTAGCTCCGAATTAGCTCCGAAACTGTTGAAAACAGCGGCGGCCCTGGCGCGCCTTTTGCCCAACGTGAGTAGGCCGAGCGCCTCGAGCCAACCGGAGTGGTCAGGTCGATGGCCCTCTACGGTGCCTCCGTATGGGCGGACGCACTGGATCGGCACAACACCACCCTGCTGCGAAGGGCGCAGAGGGTGATGGCTATCCGGGCTTTACGGGGGTACCGGACCATCTCCGGTGAGGTGGCGTGCGTGCTGGCTGGAGTCCTGCCATGGGACTCGGATGCCATTTCTCTGGCGTCGATCTATTGTCGGCGTCGGGGCCCACCATCTGAGGCCCCGGCAAGATTAGCACCACATGAGGAGGAGCGGGATGCCACATTGAAAGAGTGAGATTTCCGGTTGGCAACACCATCCGCCGGCCGGAGGACGATCGATGCAGTTCGTCCAGTGTTCCGCCAGTGGTTGGCGAGGCGTCACGGCGTCCTAACCTTCCGCACCACACAGGTATTCACGGGGCACGGTTGCTTCGGGAGATACCTGTGTCGGATCGCTGGGAGGGAGCCCGACGCTCGCTGCCACCACTGCGATGACTGCCCCGAGGAGACGGCCCAGCACACGTTGGAGGTGTGCAGTGCCTGGGCGTCTCAACGTCGCACTTTGCGCGACGTCATAGGGGACGACCTCTCTCTACCGGCCGTGGTCAAGGCCATGGCCGGTTGCGAGACGTCGTGGGACGCAGTCTCATCCTTCTGTGATGCAGTAGTGCTCGAGAAGGAGGCTGCGAAACGGGCGAGGGAAGCATCCGCCGATCTCGCCATCCGCCGCAAGAGACCGGTTCGCCGGAGGGCGGCACACGACCGCTGCCTTCCGCAATAATCGTCCAGAAGACGATCAGCTCAGGAAAGCTGGCCTCCTCCTCACCTGGCCCGAGTAGGCGCGCGCAGGTTGCTCCCGCGCGCTACTCCAAGTAGGCCGTCGGGGGTGATCCACCACCCCTGACTCCGAGCACCGTGAGGTTTTAATGGGTATGTGGACTGGCCTATATCTGCCGGTCCGCGAGTCCCACATAGCCCACTCGTTCCGGTATCCGTAACAGGATTTCCTCACGTAAAAAAAAAAAAACAAAAATAATGTTAGGGCCTGGACCTGTACAAGCTTTAAATTTCATGTGAAATTTTGACTTATCACTAAATCATAAAAAAAACTTACGTTCATTACTTCCCAAAAACTTTAACATGATTCCTATTATGGGAATGTTAAAAAAATTATTGCCCAATTCGCTATGAATTTTCCCTAATTTCCAACGACTGCTAATGAGCAGGAGAAGAACTACAAATAGTACAATGACCACATTCATTTTTAAGACGTGTTCACGTTATTCCACCTACGAGATGACTAATTCATAATTGTACTGACTTGTCATTTATATACATACGTAATGTTTAATATGCAAAATATATATAAAAATTTGATTCTTGTTTCCACTTTATTGTATATAGTAATAAGCGTGAGAATTTTCAACATTGGTCAAATGTATGACCTATTTAAAAGTGGTTCCGTACTTTTTTTTGGTGCAACAGAGTCAGTACCGTATATTTTTGACATATAGGTGGACCGCTCTTATACATTCTTTGTACGATGAATCAGATTGGAATTTACTTATATACTAGTTGCCACGCGCAATTTGGCTTGTGTGAACATTTACAATTTCATGGTATTGGCCAGTAAATAAAATAGGTCTGTACCTCTGATGAATGATAGAAGAAACCAGTTGAAAACATCCTACTAAATACGATCCACTCATAAAAACGAAATTTAATATCTCAAGCCCACCTTACCTGAGGGTAGGATACAGTTAGATCATTTTGCAGGAATCTAGAGCAGTACACGAGGCAATTAAGAAACCATTTTCAGTAGTTTACACGTGAAGCACCACCTCAGTGAAATGGACATGTGAAAATGGACTGTTGCAAAGTATTCGAAACGTCGGGCTTAAAATGTTTAAAAGCCCGGTTGTCCACCAGCCGAAAATAGAATTGGATTGTACACACGCTCCAACGGGGTCCACCCATATTCTGAGACAAATGCTAGACTGTAATCCCAAAAAAAACGAGTACTATCGAAAAACGATTCTGCGACCTCTCTCAAGGTTGAACAATGGGTTTACCACCATATGGCCGACCTAACACGTCGAGGAACCCCGAAAACGTGGAGCGAGTAAAATTGAAAGTGGTCTCCTGTCCTTAACGTGCCAAGAACATCATTAAAAATCATTCTCACGATATATATACGTCTACATCCTTATAAAATCCAAATAGTGCAGGAATTATGGCCTCAGGACCATGCTATTAGGTTGCAAATGATTTTTTCAATATTGCCCCATACTTTTTTGAAGATTCAAAAGTATATTCACTGTAACCCACGTCGGGTTACGGTGAATTCCGAGCGGTATATTAACATGTTACAAAACTTTTCCGCAGGATTGTACTCATAGTTTCTGCAAGATGAAGTCGGATCTATCTCCAATGGATCTCAACAGAAACATATAATGCTGTTATCGAAAATTTTCGCTCTAGATTGTAGCAATGCCAGAATATTGAATGATTGCATATGAGTAATGTGATTTTTAAGAAATAAATTTCCCTTTTGTGTACTATCGAATTGAATAAATAGATATTTAATTATCTAGTTAGTTAGCGCCAGAACAAGGTACATTTGTGAATGAAAAAGGAACAATAGAGAAGATTTTTATCGTTCGCTAATACGTAGAGAATGTGTGGGTGTTCAACAACCTCTTTACATATGCTTTGTAGAGTTTGCCATACCATCCCAGACGACCCTCTTGGAGCTTATCTGCTACGTGACGGATCCCAAGACTACCTCGAATGAATGTGTTGCGTATGCGGTCAGCCGGCCCGGGTTACACCACACATCCACCTCATCTCCGTGACGTGAAGATCGTGTGCCGAGATAGTGCTAGCCAACATTCGCTGCCGTATAAAATAACTGATCGGATAATGCTCTTGTATATCAGTCCCTTGGGCTTGGGCGGTATTCTGCTATCGCAGACCACACTAGTGGGAGGTCACTAGTGTGGTCTGCGATAGCAGAATAGCCTCGACGATTTCCACGCCTCGATCGAAATGTCGTCAGGTCCTACCGCTTTTCCGCTCTTCATGCGTCGAAGACAATTACGAGGTTCGTCACGGTTTATTGGAGCAACAAGTCCGAGGTTAGGAGGTAATTCAGGAGGAAGACTACAAGACTGTTAAATGTTCAGCAGCTTCTTAAAGAAACTTCTCCACCTCTCCTTCACAGAAGCATGACTACAAAGTAGCTTGCCCTGGGAATCTCTGACGCAAAGACTTTTTGTGATATCTTGCGTCGCTTTATCCCGAGCACGTTCCAATTTGTAGATTAGCTTCTGCCTCTCCACAGTTTCAAGTTTATCATATAGAGGTAATAAACTTTCACTGCGGGCTCTGGCAGCTCTTTTGCTGGCACGTTTCGCTGCTATGTACTCTAGTCTGTCTTTAGGAGATTTATTTTTCTTTCCATAAATCACCTCCTGTACCTTGTCATTCCACCACCATGTCTTCCTGTCCATAATCCGTCCTCCCATAGAAACGCCGAGAACATGATTACCAACCGTAATGATGACTGCGCTCGATCCCAAGCATCCTAAGCAGTTTCGGTATTAGTTGATAAATTTTGACTTAATCGGGGTAACGACATAATCCTTGACATGAAGACGATGTTGGGGATGACGTGAGGCTTTCACCAGGAATGACTTTACGGTTAGTTACCTTGCTAACATGACACCGCCTGGTCAATAGATAACCTATTTGAGTTGAGTGGGCCCACTCGCATACGTTATAAGATGATGCGAATTCTTTTGGAAGAACGTATTCACGATGGCTAGATTGCGGCGGCCGTGACCAAAAACATCGTGAACACGTTCACACGTATCTGCAGCCTTACTCATGTGGCCGTTAAGGTCCGCTTCAACTACGAACACCTCGGTAGATGGTATAGCAAGTAGAACCTCTTCATCGGCCTCGCTACAACTAGCCTGGGGAGCGTAAGCACTGATTAAGTTGGTGATAGCCCCGTCAACCAGTTCGTTAACCCGCATCAGGCGGTCGCTGCAGTGGTCAACTTTGAGGAGAGCATTTCGTAGCTCTTCAGATAGAACTACTGCTACACCAATTTTGCCGGAAGGTGACCCAGTATATATAAGTTGGTAACCCTGTCCGATGTTACGGGACTTATTGCCCTTCCAACGCGTTTCCTGTAGGAATGCACACTAGATTCCTCATGAGTTCATCTACTAGTTCCCTGCATCGTCCGGTTAGAGAGCCAATATTCCACGTTGCAAAGCGGAGTTTCCTACTGGGTACTATCTGTGTCCGTACTTGACACGGTAGCCCTTGCCCATTTAACACAGGTGTAGTGCGATGTGCCTGTGCGTCGTTTAGCGTAGCGACGCCCTAGCCGTACCCAGCAACATCTTTTCATTTTCTTTTAAATTTTATAAAGATAGTCAAACTTCTGAAATTTTATACGGATTCTCGACTGAATCTAGTGAAAATTTGTAACATATATCTTACGTTGGGGTACTAATGTACTAATAGTGGTCTCTTACAGGTAACCTTAGATGCAACCATACAAATGCACGCTGTATTTATAGTGCAAAGACATTCTTTTTCATATTCATATGAGCTTTTTACTTTATAAGTTTTATTTACGTACTTTAAAACTTCATCTTTAGAGTTCCGTAACCCTAACGGTTAAAACGGAACCCCTAAAGATGAAGTTTTAAAGTACGTAAATAAAATTTTTAAAGTAAAAAGCATATCACTAATAGTGATCTCTTATAGGTAACCTTAGATGCAACCACACAAAAGAACGCTGTATTTATAGTGCAAAAGACATTCTTTTTTATATTTATCTGAGCTATTTACTTTAAAAGTTTTATTTACGTACTTTAAAACTTTATTTTTAGAGTTCCGTAACTGAAAAGGTTAAAACGGAACTATTATAGGAGTGCTTTGTTGTCCGTCTATCTATCTATGTTCGTCTGGTAAGATTGTTTTTCTCAAGATCTCATGAACGTATCAAGCTGAAATTAATATAAAAAATCCACATCTATGATTCCTTAAACGCAAACCGATTTTTTTTTCAAAGTTTTATTTCGTCTACTGCGGAATAAAGCGTCAATATTCTCGATTGGATATATAATTAGAATAAAATTATATTAACGACTTTAACAACTACTTACAATCGTATATAAAACTGATGTTCAAACTCCATATAACTGAATCAAAATAAGTCATTACACTATATAAATATATAATATTAGTATGTAACCCCCTCGCAAACATAACCTACCATACAAAAAAGAGTTTTGTTGGGCTCTTTCTCCTCCATTTATAATAGAAAAGTCAATTCTATACATTAAACATATAAAAAATATATATTTGGGTCGGTTAATATATCCATAATATGTATAAGCTAAAAAACCACTCAGCAGTTATAATTTAGATTTGGCATGGCAATAGCATGAAGTCTTAAACAATATATAGGATACTTTTTATCCTGATGTGTAATGCAAGCCCCGTGGGAAAATAAAAAAAAGAGATGGATCTCTTCCTCGTATGTAATGGTAATTCAATCCCATTCTCACACTCACAGTAACAATGGCAAATGGTAGAACTTTTTTAGCACTTTTTTTTGGTTTTAATTTTAAAAATGTACAAAATTATTTTCCACAGTCTAGGTAGTTCAACGATATGTAAGCCGACCCAGATAAGTCATGTTTAAAATCTTCAATGAGCAGCATTGACTTTTCTATTCTTTAATATTAAAACAATTTCATCTATGGTCTGTAGAGGTATTCTGAAATGCATAGTATATCGACATAAGTATATACGAAAAAACAATCTATAACAATCCAACAATTAGAATTTTTCTTTGTTTGTTGCTTTTCGCGAATCAAGCAAAAACTACTGGACAAAAATTAATGATTTTTGGTAATAGAACAGTCTTCTAGTCTTCTAAATAGTCTTCTAACAGTCTTCTAGTCTACAGTCTTCTAGTCTTCCAAATACAAAATAAACACCGATAAAGTAAAATTACTTTCATTAACGTTATCTTCATAATAAAATAAATGAATTGTGACATGGTAATAGCATAAAGCCTCAATCAACATATAGAATAGTTGTCCTGACGTCCAATGAGGTTTCCGTAAAATAAAAAATTGACGCATTTAAATTACATCGATCTAGGTATGAAATGAAATGAACGAATAAGAGAACCTGAATTATATAAAATGAATTATCTTTCTACTTAATATGAGAATTAGATATTTAAATGATTAAAATAATGTTATTATGTGTAATATTATTATTACTACTTTAATATATATTATTTAAAAAAATTACTATATCTACTACTATGTAATAATTGTATATGTAATCATTACCGATTCCTTCGGATTACCAAGTATCTCCTTATAGTAAAGCCTTATTTTTATAAATCAGCTAAAACTAATAAGAGCTATATTTACATATTGAATAGTTAAAATATATAGGCGGAAATCTACGCCACACTTTGTGTGCGATTGCATTTGCAATCTCTTAATCAAAAAATACTACTTACATCATCAATGAAATCATACATATTTTCCTTATGTTCATTTTGTTGTCTAGACTGTGGGAACAATTTGTACGACTAAAGCTTCAATTTGTAGCGACGGCTGGCAAAGACGAGACAACGTTACTAAAATATTTTTGAAAAGACTTGACGAATGGATGGTTGGTTGAGCTCTTGTTTATGATGGTATTGAAAAGTAATGATATATCTAGACATCCTGGAATTTGCATTATATTTATTCAACATTGCATGCTTAGTGGAACACGGAGTGTTGAGGATGACATGAGGCCTGCTGAACATAGCGCGACGGCGCGGCGGTACGACAACGATAGGTGCCTGCGGTACGAGACCGTTGCTTGAAAAAGAATAAAACTAAATTAGCTTCACGCTGTATCCTGCATATATACGGCAGAGTAGGCAGAGTGAACCGCAGGGACCTAGTGTTAAGACACTCCGTTCCCCGCTTTCCGCCTTTTGAGGCATAGCGTGTTGAGTGGTGCAACTCAACGCCGCGCTTTTTGCCTTGTTACCAGAGCGGAGAAAATAAAAATAATTCATTCTCCCCGAGTGGGTATCGAACCCACAAACGTCGCGTATACAGTCAGAGGCCATGTCTATGCGCCACGTGTTTTAATAATAATATACTTAGATCTAGTTCATTGTTTTGTAACCAACAACAGAGTGTCTTAACACTAGGTTCCCTTTGCCTACCCTGGTATATGCGATATAAAGCGTTTATATATATATATATATATATATATATATATATATATATATATATATATATATATATATATATATATATATATATATATATACATATATTATTCCTCCTATATTTAATACTCCAATTGCAGCCATTTGTAAGTTGCGAAATTGTTATACATCTATTTATATATCACAGGGAATTCACTCATTTTAGGTTTATAAGGGAATTAGGGAATTTACTAATTTTTAGGCTTAGAAATATGAGAAAAGCTATACAAGGTTTTGAAAATAGGTATATAGGAAATGGAAAAATTCTCCCCTAAGGGGGTACGTTACAAGGGTACAAGGGGATAACATTTGTATGAAAAATAGTAGTATAAAATTTGGTATACAGGGTCATGATTAGAAAAAAAAATGATCTGTTAAGGTGAAATGGACAAAATTCTCCCCTAAAGGGGTAAAATGGAGGGATAATAAATGCTAAGTACACGTGGACAAAGTCGCGGACTAAAGCTACGTTTAAAATAAATTTTGAATCAGGACAAAGCGCCTTGAATTAAGTTAACACGTTTTTGTGTTTGGGATTCGAGCTTATTGTAGGGTATTATTCAAAACAACTAAGTTAACCGAAAATAACAATAGAGTTTAAAACATATTCGTATAAAATTTGAGACGCTTTGACCTTCGAGTATATGTATCTGAAGGAACGTATTAGCCATACAGAACTACGTCGCTATTTACTATTTATTTATGTTGCTAGTATCTCTCTGGGGAAATTGTAATTTCCACTACGCAAAAATTATTTTTACAAATAATCATGTGGTAAGAGAAAATACTATTTGTTACATATTATTTGTTTTTAATAGTGTTTGGTAAAAGGAAGGTTTGTGGTCAAATATTGAAGACATCAATAACACTTTCCATTTTAGCTTCACGCCTACATCCCATATCCCATACATAACAGGATAGGCAGAAGGAATCGTGTAGGCAAAAGGAACCTAGTGTTAAGACACTCCCGGTTTTATTTAGATATACTATATTAGCCTCAATGGTTTTGACAATGACAATAGCAATGCCACTTTTTCTTTTTTGTCATGTCGCTACTTCATTTAACTCCCATCCACATTTCTTTGTACTAAACTAACCGTTGAACGTCAAATTCAAATGTATATAATTTTATTCAAAGTAAGAATACAAGATTAATTTTTTGAACGTCAAATACATTACCACCGGTTCACTAAAGATAATGCCTCAGACCTGAGAAGAAATTCAGCGGGACTTTTTTATAGTCATTTACAATTATACAATTATTTATTGTTGACAATGATACGCTTGAGATAAACTGGAGCGAGCATTTCATTTACAAAAACATTAATTAGGTAATAACCTTTAACACACAAACGTCTTTTCACATTTTTTTTAAATTGTGATATAGAACATTCTCGGATGTTTGCTGAGATCCTATTGTAAAAGCGTACACACTGTCTCTTGAAGGAATTGCGGACTCGATACAATGGAGTTACATGCGTGGTAAGTTTCAAACTATTTCTAGTATTAATATTGTGTACAGCGCATTACTTTCTTAATTTACCTACATTATAGGAAGAGAAGCATAGACCCCCTATTATTTATTTCAACCTCTTATATTACACCACTGTTCCACTACACTAAGATTACTATGGTAGATTTTATAACTTGACTTAACTAAAAATTACACATACACAAAAAAAGACATTTTATTTAAATCATTTATTACTATCAAAATAATAACTGCTTATAATTCTGTTTACATATAACATATTTAAACCATAGGACCATCGGATACACGATTAACTTAACGTACCTACTTTTCATACTTGAAATTTCCCAAATTAAATTTAAAATCGTTTCCTTTGTAAAAAGTATGTATATATATATATATATATATATATATATATATATATATATATATATATATATATATATATATATATATATATATATATATATATATATATATATATATATATATATATATATATATATATATATATATATATATATATATATATATATATATATATATATATATATATATATATATATATATATATATATATATATATATATATATATATAAATATATATATATATATACTTATTTTGCACATACTTATTTTGTATTTTGTTTATTTATGTCAGAATTAAATATGTGGATATTAAAAATAAAATATTTAAAAAGGAAAACATGAAACTGTATAGAAAGTTCAATTCGCTAAATGCCCTGCCGGTCTAGTATTAAAGCAACACTAAACAGATCTGTTATCGATTAGAAAATATAAAATGTATGGAAATAAATACAGCTTCTATAGTACTATTAATAATGGATTTAGTAGATCATATAAACAATGACAATGTTGATAAAGACAAATTTATTATTAATATAATGTTTATTGCAATATAACATTCCTTTGAAGATATGTTTATGTTGAAGACAATACGAAACAAACTAAAATACTATTATATATGTTGTATTAAAGGTGACATTAACCCCTTAATAATAATTGACACTTCATATCTTTTAGTCATTCGAGGCATTGCGTTTTGAGTAGCGTAGTCTTGCTAGTGCAACAGTGCAATAAAAATACAGGAAAGAACCGGCGATCACCGCCTTTATTAAGGTTGTTCTCTTGCATTATAATAGCAATGACCCACAGGCGCATGTGTCTAATATCAGTATTAAGTATAATAAGAAAATTAAATGAAGAATCTAAAAGTCTAAAAAGTTACAATTTGCTTAAATCTTTAACTAAACATTAGTAAAAAGAAAGTATAATCAAATACATAACGTTTTAAGCAAAAAAATACGAAAAATTTAACTTGAGGTATCATTCTTTAAACTTTACAGAGTAATCAAATCAGAACAGAAAACGAGCCAATTGTTACAAAACATATTGTATTTTAAAAAAAAACAATAATTAACATTATTAATGACATTTATTCAACGATATGTTAGGCTTACTCTCTAAATTTCAAAGTAATTGACTATTTTTATATATATATATATATATATATATATATATATATATATATATATATATATATATATATATATATATATATATATATATATATATATATATATATATATATATATATATATATATATATATATATATATATATCATTTTATTTCGTATCTTCCATGCCAAACTATTTTACTTTTAAAGGTTTAGTCAATTTAATTATAGAAACATAATACTCTTATAGCATACATTTAATGAATAATCAAAGGCTAAGTCTAACACACTGTAAAGGCATTAATCAGGACGTCTGTAAGTAACACACAAATTTCAGAATACCATTTAAATTATTATTGTTTTACAATAAAATTGTGCGATTTGCATATTTGCATATTTAAAAATTAATTTTGTAAAACGTATAACGTATCCTCTCACTGGTATTTAAAACTTAGCTCTAAGATATGCATCATAAGAAGAAGTAGTCATAAGATCAAGCGATATTTTGGACAGAATTTGAAGAAAAATCACTATTTTCAACATTTATATCGAGTAAAATGATAAATTTCAAGCTTATTTAAAGAAACCCATTTATATGTAAATAATCTTCATCTGATATTGTATATGTGAAAATCTATATTATTAAACCATTTATTACTAACAATTTTTCTACATCTATGTTTAATATTATATACATTATGTGTAAGTACGACGATTTAAATGAGAAAATTTCACATCTCCAACAGCACTTGCACCAGATTTACACTACGGCATATAGTTTAAAATGTAAAGTATGTACCCTGCGTTAGCTTAGTGGAAAAAAAAATAAGGAAGCTTAAATTCTTTATACATTTAAAAGGCACGGGTGATCACATAAAACCACCAAAGCAGTGTAGCCCTCAACTGACCCCTTATAGCTATACATCTATAATAATTAATTTAAAGAATATCCATCTTCATCACATACATCAGTCTCAATTTAACAATATATTGTATTTTCATAGGCATATCATTTTTTTATGCTGTCAAAGTCATAGTCTGGACCGAAAGCGGCTTTGGCTGTGCGCCTTGTTAAAAACACTTTGCCATCTTTTATGTAATCTCCACAAGCCTTATTCACTTCGAATGGTAATTCTTCAATGTCGCCATAGATTTTCTTATCTTTCATCTCACATTTATCAGCATCACCATTTACATTAGCGTTTTTAAAACCATTCGATAGTACACCATTTTCTTTTTTGGCTTCCAAGGACCTCTTTTTCTTGTAGCTTTTTGTATAGAAATTTAAAAATAGCGCAAGGAAAATAGTGACATTTGCTGATATGAAATAGGTGAACCCAACGGCGTATTGACAGCGCGGCGAGTTATAGGTCCAGGCGCAGTAAAAAAGCATCAGCAAAAATTGAATCTGAAAGAGAGAAACAAAACATTTATTAATTTATTACAATAATATAAAATTTATTAATTTATTACAATAATATAAAAATTTATTAATTTATTACAATTAAAAAAAATGTTATAGCAATAATGCAATATTTAAATAGTATACATGAATTACTATTCACGACTCTTTTATTCACAAGATATAAAAATTAGCATAAGAACTAGACTTGCACTAGATTTAGATGCAAGAAGAATGATGAGATGGCTTATTTAAGGCCTTGCAAGTTAATAAATCTCAATTTTACTATCGATTAGCTGCGCTCACAACTTTGTCTACGTTGGAAAGTAACTTTGAAATTTCAGCCTCTTCAATAAAAAAAGTTCTTGTAGCAGTCTCTGTTCGACGAGGCTTATACGACGAGATTTTTTTTTATTTGATATAACTTTTTTATTTATGAAATGATTAAAATAAAATAATAAATATAAAAAATAGTGTAAATCGCATTAGAATCGGCTTAGCCGTTCCTGAGATTAGCATGCATAAACGCATATATAAACTTTTAAAAAATAATTGTTTCGGATCCTATTATATTTTTAAATGCCCCCAATAAAAGCTTTTTAAAGTGTGGACATTAAAAAGCAGCGAACCTTTACATCGTTGCCAAGCAACCAATTAAAATAACAACACAAATATAATTTAAAACACAAATTTGAAGAAACGTAAGTAAGTAAGTGTCCCTCGTCCGATATTTCAATAGGTAAATGGAAGACGCTTAAAAAAATATCCTAGTACAACATTACAAGATTAAAATAGATTAATTTTGATTACATAGACAATACAGAGACATATAATTATATTTCCGTGGTCGTATTAATAAACTAATCCTCAATTTGAGTACCGCTAGTATCTTTAAATGATAGTTGGTTTTTTTTCCAGAGCGTTGTAAATCAAAATAATTAATTCTCCCTGAGTGGGACTCGAACCCGCAAACCATCGTTTTTACAGGCAGACGCTGTGCCTCTGCGAAACTATAGTACCTCAGCTCTACTCTCTAAAACTAGATGGCTGTAACATTCGCTGACACTATAGTAGAAAAAGTGATTAGAATTTATTTTGTGGAGGTTTTGTATGTATATAATATACTGCAGTTGTACGAGGCGAAATTTTAGTAAAAAAAAAACAATATTCATATCGTAAATTTCAATATTTTTCACAGCCGTATCTTAATAGAGAAGCCATTTCACTTTATATTCAGAATAAGGACGATAAAAATGTTTAAAATTAAAATCAAAATCAAAATATTCTTTATTCAAATAGGCTATTACAAGCACTTTCGAATCGTCAATTAACATAAGTGTCAGTATTGTCAGCCGCTCGGAGGTTTACACTATTTGATACACATATATGACTGTATTGTCATCAGAAATAAAATTAAGACAAAGTGTGGCGTTGACGTCAACTTCTTAATGTATCATTTTATAAAACTAGACAGGAACCCCACTTCCTGCCAATTTTTGAACCCTAGGGTGGGGTATTTCAACACTAGGTTCCCTCTGCCTACCATTTAAATGCGAGAAAAATTGTGACACTTAAAAAATATGAAATTATTATCTTTCTTTAGATACTTATTGATTTGACTGTTATTACTCTCTACTTTGACGTCATTACAATAAATCACTTGGCTATCTCCGCCTATCACCTACACATATATATATATATATATATATATATATATATATATATATATATATATATATATATATATATATATATATATATATATATATATATCTACATGATAATACATATGAAGTAAAAACACTCACCAATTGCATTTTTGTAACATATTTCTTCCACCACAAATATTTCTGGAACCTTGGTCCTAGTCCTGAGAGGAGATAGTACGTGTACATAACAACATGCACTATTGAGTTCAGGAGCGCCAGTATCGCTCCCTCACCGCCCGCCGCAAACTTTAGGTAGCTCCAAGAGTACAATGCCATTATGACGTGGTGGTACACATGAAGAAATGTTAGCTGAAAAAAAATCCATTTATATACTAGTATTTAAGGTATTATGATAAAATGCGACGGTTCTCGGTTTGAGTCTCGTTCGTTAGAGCATTTCTTTTATAATATTTAAGTATCAAAATTATATTTAGTCAATATATATTTAGAGGCCATCATAGCCCATGGCAGTGGTACAGTAGCTTGCGTATGAATGTGATGCTTGTGGGTTCCATATCTACTCAATGTAATCAATTATTTTCATTTCTTTATTTTGAGAGGACGGCGTTGAGCCCCGTCTCTAACACGCCTGTCTCGGATACAGACGGAAAGCGGAGAACATGAACGCCTTGACACTGGGTTCTCTTTGCCTAAACTAATATATGCAGAATATATTATGAAGCTTAAAAAAATATATAGATATAATTCGATTATATACGAATTCAAAGCCACAATTGCAAAACATGGCTAGGTCATAAGCCAATAATCAACTGGAATGTAAAATTCAACAAGGTCAATATATTATGTGCATCAAGCACAAGAACAGTTGACACTTCATTAAGTTGCACTTATTAAAATAACACGCTATAATTATTTCAGAACGGAAAAGGTTAAGCTAAAGTTCTCAAAAAAAACAAAAATTATGACAAAAAAGCAACGAAAGTAAGAAACATAAAAGAAAATAATATAATAATAATAATAATAATAATAATGTACCTGCTTATCTTTTTTTCTTAGCACAAAGAACACGGTATCCAGCAGCTCTGTGAATTTCGCGAAGAAGTACCACCAGCCTAAATCTAGCAGCTGTAAAAGTAAACAAAATCTGATTTGAATATAAGAGTACTAGCAACTCTATATTAGAGTAGAGTACTACAGAACTATTCAATGAATGAATATCATTCAATGGAGATGCAGCTCTTTGAAGAATTTTTGAAATCGGCCCAGTAGTTTTTTGTGACAAACAAACATACAAAAAAAAAAACACAAATTTTCTATTTATATTAGTTTAGATAGGTTGGCTTACTTTTAGTTTATTCTTAAACCAGTGTGACGTTCAAATGCTAGCGAAAAGAATAGTGTGACTTTTGGGTAAACTATTTCTGCTAGACATACAAGTAGCAATAGATGCGTAAAAACAAATATATAATATATTTTATCTTATAACATATTAGGATTATATATAGGCAATTGTACATGACTTAAGGCTTATTTAAAAGGAGATTATACTAGTAAATTGCTAATATATTATTTACATATAAAAATCTTCCTGGTGACTCACACTTCGTATTAGTGAAAACCGCATTAAAATTCGTTATGCAATTTGAGGACGAAAATAAGAAGATTTTATGCGTTTCAATTCGCTATAATATATTAATTTAATATTTTACCTAAAATATTAAATTATGAATATAAAAAAATTACCATTGGATTTTGTGTGTTGGAAGAATATCGGCACCCCGCATACAATATACCATCTCTGAACAGATTCAGCTTGAATACCTAAAGAAAATATGATAAGTTGAAATGTTTTATTATTGTTACAAATTTTTAGCTATTTATCCGTTTGAACTACGCAATAGTTAGTTAGTACACAATAAATATAGACAATTATTTAAAAAATACTGTAATATTTAAATATTTAATTATTTAAGTTAACTTTAATTATATGTACTTGCAAGAGAACTTTTTCTATAACATGTTATATATATATATATATATATATATATATATATATATATATATATATATATATATATATATATATATATATATATATATATATATATATATATATTATCTCCTACGAATATAATAGCATATCTCAATGCCACAATTTATCTAAGATGCAATTTATTTATATTTCACGTTTTCCACAAGAATGGATCGTACCAGCCGTTATTGTATGTAGATAGACTTCTCATTTGTATAACAATAGTGTAACTAAGACCCGTATAATAGAATGAGATTTTTTATCACAGTATATAAAATATTCATATTCATAAGAAAAAATAGGAAATTTTGTAATTTTTTAGACAAACACTATTCCATACTTACTTACCTTCATACAAATCATAGAGGCAAGTACTACTTGGGAAGCATTATAGTAGCTTATTAATTTATTCATCCGCAATGGAGGTCTGTTCTTCATGATTTTCGGACCAATCCTTATGAAAAGCAGGTACAATATTACTACTGTCAATATCGGTATAGGACTCGACATCATAAACCAAGAATCGACTATGGCACCTGGAAATAAATAAGAAACTTTAGTTGAAGGTCGTCGTGGTGTAGTGCAGACGATGCATGGGGTTGGCTGCGCTACCCAACATGCAAAGTGGGGAGTAGACACTGCTCTACAGGCTAAAATGTAGAGCAAAAAACGATGCATTAAATAAAAAACGGTGATTGAGAGTTGAAAACGCTAATAGAGATTCATGATCTAATTTATATAAGAAAATATGGTATTTGCAAAAATTTTAAAGAAAACCAGTCTCTTTGTCTAAACAGACATAAAAAGATGCTAATTGGAAAGTTTGTAAAATTTTTCCAGCCTGTTTATATTTTATATTTTAATGCTTTCGAGTGAATCGACCGCTCATGAGCTTCGCTATTAAAATGTCAATTGACAAAAACACACTACATATGTCAATTTGATACAAATTGCATTGCAAATAAAATCATTTAGCAGTTAGGACTTTCCCTAAGAATTGGATGAAATATAATAATTAATAACTTACTTTTGCCCACTTTTAATGAGTCCAAGTACAGGTCCATCTTTTCCAAGTAACTCATTATTGATCCGCAATCTGTGAAGAAGTCATATTGACATGTCATTTGTATTTTTTTAATACAATTGTCAAGTCGCCACTACAAATAATCATATATAAACTTTTTAATCAATATATATTTTATTACTCTTTTTGGTTTTACTAAAATATTTGTATATAACATTATCTAAGTAAAATGAAACACGAAGAAATACTCTTATTCTACATTGTTGAAGTAAAAATAAGAATAGCTTTACGTTCTATCTCTCATATATAGATAGATATATAGATAGGCCAGAGACGCCAGATAGAGCCTGTTAAGACTTTCCGTTCCACTCTCCCCTCCCCTCCGTTCCCCACTTTCCGTCACTTTGTCTTGTTTGTAATCAGAGCGAAGTAATGAAAATAATTAATTCCCACCATTGAGTATCGAACCCACACCAGATGCTGTGCCGCTGCGCCATGACGGCGTCATTGAAAATAGTATACATATGTAAACAAATCAAATACAAGTGCAATAAAGAATACAATATATATAGTATTCTTTATTGCACTGTAAAATATGTTTAAGTACAAACACAGAGAAATATAGTTATATAGTTAGACTTATCTCTAAAAGAAATTTCTTCCAGCCAACCTGTGAAAGTGGGTGAAACCAGTAAGTAGTGAATGACAGATACAAAGGTTACATAAAAATAAAAATAACTGTATTCTCCATACAACGTGACATTGGCGAAGTGAATTGTGCTCAACTGGCACGCTCGAAACGCCATTACTGCAGTACAGAACAGAACAGAAATAAAAATAACTTTTATAAAAACTCCAATACATAAAGCATAGATAAAGCATATATACATACATACATACATACATACATACATACATACATATATACATATATACATACATACATACATACATACATACATACATACAAATAAATAGACATATATCAAAATCAAACTATTATTTCTCTACAGAGGTAGCAGATTCGAATCCCAGTCAACATATATATGTCAGTAAAAAAAAAAGAAATTAGAAGCCATCTGTTAATCTCATCGCTTACGATTTACACTGAGGCCTGATTCTTTTGGATTCATAGAAAAAAATCACATAATTTGTACGGCTTCGGTCTTTGTAAAGGAAACGCGTTAACTAGATTGGACTAGACGTTCTGTTGTGTTAACACCTACATAAAAAACTATTAACTGACTGACTCAGTATGTCATTGAAAAATTACTACAAATTGGTCTGTTTGTTTGAAATATGGGTATATGGTACGTTTACTAGCTAGAAGTTATAAATTAGATTTATAGCTCTGTCTACAGGATTTTTTTTATCTTTAGTTATTTTTTTATTTAATTAATATTACGTAATCGTCGGATCACCGGTTGCTTAAATTGGATTAATATGAACTATGGTTAGTTAAATTTCAAAGAAATAATAGAATTTTATTTGTTGCTTTTTTTATTATCATTGTTATAATTTTATTTTAAAATACAACTTTAATATAAAATATAACTTTATTGAAATTTCATTGTTAATAAATCCATACGTTTTTATTATTCAATTGTTTATGAACAGTGTAATTAGGCTTAATTTAATAATATTATTTGCCAATATATAACATAATTACTTTGAATTTCTATTGTGGCATACTTACACATAATAATATATATTTAACTGTAATTTGACATCTTAAGCTTATCCTTATATCTCGTTCATATCGAATATCTGTTTCGAAACGCCATATATAAAGAGAAGAAGAAGAAGAATAATTATGATAATTTTTATTACTAAATTGAACTTGTTTTCAATTGAACAAAATATTTAATAAAATTAAAATTAGCTTCACGCTGTATCCCGCACATGGCAGGGTAGGCAGAGGGAGCCGTAGGAATCTAGTGTTAAGACACTTCTTTCCGCCTTTCGAGGCATTACCGTGTTGAGTGGCGGAACTCAACGTCGCACTTTTTTGTACAAAATATTATCGTACACATTATTAGTAGTAGTAGTATATATATTATTGTGAATCAACTATTAGAATACATGTTTGTTTAAAAACATGATGGCTGAGATAATTTGTAGCTCTAAAGTTATAAATTGTCTCACGGAATTATTTTCAAGGATAAATAAAGTTATGCACCAGTCTCCCATAAAAATCCTTCCATAAGACAGGGACACACTGACGGGCAGGTCAACTAAAATCGTTAATAAGCATGTGTCATTAAAACCTTTAATAACCTGCAAATGTGCTTATTTTGACAGAATTGTATATCTGTACTTGTCTGACATGTTGTAGGAAGATAATTTTTTTATTTCTAGTAACGAAGGCATTTCCCTTGAAAAGTCGAAAGTTAATGATAGAAAGCTTTAACACTGCGTTCTCCTCTAAAAAAGTAAAGGATTAAACACATTTAAGAACAATAATAATAAAATATGAATTAACAACCATAATTAATGATTAAAATCATACAGTAAAAAAGTTTGTATAGGAATCTTTATTAGGCCCCACGCACGCAATATTGTAATACATTGTATACCAAATTATTCAGTATTGGTTACAAATTAAAGCAAAGCATGTGGAATGGTAAAGAGAATTTTATTAGCATTTCTTTGATGTAAGATGTTTATGTGTACAGCGAGACGTCATAATAGTCAAGTACGATATACCTGATTGAACGTTACTTTATTGGTGGGTTAAATCCCACTAGGCGTAATATTTTTTATATAATTTTTAGTTCATATGTTAGTAGAGCAATGAAAGAATTTGGATGGGGTAAAATATCAATAGGTATACGAAAAATCCATTAAGTAACTATATAGGTTATAGAGAGCTTCCCTCGGATACCCTATATTGCAATAAGTGCTTATATAAGTTACCTTACTCCTACTAAGCGGCTAGATCGATTTTGATAAAATTTTGCATGTATACTACTATTATTATATATACTTACTATATTATTATATATACTTATTAAATTCTGTCTCGTTCAAACACTATCCTAAATTTCAAAACATACTTATCCATAATGTCACCTTTTTTTGTTGTGAGTTTAATATTGTTATCCATATTGGCCTTGACAGCGACAGCGGTTGGGGAAGGGAAGAGGGTACTCAATCCCTGAGAAGTAGCAAGCACTATCGTGTCTGCTTGAGAGGAAACATTGGCGACAAGAGAGTCCCTGCGGGACTCGAGCCTCGGCTTGCGGCCGACGAGCGGGCTGGGAAGAGCGGGCATAATGTTACGTGAAGTAAGTGAATTCATACAATTCACACACTTCACTATTATTGAAAAGATTTAGATCAGCACCATATTAGGCCTAAAAGCTTAATAGTTTTTAGAAAGACGAGCTAATACCATTGTTAAAAGATAAATGACCCGCCAAATTAGAAAAGAAAGCCTTGTTTTTTTTGAATGAACATTCGAGATGTAATTGTCGGGTAAATTACAATTGAAAATGTTACAATTGAAATGGACCACACCCTATTCATACATCAAAGTGTGTATGTACGTGTAATTTTGACGAAATTAGTAAGTAAAAAACAGAACGGTTGCGGGTTTGATACCCACTGAGAGAACTATCTGTATTAAAATAAATTGATTCCTCCTAAATTATTAATTTATTTATATTGGCCTTCCAGTTTCAAAAAATCTTATTGTCTTAAAGAATGTCTCTTATTGTTTTTGCCTTTGGACCTAGGCCTCTTCCAGTATCTTCTACTATTTGTTATAACAAGCAACTCTTCTCCAGGTTAGATTTGATATCATCCTCTCATCAGAACTACTGTCTTTCTCTCTTTCTATTTCTGTCTTCCGTTGTTCGTGCCGGTGATGTTTCTCTACGTGCCCCTTCGGCATTTATGAAGATTTCTCTGAGATGTTTTGGTAGCTCACATATTTCACATCCATATATAATACATGATGGGAAGCAAATGTCAAAGGTTTTCTGTTTTATGAACATGCATGAAACATCAAATTATTTCTTTGAGAGATTATGAACATCAAATTATTTCTTTGAGAGATATATTAGCTATTCTCATATTTATTTCTTTTAGTATTTGTTCCTTGGAAGAGATAAGTTGGCTTAAGTATATTAGTATAGATATATGTCTGTATAAAATTTATTCTAACCTTAGTTTTTCTAGTGCTTATTGTGAGACCAACTTTCTCACTCACTTCTTTCAGGCTCTGGATAATTTTTTCGAGCTTTGCAGAATTTTCCTCGAACACACCGAAGTTTTAAGGTGCGGAATATGTTCTCTACCATTGCAGTATAAAGTTTTAGAGATAATGAATCTCCTTGCCTTATACCTCTTTCAATTTGAAATTCGTCTCCGGTGGTTTCCAGTTGTATTCTAGCTTTACTGTTGTTATAGGTTGTTTTTATGTTTTTGATGTATATTTGTGATATGCCTTGTGTTTATAGTGTCTCTCAAATAAAAAAATGATTTAGAATATTAAAGGCTTTTGTATAACCAATTAATCCATTATAAATTTTCTTCTATATTTTTAGTATTTGTTTGAGAGTGTCAATATGGCGAATTCTTGAGAAATTTCTCCTTATTAAATCGGACCATCGTGACACAGTGCGAGATCATCTGGCTGTAAACGCAATGACTAGGGATTCAAAATTATTATTTTACCAAGGTCATCCTTGCTCTGGTAAAGTAGAGCGCGGCGATGCGCTCGACGATTTTAATGATTTATGATATTTAATTTCTAGGCTATAATTTATTTTGAAGACTGGCACACCTGATGCAAAAGAAAAGCAGCCCAGCTATATTATAAGAGATTTCAATAATGCCATAAAAAAATGATCGAACATGAAAAGCACTTTCCATTGACATATTAAAATGAAGGATCTGGAACACTTGATGTAGAACTACACTTGATGTAGAGCTACACTACACAAATAAGAAAATGGCTCTTAAGTAAAAGTTGTGGCGCGTGATGGGAATTTTATTGACATATGAAAATCAAAAGTTTGGAACATTTCATGACATACTGTAATATCCAACAAATCTATAGGAGATAAAGAAAGAGCTGAATTTGTTAAAGCGCGATGGATATTTTTCATTGATATTTTAATACATACAAATTAAGAATCGGAAACACCCAGTGAAAGTCTAAAATAGATAAAGTGTAAAAGTACAAAATAAAAGTAAAAAATAAAAGTACAAAAATAAAGAATAGTATCCGTACTGAAAGTTGTTGGGAATTTACGATTGCAACTTGGGCAACAAGCATCATTCCACGCTAACAAAGTTGTGGGCATCTACTAATATTTATAGTAATTTGTGTATTTTTTTTTGTATTTTGAAGGAAACCCACAAAAAACATATCGGCGATTCCTTCCTACCAATACGGCTAGCTAATTTATTTTTTTTTATTTGTGAGACTGTGCTTGGTGGTGAAATTCAACGTCCCATTTTATCTACCATAACGGGGAAATAGAAGCAATGCATAACACCAAGTGGGTCTCGTACCACTTATCCCACACATCCACAGTTGCCTCCAAATAAAAAAGAATATATATATATATATATATATATATATATATATATATATATATATATATATATATATATATATATATATATATATATATATATATATCACAGAGTTGAGATACCCAGAACTCTTATAGGCCGTTGATTTATTAGCTTTCTAAGCAGCTTCACATTTCTTCCCGCATATAGCAAGGTCCGCAGTTGGAACCTAATGTTGACCCTTTACCCGAAACATTTGAAACTATCTTTTACACGGAACACCCATCATAATGACCGTTGTCGCTAAAATACGCGGAAAAAAATTGAGGAAATTTTTTTTACATATTTATTTTATTACGCGCCACGTACAAATAATTTTTTTCTCTAATTCCTATTGATCTAAGTAAAGTATTACTTAACTTATTAAAATAAAAAAAGTCGCATCGCAAATGAGAACCAAAAACAAAAAAGGAGCAAAATAGCATTTGCAATAAAATCGTGAAATCAGACGGGAATTCCGTTATTTTGAACGGTACATGACACATTGCTTAGGCGGCACACTCGTCATTCTGAATGGACAGTTTGTAAAAAGAACTGATTTATCAGAAATTTGCCGACAGCAAAGCTCCTGATGTTCCAGGGGCACGAAGTGAGGAACTCTGGAGTAGCCAGAAAGTTGACGCAAAGGAGAGCACCTTCTTTGGCGAAAAAATTTACTATAACGGTTAAAATGACCGGTGTAGCGGGTAGAGGGTTAAGACACTCCATTCCCCCTTCCCGCCTATCGAAGCATTCCATGTTAAGTGGCGGAACTTTACGCTGCGCTTTGCCTTGTTACCAGAGCGAGGAAAATGAAAATAATCCATTCTCCCCGAGTGGGAGTCAAACCCACGACCGTCTCGTTCACAGTCCGACGCTGTGCCACTTTGCCACGATGACCTCAATTATTTTATTTATTATTTTCTATAATTACCCCGTCTAAAGCAAAAGTTTTGATGTATGTACTAGAATGGAAGATCTATTTTCGTACCAATCATATAACTAGCACACGTTAATACTTTATTTACCAAGGGAGTAATTAACCTCGTAAAGGTCAAATGCTATGTTCACTTAAAACTATTAAATGTTTCTATATATAATAATATTCTCTTTACTTTTTTCTAGCTTCACACTGTATACCACATATAGTAGGGTAGGCAGAGAGATTAGAGTCGCGACACTCCATGTTGTGTTTCCAGAGAGAGAGAGGAAATACCGAGTGTGGATCGAATTCTCAACAATTGAGTTTACAATCAGTGTCACACGAGTGTCCCACTGGGTCACGTTGGTCACCAATCTCAAATGATGACCTGACTGAAAACACTATTGTGGCGCAGTGAAATAGTGTCTGGCTGTTAACACGATTGTTCTGGGTACAAATACGTAATTAATGATTTTTTTTTCCGTCTCACACTGTATCCTAAATATTTCAAGATTGATAATGCACATCTTCTTCCACTTAGCATTATCCCAGCCTATTGCCAGGGTCTGCTTTCCTACTCAGTCTACTCCACTTTGCACGGTCTTGAGCATCCTCAGTGGTTAGTCCATTGGCTCTCATGTCGTGCGTCACGACGTCCAGCCATCGCTTCCTTGGGCGTCCGGGGGGTCTTACTCCAGGGACAGACATATCAAGGCATTTTCTTCCGACGTAGTTCTTAGGCCGGCGCAAAACGTGGCCATACCATCTCAGACGACGCTCTTGGAGCTTATCCGCTACGTCACGGACCCCAAGACTACCTCGAATGAATGTGTTGCGTATGCGGTCAGCCCGAGTAACGCCACACATCCACCTCAGCATCTTCATCTCCGTTACGTGAAGCTCCTGAGTGTGCCGAGATAATGCTGGCCAACATTCGCTGCCGTATAGAAGAACTGGTCGGATCATGCTCTTGTATATCAGCCCCTTGAGTTTGGGCGGTATTCTGCGATCGCAGACCACACCAGTGACCTCCCGCCATTTGGCCCAAGCAGCGCTAACCCGGGCGTGGACATCGTAGTCGATGCATCCGGACTCGTGCATAATGGATCCAAGGTACCTGAACTTCTCCGACTTAACGGCTGGCTCAGGCCCGATGTGGATGGTGCTCGAGTCTGGGTTCCCGCAAGCCATGTACTCGGTCTTTGACACATTCAGTTTAAGACCACCGTTCTCAAGCGCACCCTTCCAGGCATTCACTTTACGCTCCAGCATCAGTCGGTTCTCGTCAATGAGTACTATGTCATCGGCATACATCATCAGCCATGGAGGCTGGTCCTGGATGTGAGCCGTGACAGTATCTAGCACTACATTAAACAAAAGTGGACTAAGAGCTGAGCCTTGGTGAACCCCTACTGTAATTGGGAAGGGTTAATAATGCACATATATATTTAATAATTAACCAATACTCGTAACACTACATTCTGCACTTGTTTCTCCGCCTGTGTTTGAATGGCGAATCTTAAAACCACACTACGTGTTACCAGAACGGTGAATTGAAAATTCATTCCTTCTAATGAGGATCAAATCTGCGTTATAATCAGATGCTGAGCCATTGCACTGTGATGGCATCAAACGAAAAAAATAAAAAGAGAAATATATATATATATATATATATATATATATATATATATATATATATATATATATATATATATATATATATATATATATATATAATATTTCGATTTAAAAAGCGTCATATCAACGGCAAAAGAGGCCAATCCAAACCGATCTGGACTATAATGAAACACAACGTATATTAATTAGAACTTTCTTACACAAATGGGTCGAATAAAAAGATTTTCGTAATCCAACAAACAAAAGTACAAAAGATAGTATTGACCGAGAGACCTTTGCTGACCCAAAACAATCCTTGTGTCACTGTTGGTGAAATAACAATCTTATTACAATACTACATGGGACTATTTCATAGGGTATATGTTTATCTATAGAATTTAAAGCATTTGTCACGGGTTGAATGTGAGGTATTGAGGCAAGTATAAATCACTGCAAATGACATTGACAGTGGAGTAGAGCAAGTTTATTCTAATGGTACCTTAACGAGCGTCCAGATAGAAGTGTTGTTTAGATATAATCTACGTGATGTGCAAATAAATGGATGGATAGGATATGGTCCTTGCCTTTTTATTGGTTTGTTTTTATTAACTTTTATCTACGGCTTCGTCTGTTAGGTCAAATAAATGAAAGTTTTGTATGATATATTATGCCAATTTCTAATATCGCTATAAATGGATTTCCTTTCTCGATAACGTATTCAATTTAAGAAGATTTTTTCAGAAACTAGAATTCAAAAAGTTGTGTGGGTTGTTTTATTTTTAAATGTCTTTATTGACACATAAATACAATAACAAATAAAACTTAGTTAAAGTAATATATGAACATATATGAAATACTGTACCAGGCTATTAGCCTGGTAAAGGCGCCTCCAGTTGTGGGGGTAATGCGTTCAAAAACCAACAAACTCTTCAGCTTTATAATGTTAGTATAGATTATGTAGAATAATACCTGTACTGGGTTTGAAATGCATATAAGGGATATGCTATATACTTATAGAATATAACTGTAAACGCAATTATCTAGTTGTAGATTTGATCTCGAATTAGATAAATAATATTCTAATAATCTTGACTTGCTTTGTTAAGATAAACGTGCGGCGTTAAGTTCCGCCATTCACGACACAATATGTCGAAAATGCCGGATTCCCTACTGTATCGGGTACTATGTCTTACATATATATGTAAGACTTTTTCTTGAGATCAGATTAGTTCGATTTTTACTTTATGTATTTAAATTAATCGTATTAAATAAACTATGTTTACACGAGTTATGAAGCAATTATATGTTGAATAGTTTTTTTTTTAGATAAATTGATATACAAACGGTGTAATAATTTGAACATTTGCTCTTTACCCACTGAATCTTTTATATACGTTAGAGTCGTTCACAAATTAGTAATATATGTAATTATTCCAAAATCACTAGGTCTTGCCCTATAAAATATTTTTTTTTGAATTTTGCACACCTTTTGCTGAAAAGCTTCGACGTAGTGCAATTCATACTTAATTATAGCAAACCAAGGATGGAACAAAAAGTTTGATTCTACCTCCACTAGAAAGAGCATAGAAATGCATTCCTAAGGTAATTCCATTCAAATCTACTTGTTTTTGAACGGCGAAATTATATAAAAGCATATAAAGTACCAAAGCTTAGAGCGCGATGCAAAGGCAGAGCGGAGAAAACGATAATTATTTATTATAGTCATATGCTATCTCACTATGCGACTATAGTCGATAATCAACATGTAAATATTTTATTAAAAAATTAAAAAGCCCACTCTATAAGTATGTAACATCAATCAAAATGTATGATAACATCTGAAAGGTCAAAGTAAAGTAATCCGTTACATGTTTAAATTAAAAAATAAGGATATATATTTTTTTATTATGTAAGGAGTTTGAATCTAGCATAGACATTAGACATATTTGAAAGTCTAGATAAGAAAAACTAATTTAATTCATATTAAAGGTAAGCTATACGTTGGTTATGAGTTATGTTTACTTTAGGGGTAGTAGATTACTTACTTTTCTCCGTTTTGATAAAAGGCGTTTACTTCCCCCAATTAGTACTCTAATCTGAGATTCAGGTGGGAAACGATAAGCAGAGTGATTTATTATTATTATTTCATAGCACTGACCCGGATAGACAAAGCGCAGGTAAGTTCCACCACTCAACATGTGTTTTCTCCATAATAATATAGGTAAAATGGAGAACGGAAGCTCTCTCAGCTTATTTCACTAGCGACATATATATAAGCCTGTATTTGATAGTCTAAATTATTTCAAATTTTAGTTTTAGCGCAATGCAGTACTTGCTCGAATTCCATTTAAAATTGACCTCGACCTTACACAAAACTTCTAACAGATTCAGTGCACATCAAATTTCATTGATATATTGATTTCACGATGTAAGCAAACGTGTTGGGGTAAACATAAATTAGCATGTAATTACTTTCATTGCACTAGCATACCGCTTGCAGCTTCGCTCGTGTCAACTATAGTACCTATTTGCTAGATACTTCCTACTATAGCGGCGGAATATATTCTTTACTATGTTACATATTATGCAAAATTTATATTTATATATTATATATATATATATATATATATATATATATATAATATATATATATATATATATATATATATATATATATATATATATATATATATATATATATATATATATATATATATATATATATATATATATATATATATATATATATATATATAAAGCCAAGTCCAAGCGCTCTGACCACTAAGCCATGCGTTCTTCCTCACGTTGCGTTGAAATTCTTATATGCTTTTTACAACTTATTACGTTATTGGGGTCTCTGTAGGGAGATTTTTATAAATTTCCGCTACCTAAATATGATTGCAAAGAACAATCATTTGGCTATTTTTATGAAACATTTTATTAATTTTTAAAGTGTCAATCCATACTAAGCATAGAATAAATACGTAAAGAAAACAATATAATAAATATTATAAACTATAAAGACAAATCGTTTGGAAGGAAAATATGTTGTTGTAATATTTTTTCTGCCAACTCCACATATAATCATGAGATGATGAAGATAATATACTATTATAATATATATTTTCAGCTTCTCGCTTTATCTTAAATAGATAGCAGGGTGGGCAAAGAGAGCTTAATGTCCAAACACTCCGTTTTTCACTATCTGAGTTCAACATCGACTCCACTATCGTGCATTGACTCACTGTGACAAAATGACTACATCTAACAGTAAGTTAAAATAAGTGGCACCTCTTAATCTATTTCATGTATATTCAAATGATTTGAACCAGTAACCTAGAGGTTGGAGTACAAAAGAATGCAATTCAACGAAATTGTGTCAAGTGATGTGTTTTCATTATATAGATGTAGAGAAAAAGAACTGGACTAGTCAAATATATTCTAATGAAACCTCCTTTTAATACTAATACGTAGTTAGAAAAGATAATCTTCTCAAGTTTCCTACTTTTTTTTTAATTTGTTTTTTTTTTTTGCTTTACATACTGGAAATCATGAAATTCGTTCATTATTAAATCAATTATTATTCTTCATCTTTATCACTTACTGCTTTCAGCTAGTTATAATTCGTACAGAAATCACGTTTCATCCAAATTAAGAAAAGAACTGAGAAGCTCGTATTTTCAAAGATTTTTTTACTTTAACGCTGAATCCCGCATATAGCAGGGTAGGCATTCATTAACGTAAAGACATTTCGTACCATTCGGCGGAACTCAACGCCGCCCTTTCTTAGGCAAAGAAATTAGAATAATCTATTTCCCCGAGTGGGAATCGAATCCACAACGGTCGCGCTTACAGCAAGGAGCTTTCCCGATGCCCCATATTATTGTGTTACGACTATTTCCCATATCGTGTCTACCGTGGGACAGATCGACGTGGAGATCCTTGTCCAGCGTTGGGCGTAGGCTGATATTATTATAATTTTAGTAATGATGGGTCAAGCTTGAAACGATTTTGGTTTCATTTAAAATAAATCGTTTCTCAATAATGTGTCTGGTAGAAAATATTACATATATTTTAATATTTACGTTTTCCTCTTCTAGTTACTTCTAATCCTTCTAATCCTAACCTAGCACTGAGTACAATATGAATGTGGCCATAAAATACAGTAACGAAGCGGTCATATCCTCTAGGCTCTACTATAACGGTTATTCCTTCCATAACCTAACCTCTGTACCCCGATAGACACCTAAGTTCCCCTCAAAAATTATAATTTAAATAATACTATTACTGCATCTTATAAGAATATTATAAAACAGTATAATTTTATTTATTATTATATATTACTAAAATAATTTCAAATTGGTTAATTCAAATAAAAAATGATATACTCGTACCTAGAATTAGCTGTCATAGTTTAAGTAGCCAATATAGGATAAATAAGCAAATCTATTAATTTTATTCAGTTAACAAAACGTACGGAACCTGTGTCCAAAGTGATTAGTTAAAACAATAATAATTGTAAATTGTAAAGTTGGAAAGTGGTGAACGGAGTGTCTTAACACTAGATACCTTGAGCCTACGGATCCCTCTGCCTACCCTGCTATTTCCGGGATATAGTTTGGAGCTATTATTATCATTATTATATTATTATCATTATTATATTATTTTCATTATTATATTATTATCATTATTATATTATTATTATTATTATATATAAAAATTATTACAAATCCCTAAAATTAACCATAACACTGGGTTCAATAGTTTGTCTGTGACTTACGAGTACAGCAAAAATATAAAGAAATTCAAACTATCTATTCTCAGAGCAAATTGTATTACCGCTTACAAGATAAAATCGTCTCGAGTTTGTCAATGCCAGGATTACCACCAGTCATCTGGGTTAATAGAAGCTAATGTATTTCTCTCCCAAAGACATGACTCACGATGAACTCAAAGGATAATCATACATTTAATAATTGTTTGAACTGTTTATAGCATATGTATGTGAATGTTTATAGCATATAATATATATGTTATAATTTTTTTATATATACAACAAAATCTTATATTATGTTATAGAGAAAACCTGCCTTTTATATAGTATTTTGTTGATAAAATTATGGACAGTGAAATTGAGGCGTATATATGTAGTTCCCTCTGCCTACCCAATTATATATATATATATATATATATATATATATATATATATATATATATATATATATATATATATATATATATATATATATATATATATAAATATATATATATATATATATATATATATATATATATATATATATATATATATATATATATATATATATATATATATATATATATATATATATATATATATATATATATATATATATATATATATATATATATATATATATATATATATATATATATATATATATGTATATATATATACATATATATTATCACTGCTAATATTTTTGAAGTGTTCGAAAAGAATATTAGAAGAGACATAATAATAATTCACTAAATTCACTCATTTCTCAAAATAATTTTGATTAATTGTATGCTTTTGGTTGTTGAGATCACTTTACTAGGTGTATCTATCAAAAAGGCAATAATTTATCCTTCAAAGGGCTCTCGTGCAAAGCTTTAAAATATCAGTGTGATACACATTTAATGACGTCAATAGACCTATGGGTATTTATTCCCTTAGATATAAAGACATACTGAGACTGACTTACTGATTCCTATTATAATGATCTTTATACGCGGCTCAATAATTATTTGATTATAGAGCACAAAAAGAAAAAGGATAAACTTATTTCAATGAGATGGGAACATTAAATACAAATTGTTCTATTTCAATACGCTTATTATAGTATTTAATTTATTATATTAGCAGTATCGCATATAAATTGAATTATATTTTAATATGGATTAAAACAATATATTTTAAAATACGGTATTGAGTTCCGCCAACATTTCGTAACTAAGCGGAAATTGAAGAAAATTATTAAGAAAAATGCTTGAAATTAATTATACACTCGTAGGTCTTTACTAAAATATATGTAAATAAATATTGAAATGGTGATATTTTTATCAATTTGAAAGAGCACGTGTTTAAATAGAGCCTTTATAATAAAACATAGATTATCATATATATATATATATATATATATATATATATATATATATATATATATATATATATATATATATATATATATATTATATATATATATATATATATATATATATATATATTTATATATATTATATAGAGCCTTTATAATAAAACATAGATTATCATATATATATATATATATATATATATATATATATATATATATATATATATATATATATATATATATATATATATATATATATATATATATATATATATATATATATATATATATATATATATATATATATATATATATATATATATATATATATATATATATTATATATATATATATATATATATATATATATATATATATATATATATATATATCGAACTCATATTTAGTAATGACAACAAATAGTTGATATAAATAATGATAGTAAAATATTTAAAAAATATTATAACAATAATAATATTTATATATAAATATGTTATATTAAAGTTAGTAATTAATATGCAAATGTATGTAATAACGTATTCTTAATATGTTAATTTATATATCGGTTAATTAGGTTGAACAAAACGATCAGCTGTTTAGATTCAACCGCTTATACGTTTCATTTCAAAGATTTTATTAGACCGTATGTAAATAGTAAATAAAAATTTTTATAGAAAATATTTAATATTATATTATTTGGAAAAGCTATCATAATCACTGTAAAACGTTTGTATGTAATTTTACTTTTCAAATTTTAAAGCTTTTACTGTAAGCTTTAAAATAACAATATTTATATGATTAATGTGACAATATTTATACATTTATATGACGAAATCCAAATAAATACATCGATTTTAGCATTTTATATATAATTCTGGTAAAATTAAATATTCGCATTTGTATTCGCATATAACTAAAAGTGATATGGTAAAATAATAGATCGTGTGGTAAAACCCATGAACACTTACCTTACAGGTACCGTTCGCTAGGAGGGTTAACTGAGCACTGCGGTATATCGACCAGCCGGCACACGCAACGGCGGCTGTCCTACTTGTACTAATACAATTAATTTTGTCATGTCGGTTCGAATGTTACTTTTGAATTTTATAATTTAAAAATAAATAAAATAGCTAAGTATTATTTTTGTTTGTCGGTTAATGTATATTTATGTATGTTAAGAATAATTTTAATAAATATTTTATAATGAAAAATATAATATATATTTTGTTTTTTCAATTAATATTATATATATATATATATATATATATATATATATATATATATATATATATATATATATATATATATATATATATATATATATATATATATATATATATATATATATAATATATATATATATAGATATATATATATATATATATTATATATATATATATATATATATATATATATATATATATATATATATATTATATATTATCTATATATATTATAATATTGGCCAACCAAGAGGAGCCAAGGGAAGTTCAAGAGGACACTACCTACCTTTTCTTTTCTAGTTCTTCGTAATTTTTTTCATGCACCTCTATAAGTCTAATTGGGATTATAAAAAATAAATAAAATTTTGCAGATATGCTGTCAATAAATTATTTAATAAATATATAAAATTTATTTTGTACAGGTTTTATGTTTTAGATTTTATTGATATCTAAAAGCTCTCAGTAAAAACGCTGAGTGAGTGAACATTAAAATTCATAAGGCTATTCCTAAAGACTAAGAAAGCTGAAATTTGGTATATAAGCTGAAATTAGAACATAAACATCGAAAATATTATACATTTTGAACTTTTAACCCATTACCACTTACGGGTGGGCGAAACTTCTGCTGATTTTGGTACTACAGTTCTGAAATTTGATGTGGGAGACCCACATTAGAGACACACATTAGAGATTAAAGACATTAGAGATAAGAAAACACAAACAACAGTTCCTTTAAAAATATCCCATATATATTGAATTATTACTTATAAATTTTACCAATCCCTTGCTTTACACTCGGTATTTAGGTGAATTTAGTAATTAATTTAAAAAAATAGATTGCAATTAAAGACATATATATTATCATAAGCAACTTATATAATCATATTCCCTGTTTTGTTTTCCATTTTTTTTGTTTGGCAGTATGCTTCCGTAATCCATTTCTCGCCATCATCAGTCATATCAGCAATCACATTACCATATTTCAAGTAATTGTTCATACAATTTATCAATATCTTCATTAATCCAAATCCAAATGTCCTTTGCCTATCCACTTTCATATTAAAAAAAATAATAAACCTTGATTTGTTACCTGAAAAGTGTATAGATATTATAACCTTCTTAATAACTTGTTTCCCATTTCTATTTCTTCTAATAATACTTAGTAGATTATCGTGGTAGTCTTCTTCTTTACTTGCTTCATCTGACGATACCTATTCTCAATCTGGAAATTTTAGATTTTTTGATGTATTGGCCATTTTCTTATTTGCCTGTATCCTGTTTGTTGTGTAACTAAGTGTGTTCTTCTATTTCATTATTCTTTGTAGTAACGTAACGGCCATGCCACATATTTTGATTAAGATAGAGCTTGTAAAGTTAGCGGTTAGTTAGTGTACATAGTTGGGGCGTGTAGAGTCTTGCCTTGACTCTTCATGACATCTGGTAACTTTTTGACTTTTGGCAAATCCTCTTGGCAACATTTTTATGAATTTTTTTGGTGAGATCATTAGATCATATGAGCCTATTTTATTTTGTGCATTTTTCTTTTTAAGTCCTGCTGTGCTGCTAGTGTGTGTGCTTTAAAATTAATGTGTGTGTGTGTGTTTTTTAATGATTTAAAATATAGAACAATAACCATTAAGACATATCAAATGTCTAAACCTATGTATGTTTTTACACGGTGATTGTACCTATAATCATTTTAGCTTCACTGTGTATTCCAATTATAGTGATTATATATATGTATATTCACTTCATCACTTAACTGTCCACCAACCAACCACCATGCCTACAGTTTGTCAACATCACACTGTACCACGATGGCCTCAATTCGAATTTCAAACAGAATATTAAAGTTTAACACTACACTTTATTTTTTTTAATTGTGAGGCGCAGTGCGTCATGAGGTTTCCGCAATTTTTTTTCTTTGTCGGAAGGTATAGAAAGAAATTGTTTCTCTTGTGATTGCATTAGATCTAAGACATCATAGATTAAAAAAATAACTAAATACTTTTAATTAATATTAATAATATAATCAATAAATAAGAAAATAGGTCAAAAATTCTGTTAAATTTTAGACAGAATGTTATACTACTTATCTAGCGGCCCGCCCGCGGCTTCGTCCGCTTGATCTACACTATAATTTATATATTTGTAAAAATAATTGCATTTGCTTATCATAAATTCGTATGTGTAACGTATATTACTGCAAAGTTTCGTCTAAATACGTTCAATAGTTTTTGCGTGAATCGGAACAAACATTAATCCTTACAAACTTGCACATGTATAGCGGCTAGTTTCAAAGCTTAGCCCAAAGTTTCAGTTATTCTTCTTCTTCATATTTATTAAGTTGTTTGGCTAAACATGGTAATCTCGGGAACTACTGGTTCGAATTAAGAAGCTATTTTGTATTGAGCAAACCATTTATAGTCCTCAATATAGGCTATAAGCTATAATACACCACATTAAACGTTTCAATGTAATCCGTTACAACTGTGATCAGAGCTAACTCGGGCGTTTAGAATAAGTTAGTGTCATATACGACGCTTAGTAATTTGCATTTGACCATAGGATAAATAATATAATTAACATTTATTATATAATTTTTCTCGGCCAATTGTTTGTCGATATAAATTTAAGTCGATGTAAATTAATATATATATATATATATATATATATATATATATATATATATATATATATATATATATATATATATATATATATATATATATAGATATATATATATATATATATAGAATATTGTTAATACTGTACCTTACAGGAAAATAATTATATAGTACTTCTTTCAATGCTTATTTTACGCTTTCATATTCAGACATTGATATATAATAAACTAGTCTAGACTATATTCTATAACATAAGGCATTTCTTTTAAAAGCTACACTTTTTAAGTATTGAAATTTAATAAATCCTAACCGGTATACATCAGAAAGTTTTTCTTCAATACGGCCTTGTAAATATGTATTTACTTCATTATATTTTCTTTCCGTAGTGTGGATTAACACTTTAAAAATCATTAAAATAAGTATATTTTAGCCAAGACATAGTGTTTAACTAACTAAGATGGTACTGTCATATGGAATAAACACGTACAGAATGATGGCTAGAACGTTTGTCATGCCATTGGCGATAAGTTCCAATATAACTAAATATATGTTTTATTCAAAGTCAAAATATAAACAATAACATATTCAACATTCAAATAATTATTATAATTATATACATATATTATAAATGTAACAATATCCTTAACTTCTTTTAGCTTTTCTCAAAGCTTTAGAATTATCGTTGTGGTTAATAAAATGCTGTACTATACCCTCCATGTCGCTACTGCTATCTAAACAATCAATGTTTTCTTCAATTTTCTTAGTAATTACAATGTTTTTTGGTTTTTTTATATAAGCTTTTATATAAAAGTCTAGAAATAATATAAGCATGAATATATTTTGTGGTAGAAATACAGCTACAGTCCATCGAGGGTATGCGCAATCTGGCATAAACGTTATTGCTCCCATGTGTACTACGCATAAGATAAATTGAATCTGAAATTAAAAGAAAATGAAATAACTTGATAGAGGTTACTGATATACGTTATAATATAAATGAAATAAGTAGCGACTTTTTTCGCTTTTTTAGGATTATTTAATCACAAATATATTTTTTTGAAATATTTTATTATCATTAATAACATTAATATGTTGTAACAGTATAAGAATAAGAGCTTAGAGCTTAGAGCAAGCTATCTTGATGAGAACGTCACGAACGCGTAGTGATCAGAGCGCTTGGAAAGTTTCCAAGAGGTGGAGGGTTTCCTGCGGTTCGAATCCCGGTACAAGTAATTCTAAAAGTAATTTACTTATTTTCTTTGCAAATTTTTAGTATCAATAAATTGAAATGACACTTTTAAACTACACTTAAAAATTAATATTATAATTTAAAAAAATTCCAACTTACAATTTGTATTTGCAGTGACACACTTCTTAAGCCGTAAAAAATGTTTCACCCGTGGAAAAACAACCGTCATTAAGTAATATGTGTACATAACAACGTGTACGAATGAATTTATCAATCCAATCGAGATGCCGTGTCCGCCTGAAATAATTATTAATTACACTTAAATAATATACATATATATTATATTGATGTGATCAAAGATATATTATATATGAATCTTTACTGTACTCATTTAATGTATTCTATCAGTTTCTAGCTTATTACTTATTTTTCCACATATTCGCTCTTCATTTTCTGTTCGAATTAGACTTTGCGTGGCGAGGATCAGGTCTCAACTCAATTTGTCTGACAAAGCGGGGAAATGATAATATAGTACTCAATCAAAAACGCGTCTTAAACGGGCCTCTAAAACCTGTGAATATGCGTATTAAGCGGGTTTTACTGTAATTCTTTCATTTTAATACTCTGTATAGTGTTCTTAATGTTAAATAATTTTGATGCTATCCGAATAATATATATCTGCTTGACACTTCCTCTCGCGTATAACAGTGTAAGTAGAGTGATGCCATCCTTCCATCTTATGAGACTGACTTAAACTCGTATGGTTAGCAAACCCGCAGCTATTACATATGTATATAGTAACATTACAATGTTTGTATTTAACCATTAACTAGGATAGAACTGTAAACCAAAATTTTAAAATTACCAGGTAAATAAGTGATTGCTCCCCAAATAAGTATGACCATTCCGGTGTGATGGTAAACATGAAGAAATGTGATTTGATTAAACTTTTTTCTTAGTACGAAGAATATCTGAAAAATAAATATATAACTGTTTTCAAAACGTTTTTTGTTTAATTTATGTTTGTCTATCTGTCTTTCGTTTTGTCCGGGCACAGACTGGATGGTTACTTCAACACCCTGGAGGTCTTGGAGTAACATATAGGCTGCTTTTTATCTCAGAATTTATCGCGCGCCCATTTTCATTTATATAAAATATTTAGAATTATTTTTCATAGACAAAGCAATTCGACAAAATAAAATAAATTATGCATATTACATTAATTTAAATTCGAGAACATGTATCAAGTGAATCGAAGTGCAGCATCCGGGTCCCTAGTTGTATGTTAAAAATTGATAGATTACAAATTGACACTTAATTTTTTTAACGAATTTTTTATCTGGAACAAATAGGCCAACCAATCTAAAAATAAGATTCATACAAATATAATATTAATATTAGTAAAGCTACGGATATTAATAGTGAATTATATATTTATTATCCAAATAATATTTATATCTCTGTGATTTATATATGAAAATAATGATTGGTGAATTTAGGGTTCTGGATCTGACCAGGTGGTTTTCCATAACTAGCCAACTATTTTGACCAATTTTGGAGTTATTGCATGTTGAATAGTGGAACTCAATACTAGTAATACTCGAACCCTCTACGCCACGATGGTTTCTATGACATAAATTAGATATGTGTGTCATAGAGGCGCAACACATTCATTCGAGGTAGTCTTGGGGTCCGTGACGTGGCGGATAAGCTCCAAGAGCGTCGCCTGAGATGGTATGGCCATGTTATGTGCCGACCTGAGAACTATGTCGGAAGGAAGTCCCTTGGCATGTCTGTCCCTGGAGTTAGACCACCCGGACGCCCAAGGCAGCGACGGCTGGATGTCGTGACGCAAGACATGAGAGCCAATAGTTTTTCCACTGAGGCTGTTAAAGACCGTGCAAAGTGGAGTAAGCTCAGTCGGCCGGCCACTCAGGCAGACCCTGGCAAACGAAGCCGGGACTAATGCCAAGAAGAAGAAGAAGAAGAGAGGCCGCCCTGGCCATACTAATTTAACAAGAAAATTTTGAAATATTACATTCAAATTGTGATATAAACATGGTTTAAATAAACATGCGTTTAATTTGTAACAAAATGCTAAGTATTTTAAATATTAAAATATTAATTAGTTATTTCTCGGTGAATGACTTTGCTTGACCTTACATCACTGTATTCATACTCGTATGTTGCATAGAAAAAAATGTTAATTGCCTATAACGATTTAATTTAATCAACATAAAACACTGAGGTTTATCGAAATAAAAGACACAAGCGTTAATATTTCATTATTTTGCATTTTATATGAAAATCGCCCCTTCACAATCCCGTTGAAATTATGAAATTTGGCAATGCTATAGAATTTATAGTACAAACAAAGGAAAAACTTCAAAGATAGGAAATTTCTAGTGTATAATCCTAGAAAAATTATAATTACAAGCTTATATCTTTATGAAATCATCATACAAATACAATCAGATTTTTTTAAATTTAAATTCAGCTTGGTCTTGACTGACGGACATACATACAGACGGACAGCAAAATGATCCTATAAGAGTTCCATTTTGTCCTTTTGAGGCACGGAACCTTGAAAAAGGATTTGTAACTATACTTAGTTTTATATGTCTAGTAAGATTTACTTGGTTTTTTTACGATTTCGTATCCTATTAAAAATATCCTATTTAATATATAACTATAACTTTTTATTTTAAAACATCTCTGATAGTTGTAACTTACCGTATCTGCAAGGTCCAATATTTTTATAAAATAATATAAATATATCAATTTGCATATGCTTATAGCGTCTACGGTGTTAGAATAGTCGATGGGTTCACAAAATAATTTAAAATTATTTAACCATGTATCTCTTAAGCCCTGAAAACATAAAAAAATGAAAAATTTCGACCGAATAATTTTACTGTAATTAATGTAAACGACAGTTGTTGATTTAACTCCCATTCGGAGAAGTGAATTCTTTTCTTTTCTTCACTCTGGAAACAAGTAAAAGCGCGACCGAATGGAGGAAAGTGGAGAACAGAGTGTATTTACACTCAATTTTTTCTGTCTACCCTGCTATATAACCCACAACTTTCAAGCTTACAGATACAGTGTCTCTACACCACGACAGTCACAATAGCTGTCAAATCATTTATTTAAAAAAAAACCTAAACATTACTACTTACGACTACAAACATATAGGTACACAAGCATATTTGTAACATATTGTATGCTATCATTAATCTGTCGACATTGAAAGGTGGTCGATTTTTCATCAAAGAAGGTCCCCATTTAAATACAAATAATAGATAGAGACCAAGTAATGCAGCCCATTCATACGGTTTTGCAACGAGAAGCCAAGATTTTGTTCGAGGATCTGAAAAAATAAAAATATATACTGGATTTTCGTCATTTAAGGTTATCAGTTCTCCACTTTTCGTCTAATATCTAAACACTGTGTGCTTAATGGCGGAATGCTTCAAGAGCAAAATAATTGTTCTTTTTATTTTTTTGCAAAGCTCTAGAATTTTAAGCCGACTTCATTTGACTGTGTATGAACGTTTGAAGTGTCCCAGTTATCCCATATACCATAGTAATAAATACAAAAAAAATAATTAAATTTGGTATAATACATACATACATACATTCATACAATATCATCCCTAGCGGGGTAGTCAGAGAGTCCAAATTTGAACCAATATTTCCTGAGATTAGCGTGTTCAACCAACCGACAAAAAGGTTTTATAATAATAAATATAGATGTATATAGTTATTATTATTATACATTATTTATTAGTAAAGATAGTTAACTTATATATATATATATATATATATATATATATATATATATATATATATATATATATATATATATATATATATATATATATATATATATATATATATATATTTAATATAATAAATAAAAATTATATAAGTTAACTAACTTTACTAATAAATAATGTATCAGTAAAACAACATTCCTTAGTTGTATAAAATGTTTAATTTAAATCAATACAATTCAATTTATTTAAAAAAATGTATTTTCATTGCATGCTAATTTGAATTCAAATACTAATTTAATTACAATTGACGCGGACAAAGACGTCGTTTTTTATGGAAAGAAATATAGTAAAAATAAACATGTTTTAAGTTAAGTATTCTGTTATAGATATAGATATATATATATATATATATAGATATATATATATATATATATATATATATATATATATATATATATATATATATATATATATATATATAATATATATATATATATATATATATATAATATATATATATATATAATATATATATATATATATATATATATATATTATATAGATATATATATATTTATTTACTAAGTACTATCTGTCTACGCCACAAAATATTTAAATATTTAGGTATATGAAAGTTTTGCTTTAAGCTGTATCCAGCATATACTTTAGACATTTGCCCGTCAAATTTTCGAGAACACAATGTTTTTAATATATTAGCTGAACTTAACGCCGCACTTTGTTTGTTTACCAGAGTGGCAAAATTAAGATAGACACCATATTAATATGTTCCGTAAACCGGAAAAGAAACGTTATTTTTCTTATAATATCTTTTTATACTTGTCAGGGCGGGCAAATTAAAATAATTATAATAATCATTGCGTTTACAAGTGTACCACTGAGCTTCAACCTGCTCATGACCTCAACTTTAACTTGAATATTCATATTAAATTTTGGTATGCTTATTTTGGGCAGTTTTTTTTTATATACAAATACTTAAAATAATGATTTCTTTAAAGAAAATTAAAGTTAGTCGCCAATCTAATGTAATTGCACTGGGACTTTTTTTTAATTTACGCTGTATCCCGCCAATGCCAGGGTAGGCAGAGGAAACCATAGGAACCGTAGGAATCTACTGTTAAGACTGTTACTGTTCCCCGCTTTCCGCCTTTCGAGGCATTGCGTGTTGAGTGGCGGAACTCAACGCCGCGCTTTGCCTTGTTACCAGAGCGAAGAAAATGAAAATTATTCCTTCTCCCCAAGTTGGAATCAAACTCACAAGCCATCGCGTTTACAGGCAGACTCTGTGCCTCTGCACGACAACGGTCCTTGGAACGAGGAATATTTGATAGTAAATATTCGTCGTTAGATGATCTAATATATTTTAGGAAATATTAGTTTCGTCAGACCAGTCATCTTCCAATTTGATATGCAAGAAGTAAGCAATATATATATATATGCATATATATATATATATATATATATATATATATATATATATATATATATATATATATATATATATATATATATATATATATATATATATATATTATATATAATTACAAAAAAAATTACAAATGAACTCACCTGCCAATTCATTAAAAACAAAATTGTATCCAAATGCAACTTTTCTTAATAGTTCTGTCATTTTACTTCATATATGGCTTCTTACATTCGATTTGCAAGTAATAATTTATATAAAAAAAATAATTTAAGATTTTCAATTAAAATAATAAACGTCGTATTAACTTGGTGTTTCGGTTACACTAAGGTAATTGTCGATTGTGGGAAGTAAGCGAATGCCATACATTAGAATTTAATGAACTTTTGTCGTTCCTTTTCGTATAAACTTTATGTAGAATAGTTAAGGTGAATATATATTTATATAGATTTATATACTAATTATTAAATATGACTGCTTTTTTATGTATAGACTTTTTTAGATATACAAATTTGAAATGTACACAAGCTTGCCGTGAATTATTGTAATAACAAATTGCTTGAACAGTATTTTTTTTATTTTTAAGTAAAATTACTATTAATGTTTAACAATATTATTATTAATATTAGCTTATTAGGAACCTATTTTATATATGTCCCCTCTATAAATGGATACTCCCATATTTCTATAACTATTAACCCTATTTTGAAATTAAATCACAAAGAATTATATCAATATGACATCATACTCAAATATTACCCAATTCTAACAAAAAATTCTAAAAATTGCCCTCGTGTACAATTTTTTTTAAATGAAGATCCATAAATATACAGTAATCAGTTTTATCAATTAAAAAAAATAAAGTAAAATGTAAAAATTATAAATTTCCGAATTCGAATTGGCGAGAATTCCAAAAAAATGGTGTTCCGAAAAAATCAAATGATATGCAGTGCCTTATCTGGAAATTTACTACTTTGCTCTTGACTTTAGTCACCTTTACAATACCTAGATGAATTTACGAACATACAAGTCTGTTACTTTTTTTTAAAAATGGCTTGAACCATTTATAAAAATAAGTATTAGAGTATTTAATAGATAGTTTCGCAAATTAAAGCGGAAAGCGGAGATCGGAGTATCTTAACACCAGGTTTCTCTGCCCACAGATCATTCTATAAATCAGATTTTGATAGAAATAATAAATACTTAAAAAATATTAACTGGAATTTAAAATTTCTTTATTGTGTCTCAATCGATGGTATGGTGGCCAAATTTTATGAGATTTTGTAAACTAGTATTGTAAAATTTGTCCCATTTTCTAAAAATAAGTGCTATAAGTATCCTCCCTGGTTTAATAAAAAAATAATTGAAAGGTTACGTGAAAAGAAAAAGCTGTTAAAAAAATATCAAGTATTTAAGAAACCTAGTGATAAAATATCTCTTAAATGAATAAGCAAACGTTGTGATAATCTTACAACTGCTTCTTATAACGAATATTTATTGAACACGGAAAATAACATTAAAAAACATTTTTACAATTTCCTGAAATATAAAAGAGATTCTCGTAGCCAATACCTAAAGTACTAAGACTCAATTGTAAACGACGGCGTTGATATTTGTATTTTCTTCGCTTTCAGACTTACTTACTACCCAAAGCAACATGTCCATTGTCCAATTCAAAATAGACAATTTTTATGGAAAGAAAGCCAAGATTGTTCCTATATATAAAGCTGAAGATGAAATGTTAGTTAGTTACGTTAATTACAGGCCAATTTCAATTTTATCACATTTTGCCAAAAGTTTCGAATCACTGATATGCCCTACAAATATATAATCACTTATACATATAACAATATAACAATACTTATAACAATTATAAGTACGAACCAGCCATGGGTTCATGAGAGGTAGGTCGATTATAACTAATCTCGTTACACTTACCAACACAATTATAGAAAATGTTGACCGTCGTCTATTCACAATCACACATCGTTTATTTCTGCAAAAGCTGTCATTCTATGGACTACCGGACCAAATTTTGGAGTGGTTTAAGTCATATCTTAAAAATAGATCTTTTTTTTTTGCAATTAATGATTACCAGTGCCAAAATTTTCCTATATTATCTGGGGTGCCTCAGGGATATCATTTACGCCCTGTTCTTTTTAACATATTTATCAATGATATCGTTGGTTGTTTAGAAACTCAACCCCAACCCTTTTTGCCGATGATTTACAACCAGATGAATTTAAATATAAATAAACGTAAACATATTAAGTTTATCAGTATAAAGTATTAATCATTAATTAGTTATACCGTTAAATACCAGTATTTAACGGTATAAAGTTGCAATAAGTGAAAAAAATCAATGATTTGGTCATTACTCATGACACAAAACTTACTTTTTTCCCCATATAGATCAAATCATAAAAAAATTTCCAAAGTATTGGGATTTATTATGAAAAGAGTACTACGAAGAGAGTGTTTGGACTGTCAACAAAAATATTATTGTATAATAACATATACTGGAGTACGGGAGTATCGTTTGGCGACCACATTATTCTACACATTCACTAAGAATTGAACAATTGCAGAAGCGCTTCATCTTTCTTATTCTAAAGGTATGACGAACTCTCTGGAAACCTATGACAGCAGATTGAATTATTTCAAAATCTTGATTTAGTGTTACTGTCTCAACAATGTAAAATTCTCAACTTAAATTCCCAACAATGTAATTGACTGTCAGCAACTTCTACTGCTGTTCAATTTCTATGTTCCTCTTCGCCTACCTCGTGGTACTATAAAATCCTTACATATTCCTTACATATTCCTTGTAAAGCTGCTGGATGACCTAAATAAATAAATTTCAACAATGCTTCATAACGGAACACGCAACACTGTGTTCCCTTTGCCTATCGTACTTTACGCTGAAAAATTCTTATGCAAGTAGATTAAATTCAGTTTAAAAATGATTTCCTTCATCTAACGTTCCATCTTTTTTTACTATTACTATTTTATTATCTTAAGTTTTAGCTTTAACTAAGCTAATATAAATCTTTTTGCTTTTTTAAACTTGTTATCTTGTTTTTGTCTGACCCATCACTACTTAAAATACTATCTAATGCGGGCAGGTGGTTATTAGCCGCTTTCCCAGGTTTGTTTCTCAATTTGTGTTTGGCAGAGGCAAACTTAGAATGCTGGGTTCAAGACCATTTTAACAACATAAAAAGTTGTTATCTACATTATATTTTCGCAAAACATAGCATTTTTATGAATCTTAGTACTTGGTGGGTCGTAAATGACCTGCACATGCACTGGCAGATATGTCGTTGAGGGTGAATTTCAACCCGCCGCCGCACCAAATGGTGCTATAAAAATTTATAATTAATGAAAATCATATATTTATATATTTATTTTTATTTATTTAATTAATTTAAACATATATTTATTTTTAAAAATAATAAATTTTTCACTACGTCTAAATCAAAAACTGGATTTGATTAGACAAGTAAGATTGCTAGTGAAGAATTTATGCCTAATATATGCCTAATTAATTGTTAATAAATATTCATTTTTAATAGTGTATTGTCACATTGAAAAAAAATACACTTAAAAAATCATATTAAAATAAAAGTAAAATAAACGAAAAAATATATAATATGTAAAATAATATAATATGTATACTATACATATTTAAAATTCAAAAATGTCTGTAAACGTCCAATTGAATAATCATTTTCATTCCAATTTTGAATGCACAAATTTTACATTATAACATTACGTAACCGAATAAATTATAGCGCTTTAAATGAATTTAGATCAAACAGTGTCAGCTTGTCTGCTAAGAGTATATCTAGAACACATCTAAAACATAATATGAAAATGGGATTTTTTTGTTTACACTTTTTTTTCTGACCGTAAACACGACAGTATGCATAATGAATTTAGTCCCAGGATTCCCCATTTTGTAAATATGTCATAAGAGAATTTTTAAAGTTACAAAAGTATTCTTCGCAAAATTTGAATTTCTTTTCAAATAAAAAATCATGTTTATTTTATTCTAAAAGATCAATATTAAAATAATTTAAGAAACAAGATAAATAAAAATCATGTAGCTTAGTATCTCCATAAGTTATGTCTACGTTCTAAGAGTCTAGTCTTACGTAAAAGAAAGATTAATTTTCTACTATATTAATTATAATTAAATAGCGCAATAAATTTCTCTAAAAAAATTATTTCATGTGTTTTTACACAAGTAATTAATTTTATACCGTATTTTATAAGTATTTAATTTGAAGACCGTCGTGGCGCAAAGGCACAGCAATACTATATATTTTTATTTATTTTAAATGGTCAACAAAATTATTAATTTATGATGAACCAAATCTTGGAATTTCACAAGCCAAGGAAAAATGTATATCATGTGGAACAACTTTTACATAATAGTAGAGATGTGCCAATCGGCCAAGCCGTACATTTGTAAAATTCTGGAAGACAGTGTTCAATGTTCATATCGGTGGTAACGGACTCTATCCTTAATATTGCTATACTCAATAGGGGAGATCTTAATAGGTGGTTGAGATTGAGCTTGACAATCAAGTCGCTGTCAATTGTTAAAAACGCTGGCTTTAGAAACTTGATAAGAAAATTGACACGAGAGATCATCAACCATATTGTTAAAAATTATATCGTGTTTTGCTTAAAAATTCCTAAAAAGAAATTCAACGTCAAACGATACAAAATCTTCCCTCTGGCAATGTAGCCAGATTGTAGAATTCGATCTTCGACATAATTAATAATTTATAGGGTATACCCTATATATTAGGTATATATATGGACCAACGTAATCATCACGTTTCAATTTATTTATTATTATTATGTACTTATGTATTATTAGTATAATTGAAAATTTCCATAGGTGATGAGGAGTACCTCGACAAAGACGAAAAATAACAAAATGTTTATGATGACATAAACTATAGTCCTTAATATAATAAACTATAGTCCTTAATATAATTATAGTCCTTCTAACTACCTCTGTTTACTGTAAGCGGCTGCTCTTAGATGTCCGGAACATACAATTTAGAAATTGACTGAACACATTTCAAAATATAAAAATCTCAATCTCAATCTTAATTTATTTTTAAATAATACATTGTATTTAAAAATGTAAGCAAAGTACAAAGCCGGATTGTCAGCCGACTATTCGTAGACTATTACAACGACTATAGTGGCCGGATAGCCGAACAGTCGGTACATCTCTACAAAATAAATCCATATTCTTATTTCTTATAGTTTTATTTTAATCTATTGCAGCTCCACATCGGGTGTTCTAGAATTTAATAAACGTAGAAAGTTCGCTCATTTTTGTTATGGCAGCATTTCTTTTTTTTTATAATTCAACTGGACTGCTTTGGTTTAGTATTAGGTGTGCCAGTGTTCAAAATAAATTATAACCTACACCACAAAATAGGTTTCATTCATTTCCGTTCAGCAGAACCGAAGATGTGCGTGTACAAACAAACAGACAGATAAAAAAAAATCATAGCTTCATATTCTATTAGTCATCTCCCCGCATTATTTTTACTTAAAAAATATTCTTTTCTAATTTTCTTATTTAATCTTTACTGTTTTATTATAATGAAAAGTTAGTAAATAATATTATTTTGTCATATTGTATAACTGAAGCAATTCTTAATTTTGCTTTTGCTTGCTTATATTTTTAATAATAACAAACATTTGGTTATTTGATATTTAGTATAGTTACCCCTAAAAAAAGTAATTTCACTATTCTCCAAAAATAAAACGAAACATTGTACAAATGTTTTATTTATCTAAATATGTTTACAAAAAAATGTTAGAGTACGGAAGATATGTACTATACTTTTCTATCATCTCTATATATATATATATATATATATATATATATATATATATATATATATATATATATATATATATATATATATATTTGGAAGGGTGCGCTTGAGAACGGTGGTCTCAAACTGCACCATCACCATCCATATCGGGCCTGAGCCAGCCGTTAAGTCGGAGAAGTTCAGGTACCTTGGAGCCGTTATGCATGAGTCTGGAGGCATCGACCATGACATCCATGCCCGTATAAACGCTGCCTGGGCCAAATGGCGGGAGGTCACTGGTGTAGTCTGCGATAGCAGAATACCGCCCAAGCTCAAGGGACTGATATACAAGAGCATTATCCGACCGGTTCTTTTATACGGCAGCAAATGTTGGCCAACATTATCTCGGCACACTCAGGAGCTTCACGTCATGGAGATGAAGATGCTGAGATGGATGTGTGGCTTTACGCGGTCCGACCGCATATGCAACACATTCATTCGAGGTAGTCTTGGGGTCCGTGACGCAGTGGATAAGCTCCAAGAGCGTCGCCTGAGATGGTATGGCCATGTTATGCGCCGATCTGAGAACTATGTCGGAAGGAAGTGCCTTGACAGGTCTGTCCCTGGAGTTAGACCGCCCGGACGCCCAAGGAAGCGATGGCTGGATGTTGTGACACAAGACATGAGAGCCAATAAATTGTCCACTGAGGATGTTAAAGACCGTGCAAAGTGGAGTAGGCTTAGTCGGAAGGCAGACCCTGGCAAAAGCCGGGACTAATGCCAAGAAGAAGAAGTATATATATATATATATATATATATATATATATATATATAATATATATATATATATATATATATATATATATATATATATATATATATATATATATATATATATGATCAAATCTAAAATGATCTAATAATTTATTCAAACATATATATACTTTGGTACTTAGTATTTTTATTAATAACAAACACATTTTGTTATTGGGTAATTAGTTGATAGAAAAGTATAGTTATACAAGATATATATATATATAAATAAATTTCTAAAAATAGCATATCTTAAAAATATACATACATATATATTTACATATATAGAATGTATTTAAAGGGTTATTTTAATAGAATCATTTCCAATATAATGTAATATCTATCATATTTATTAAAAATTCAAGATACTATGTAAATTTTAAGTTATATATCCTGAATATAATAATATATAACTTTTAATAAGTATATATGTTCATATAATATATCAATATTTATATTTGTAAGCGTTTAAGCGTTCCATCGCTATTGAATTACGGAGAGATGAGTCAGTTCGCTCACATACTACATACATACATATAAATAAACATTTATTTAAGTATTTTAATATCGTTACACTATAAGGCCTTGTCATGTTTAGTTATATGAGTCCCGTTCCGATTGTTAATTGGTTTCGGGTCCTTATTCTTTATGTAGGTAATATAGTAAAATTGTCCAAACATTTTGAAAAATGTTATTCCGTACAATACAATAAGTATTCTCAATCCATATGGGTAATTACAATCGTAGAACAAACTAATTATTGCTTGTGTAGTGAATATCAGAAATTGTACCTGCAAAAGGAACAGTATATATATATATATATATATATATATATATATATATATATATATATATATATATATATATATATATATATATATATATATATATATATATATATATATATATATATATATATATATATATATATCCCTTTCAGATATAATAAATTACTCTCCTTTTCCCCCATTCTGCTGTTTACGAGACAACGCGGCGTTGAGCTCCGCCACTCAACACTCAATGTGCGGGATCCGAACCTGCGCCTTTTGGAAATTGTCGAAATCCACCAACTTCATTCATTTATTGACACATTCTTATTAAATTGATTTGTTGCTTAAATTTATTCCAGAAATATCCGCTACCCAATGATTATTATTAACAATGATCATTTGGCTGAATGCTGTTTTTATTTTATATTATAAAAAATGTTATTGACAGAAAAAAGATAAAATAATTTGAATTCCCAATTCTTCAATCATTCTCTTAATATCCTTGAAACTACCACGCCAGCATCTATTCAATAATCTCTATCCCACAAATAGCAGGGTAGGCAAACCTAGTGTTATGACACAAAAGTCAATGTCGCGCCACGAGAGTCAAAAAAATTACATCAATTTATTCTCCCCGAGTGGGAATTGAATCCACAACCGGTGCGCTTGTAATCAGACGCTGTGGCGCTAAATTTTCCCGTTAAATCTCCCAAACTATATTCTCGTCATAATTTATTCTCTCTGTTCCATACACTCAAATGGGCATAATGCTGTAAAAATGCTTACCAATTGTAAAATTGTAATGTACTTCTTCCACCATAAGGATTGTTTGTAATTATCGCCGAGACCAGCTAGGAAATAATAAAAGTACATGATGGAGTGAACGAATGAGTTTATATAGCCTATTAAGATACTCTGGCCACCTGGAAAGATAATAATGTTTGTAATTATCGCCGAGACCAGCTAGGAAATAATAAAAGTACATGATGGAGTGAACGAATGAGTTTATATAGCCTATTAAGATACTCTGGCCACCTGGAAAGATAATAATAAGTTATATATATATATTTGTTCTTTTTTTTTGTTGTATTTATATTATATAATATATTTTTTCATATAAAGTAATTTAAATTATATATTAATAATGTTTGAAGGTAACTAAAATGCATTGTTAAATTGCTATGTCGTATGAGGAAATAACTGAAAACAATTGTTGTGTATTCGATCACCACTCAGGTTAAACTCATCTTCTTCTTCTACTAAAAATTATCCCGGCCCATTGCCAGGGTCTGCACCGAAGCTTGTAAGCGTTTAAGCGTTCCATCGCTTTCCTACTTAATTGACTCATTTTGCACGGTCTTGAGCATCCTCAGTGGTTAGTCCATTGACTCTCATGTCCTGCATCATGACGTCCAGCCATCGCTTCCTTAGGCGTCCAGGGGGTCTTACTCCAGGAACAGACATATCAAGGCATTTTCTTCCGACGTAGTTCTTAGGCCGGCGCAAAACGTGGCCATAACATCCCCGACAACGCTCTTGGAGCTTATAAGCTCCTGAGTGTCCCGAGATAGTGATGGCCAACATTCGCTGCCGTATAAAATAACTGGTCGGATAATGCTCTTGTATATCAGCCACTTGAGTTTGGGCGGTATTCTGCAACCGCAGACTACACCAGTGACCTCTCGCCATTTGGCCCAAGCTGCGCTAACCCGGGCGTGAGCATCGTAGTCGATGCCTCCAGACGTGCATAATGGATCCAAGGTACCTGAACTTCTCTGACTAACGGCTGGCTCAAGCCTGATGTGGATAGTGCTCGAGTCTGGGTTTTTTTTTGTCGCTGGGAAATGCTTTTACGCAGACCATCCATGTGTAGGAGAAATATCTCCAACAAACGGATAGTACTATGGGACTCATCGAAACTCGACACTACCCACTAAAACTCAGCGGAAACCCTTTTCACCTATAAGAGACGCTGAAGGATCGCTCGCGCATGCCACTACAGCGTCTCGATGGAAGGCCCACCTATTGTAGGCCACCATCGCCTTCAGGGTGCCCCAGAGTTTCTTCCAGGGCACCCGCAGCCTCGATGACTTCCAGGATCAGAACATCCTACAGTAGTTCCTCTATGATGAGGGGGGTTGGAGATGCGCGTACCACCTTCTCCAACCTCCTAGTCTGCGGCGGCGGAGCGGATCTGCATTTGCGCTCAACTCACGCGCTCGCTCTAGTCAGCGAGCGAGTCAGTCAGCGAGTCAGTCAGCGAGTCAGTTATAACTGATTCAGAGAAGGAGACTACTGCAGACCAGCCGACATCTCACGACGTGCAATCTGGTGTAAGTATTTGACAAAGCAACCATGCCCCGTCAAAACCTGCACCAGCCTAAACGTCAGGACCCCAAACCCTCTTTTTAACCAGCGCTCTTGGTGTGGGCGAACCGCTTTCACCATTGCTAGTCCTGCCGCCGGTAACTAGGTCTTCCTGCCATCGCCGAATCAGGGCTTCGTACGCTCTCTTCCTGATCCGAGCGATAATCTCCTTCGATGGTTGCCCGTCTCGCGACCGCTCACTTGCACGGAATAAATTGCGTAAACTCTGGCGGCCACTTCCGCTTGCAACCCCCAAAGCGAATCGCCGATTAAGAGTGTAGCTGCCGTCCACGACACTTCACCCGTAACCCCGAATAGACCTCACCGATATGACCCGCTGCGCTTTCTGCAATTGGGTCCTGTTATAAGCGGAAAGAGCATCGACGCACACGGGTGCAGTGTAAAGTGCCATGGATCTCAACACGCCGACGTACAGCCGTCGACATAAAGAATCTGGCCCCCCGACGTTCGGCAGCAATCTGCCAAGGATCCCGGCAGCATCCCAGCAGCACAAGCTTCGGTGCAAGCTGAGCGAAGTGTGACTTGAACGACCATCGACCATCCAGGGTCAGGCCCAGATACTTCAACTGGGTCCGCACTTCCACCTCCTGATCCTGGATGAGCATAGTAGCCCCACGAGGTGGCCTCTTGCGAGAGCCATGGAAAAGGAGGGCCTCAGTTTTAGGCATAGAGACCCTCAGACCCAGCGCTTGGATACAATTGATGATAAGGTGGGTGCCGGTTTCAGCCAAGTGTGCCGCCTCCTGGTAAGTCGGCCCCCGGGTCGTGACTAGAGTTTCATCTGCATAGCAGATGATACTCGACCCAGGAGAAAGATGACAGCGCAGGAGCCAATCATAGCCGATGCTCCAAAGTAACGGGCCCATAACCGACCCCTGTGGAAACCCGCAACCGACACTTCGTCGACAGATCTGGCCATTGCTGCCAACCCATATGACAACTCTGACTTGGAGGTAATCGTCTAACAGCCGCTGGAGATAAAGAGGCACTCTATGGTATCGGAGAGCCTCTCTTAGCGTCTCAAACGGCAGACTGTTAAAGGCGTTGACCACATCCAAAGAGACTGCGAAAAGAACATCTCTCTCTGCCGTCGCGGCCAATGACTGGGCCTTCAGGGCGTTCAGGGCATCGATCGTTGATTGACCGGCTCTGACCCGAACTGAGCCTCCGAAAGACCCGGACCTACCTCCTCTAGGTGCTGAGTTAAACGGGAGATAACGATTTTTTCCAATATTTTGCTCGTCGCATTTAATAGCACTATTCGTCGATATGCAGAAGGAGATTCCAGAGGACGACCCTCCTTGCGCAGCAGGCATAATCCTCCTTCTTTCCATGACTTAGGAAACTGTCCAGTTAATAGGCACTGATTAAATAATTCCCGAAGTTCGTCGTCCAAGTATTCCAGTGCAATGCTTAAAATTCTACCTGGAATACCATCTAGTCCTGGAGCAGTTTTCTTGGCCCTTAGTCTTCCAACTATGTCATCGGCATACATCATCAGCCGTGAAGGCTGGTCCTGGATGTGAGCCGTGACACTATCTAGCACTAGATTAAACAAAAGTGGACTAAGAGCTGAGCCTTGGGGAACCCCTACTGTAATTGGGAAGGGTTTGGTATCGCCAACAGCGGTCCTGACTATAGAAACAGAGTCTTTGTACATGTCTCTGATAATAGCAACATAGGATTCAGGGATCCCTTTGGATCGCAGTGCCCACCAGATACACTGACGTGCTACACAGTCAAAGGCCTTCTGCAGGTCTAAGAATGCCACATGCAGAGCTCTCCTCTTTTCCCTGCATGCCTCCATCAAAGTTCTGAGGGCAAAAATAGCGTCCATAGTGCCTGATCGTGGCTGAAATCCATGTTGACACTCAGAAATAGGACACTCTCGGCAGAGCCTAAGGGCGATCACGCGCTCGAAGAGCTTCATGGTGTGACTCATAATCTTAATTCCCCTATAACTACCGAAATCATGAGCACTGCCCCTTCCTTTGTAAATAGGGATAGTAAAGCTATACCGCCACAGATGTGGCATCGTCCCATCGTCGTCTTCAGGTCTATGAAGTAACTTCTCCACCTCAACTTCACAGAAGCATGACTACAAAGCACCTTGCCCTGGGAATCTCTGACGCAAAGACATTTTGTGATATCTTGCGTCGCTTTATCCCGAGCACGTGCCAATTTATAGACGAGCTTCTTCCCCTCCAGAGTTTCAAGTTTATCATATAAAGGTAATAAGTTTTCACTGCGGGCTCTTTTGCTGGCAAGTTAGTTGCTAGTTAGTAGTTAGCTGGCAAGTTACTATCTTCTTTAGTAGCCGTGTCCGTAATTGACACGGTCGCCCTTGCCCATTTATCCCAGGTATAGGGTGATGTGCCTGCGCATCGTTTAGCGGTGACGCCCTAGCCATACCCAGCAACATCTTTTGACTTTCCATATAAGTAGCAGATGGCAGCTTTTTAATGGAGCGACAGGTTAAACTAATTATATAATCTATAATTAATAGCATCCTCTTTTGCCAAATGATTGTTCTTTGCAATAATCTTTGGATAGCGGAAATTTGTAAAAATCTTCCTACAGAGATGGTAACAACGTAATAAGTTGTTGAAAGCATATAAGAATTTCGACGCAGCGTGAGGAAGAACGCATGGCTTAGTAGTCAGAGCGCTTGGACGGTTTCCATGTGGCGCGGCTTCAAATCCCGCTGCATTTAAATTTTATATGTGTTATCTTATAGTATTTTTTCTATCCTTAGAATGGATTAACAATTAGAAGTCATTAAAATAATTATTTTCATTTTTTTTGCTCCGGCAACAAGACAGCGTTGAATGGAGCCATTTAACACAAGGAGTGATTTTAGTATAGATTTACTTAATATGTCCAAATAATTATAAAAGTACCTGGAAAATATGTAACAGCCAGCCACGATACTAAAGGCATTAATGTGTGATGGTGCATATGTAGTGAGGTAATCTGCCTGTTCGACTTCCGCAGTACGAAGAAGACTGTATCCAATAAATCAATAATTTTTACTATATAAAACGTGTGGACGGCTGGCGCTATCTGTAATTTTGAAAAAAAATGTTTGTTTATAAAATAGCTAAAAATAAAATTTGACTCTACCTGGAAATTGAGATGTATGATATAACTAGTGACTCGCTCGCGGCTTCACTCGCATGACCTATGTACTTTCTAATATGCACATAATGTATTTATAAGATTATTACTATTATCATTTGAATTAATTTGTTAATGCAAAATAATGAAAAAATATTTATATAGGTATTTAAATGAAAATCTTCATTTCATATGCAATATTTTATCTGTGTGGAAGGCAGAATAAATGCAGCTATCTCGTGTCACTCTCGTTAATTCCCCAGGAATTTCAATGTATAAGTAGCCTTTATGCTGCTCTATAACTTTTTCTATCTTTTAGTGAATTAAAAAACGGATCCATAAAAAACGGTACAGCATTTACGGAGATTAATCCAGACAAACGGAAAGACAGACTGACAGTTAAAGAAATAAAAATGCTTTTTTTTTTAATGTTTTAGTATTGTGTAAATAACTATACGTATATGCAAACGAAAAGGCGAACGAGGTGTGTAAAGACAATAGCGTTTGGCACTACCTTCTCTCTGGCTGCCCCGCTAGGGATAAAGCTATGGATGCAAGTAAAAAAAATTCAAATGAAACTAATGGAGGCGAGTAGGTAGTTAATACCATAAATGTACAAAAAGGCTGTGAGCTTGACTACTTTTTCGAGATACACATATTATGGGAGAAGCGTGAGAACAATGAAGACATTGTCCTCACGCTTCTCCCATAAACAGAACAGGGGGAGAACTTTGTGACAATTTATAAGATGTAAGAAGCGGAAACCAGCGCTGTAATGGCAATTATTAATTATTATTATTGTTTTTATACTAATAATTATAATGGGTTTGTTGGATCAAAGCTGCGACCGTCATTTGTGTAAAATTTTACATATTTTACAAAATATGTCGATGGATTATTTTTAATTACCAAGATATTATTAAATATGGAATAAGTATACATACATACTCATTACACTATCGTTGCCACCATTTAAAAAAATGTTAATTAGATATTTCTTGAATTTTATTCATCGATTGTGAAATTTGAAATCTCAAATAGACTCATAAGTAATTTGACAGTAGTGCTGCCAAAAAAAACACAGTATTTTTTTTCGAATGTTTTTTTTTACTGTAGTCAGTCAGTCATAAGTCAGAAATAAGATAAGTTAATACTATATAAAGTACACACCTGAGCTGCTATCTCTGATGTAGGATCATCTAAGCCTGCACAGTGAAACTCGTATTCTTTTGAAAAAATGTATCCAGTACCCTGTAATAAATATATAATAATTTTAAATATGAATTAAGTTAGCATATTCGTATCTTCTTTAAGTAAGTTACTAAACAAATTCAAATTCCAAAATAGTCTTTATTTTACTAGCACATTTGAATCGTCGAATGAACTTGTTGATAGCAACGGTACGGTAGGCAGTTCTGCTAAGAAGAGCTGGCAACGGATTCGCCAATTAGAATGGAAGAAGCCGTCATGGCGCAGCAGCACGTAAACGCGATATATGTGGGTTCAATGCTTAATCGGGGAGAATGAATTATTTCATTTTTCATTTCCCTTGCTCTGGTAACAAGACAAAGTGCGGAGTTAAGTTCCGCCACTGTGTGCCGCAATGTGTGGGAGAAAAGTGGGGAACGGAATGTCTTAACCCTGCTATACACGGGAAATATCGTGAAGCTATTTATTATTATTTTATTTTAATTACAATTATAGTGATCATTGCTTGAATTTGCCTTTAATCCAATTTCTTCTTATAGAAGGAGCTTAAGAATATCGTCACGAATTAATTTATAATTACCTGATAAACTAAATAAAGACTGATTAGTATTTGAAATATATTATAGATTTTGATAACATTTCTTAATTCGAATGGTTTCCTATTTTTCATAAGCTCTGGCCCCAGTTTTAAGCAAAAGTAATTATAGGCCACAATTATTAATATAAGTTTGAGTGGATGGCCTACAAGGAACCAGTCTTTGCTTATTGGATCTGAAAAAAAAATATAACTAATATCATTGCAATAGAGAACTTACATGTCAATCACTACAGTCTGAGGGAGGGACAATTCATAAAAAATCGATTAAGTACGAGTAGGACTTGTGCACGTAGCACTATGTTATTTATTAATTTTTTGTAAGGGAAACAAACAATAACAGTAAATAATTGAAACATAGAACATAGAAAATAGTTCAAATACCAATTAGGTTCCCCCGATTACTAAACACGTATACTTTTGAAACACTATTTATTTATAATGTTATGTACATTATATATATTCTATAAAATATAATAATATTAGTACAAACACAATCTAAAAATACTAAAAATAAAACTGAAATTGACTAAAACAATAAAATTAAATACACTGAAAGTTATGGTTGATTATATAACTTTTGAAATTTACGTACGCTAAATTAAATATGTCTAAATTAAAATATTTGTAATTAAAATTCTTACAGATACGTGATACAAAGTTACATGAAGCATATTTTGTATTAAACTTAGATATTGCAAATAAGGGCTTTTTACGTGCACCTAACTTATGACACGATTATCTATAGAAACGGCAAAAAAATCGTGTTTGTCAGCAAAAAAAGGCGTCTACCACAAAAAAAAACCAAGGTGTGTTGTTTTTTTTAAACCGAAGATGAGTTCAAAATTTACTCCAAATAATTATACGAAATTTCAATATGATACAAACCTTATCGCTTTCATAATTAACTTACATTATAAATTACTAACTGTCTTTTGTATGTAAATTGTAATGTAAATTATTTTGTTATTGGAATTTTACACATTCCTAAATAAGTAAATACGTAAGTTGAATAAATAATGAATTTATTTACTTAGTTATTTTAATATTTTATGTTAAATAAAAAATAAATTTAACCTATTATCGCTTGTGAAGTAGAGAAAACCCTATACAGTATACATCTATTTTACCATGTTGATGATAATGGTCATAATCGTCATATACACTCCGAGACCTCAACTGTGTATCATTTACGTTCTCTTACCAGTCACTCTAGGATTGTAAATCTCTTATATCATTTATAAGCTAAGAGATGATCTCGACATACCTTTCTTTCTCTTTCTCTTACTGTCTGTCACACATTCTTGTCTGTTCTTTTTGGCGTTTTTGCAGATTGAATCAGACAACGTGACGCATATCCTACGGAGAGAACTCATGTCTACTAAATTTGTCTTTCCTTAATTCTTCTTCTGCCACATACACTGCACTGCATCATGCAGACATGCTGTGACTTCACCGTTGCATAAATACGTTTTACGAAAGTTTTTATGGATATCCACTTCATTGGAACTCGCACTCAACAACTCGAACAGATCATGTTTGACTTCAATACTGATATGACTTGAGTCTATATATTTATAGGGATACTAGAGATTTGAAATTATAAAAGGTCTACAGGATCCAAAATAAAAAAAAGGTTGTGGACCTAAAATAAAAATATGCAGCAGAAGCACCTTTTTTATTTTCTTTTCATTCAATTTTTTTTCAAAGCTATTATATATTTACTTTATTTATTAGGTTCGTGCTTTATTCCTACCAGTGTTGTCAAAGAGAACGGAGTGCACAACGCTGCTGTCTTTGCGTAACTTTTCACTTCGTCCACTGTCATTAGAGGTTAATAACATACATGCGTCTTTAACTTGCCTTTTACCTGACCTTCCTCCAATATCAAGTACTATGTTCTCGAAGGTTATCTGAAGTCTGCTCTTAACTCGCTCTGACTCTTGCACCATACATTATTATTATTCTTATTTTATTAAATTTCATAGGAAATGTTTATAACTAAATTACATTGAGGTTTTTCGGATACAAAACGTATACAAAAACCGTAATCTAATGCGTAATAAAACCTAAACACCAACATTTTATATCACATAGCAGAGTAGGCAGAGGTTACACCGAGAAGTATGTATTTAAAGCTAATAATTGAACTGAAACTGAAAATATAATAAATATTATGTTATATTATCCGCCCAAATTTTAAGTACTTAGAGTTGATTGGCGGAACTCAACTTCTTCGGTCTTATCGGAGCGGAATTGAAGATAATTCATTCCGCCGATTGGTGATTTAACCGTCAACCAAGCTACAAGCTTCAATGGCCTCAGTATACAATTTTTTATGAGTATTAAATAAAACCATTTTGGTCCGTCCTGGTACAGAGGCACAGTCTGCCTGTAAACGCGACGATTTGTTAGTTTGATTCGGACTCGGAAAAAATGAATCCGTTTGATTTACCCCATTCTGGCAACAAGGCAAAGTGCGGCGTTGAGTTCCACCACTCCACTTACAATTGGCTTCGCTCGAAAGGCGGAAAGTGGGGGACTGAGTATCATAAGACTAGGTTCCTTCTTCCTACTGTTCCCTCTGCCGCTTGACAGTAAAAAAATAGTTAACGACTTTTTGTATGTAGCGTTTAGTACGCTTTAATTTTCTTTTTCAATTAATAATTTAGCATATCATCACATAGCAAATATATTTATATAATATACTTCATATAAATTATACGTAATTTACAAGGTTAATGCCGTAAATAGATGCCGTTAATCCATCTTTGCTTATCATATGTCTAAAATCAAAAACTTAGTACCTACAAGGTACTTATTTTGTAATCAAAACTTTGTTTAAATCAATCGGTTGCTATTGTTTGGTTCCAACACGTTCTAATTTTGAAATTACGACCGAGTATTTTGAAATAGTTTCAGCTTTGGATAAATATATATGAGTATTTAGATGCCGTCATTGCTCAGCGGCACAGCACGATGAGAAATTATCTATTTGCATTACCTCGCTCTGGTACCAAGACAAAATGCGGCGTTGAATTCCGCCACCTAACACACTATGTTCCAAAAATTTGACGGAAAGCAGAGTGCTAATAGTGCCTAATTGTTTGTTTCGCTTAGTTAGTGGCTGACTGACAACTAAATTAAACCATTACATATTATAATCAGGAATTATTTTGTGCCAGCGACGGGTTCGTGGTTTCACCCAACACCCCCCCCCCCCCTTTTCTTTCAAATAACTTTGTCTAAGAAAAATGAAATGAAATGAAAATACATGTATATAAATGAAAACTATTATTTTATATGCAATATATTATCTAGGCAGAAGGTCTCTCCTACATGAATCCTGGTTCCACGGGAATTCCGAATTAAAAAGTTTGTCTGTGTTTTAGTAGCATATAAATTACACCAAATGAAATATGTTCAGGAAATGGATATTTTTTTTCAGGAAATATAAAAAATATCGATCAAGTGCTAGTAGTACTCACACATTGAGTGTTCCGTACCAATTTCATGGCTATTTTCATAAGTCAACGGAGGGTACAACTCAGAAAAATTTACAAAGTTATACTCATTTTATATGAATTTAATATAATGACATAAGTTCATAATGATTATTTTTCTGTGATAGAGCTAAAAGCAAGCAAATTTCCAATTCTTGGATATTTCCCTAAATTTGTATTATAAACCCTAACTCCTATCAAAATTATATAAATCTAGGCCAACGGGTTACGGGCTGATTACGGATAACGGGTTATACTCTATTATTTTTGACTAATATATTTTTTGATTACTATTATAATTATATACTATTATATACTATTATAATTTTTGACTTATACTCTATAATTTTTGATTGGAAATTTGGATATTGTTAAGTAATTTTAGCTTGATATCTTTTAGTGACCCTCAGAAAAATTATCTGACAGAGGTACAGACGGAAAGCAAAGTGATCCTATAAGGATTCCATTTTTCCTTTTCAGGTACAGAACTCTAAAAATGAAATATATACGTCTCGTAAATCAACCGTAACAAATAACCGTAATCGTAAAGTTTTTCATTTTTCACCTATTTCATATATGTTTTACTTTAAATAACTCCCTAGTTTAGGTTGTACGCTAACATAACCCATTAATATTGAGCGACGAGCGAAAAATTAACTTCATCTAAGCAGACAATATTTTTTACTTTTTTTATATTATTATGAACAAGACAATATAATAAAAAAAATAAAAATTTGAACCCACGTTCCTGAAATAAAAAACAATAAACCAATACTCACGAGGTGACTCTTCAAATAAATAATGGTAGCCATCAGATATATACTGCACTAGACCCGCCATTTTTAATTACCTTTGAAATATAATAATATTTGAAATAAATAAAATAGTTTACAACGTATTTACGTCGTTTTAATCCATGCTTGCTTAACTTCTATTCACGTATGGCTAAATTGTTATTTGTTTCGCCAATATATTTTTTACGCTTTAGAGATCTGTATTGTAAATGTGGGGACCTTCAAAAGAATAAATATTTTTTATCGTTTTTCATTTTAGCAGCTTATTTCCTAAATTTGTTTATTAAGTTAAGACACTCCGGTCTCCACTTTATGAAATTTCCTTATGATATTAGGATATTGCATGTTCATCGGTGACACCAATATCAGACAATTTCAGCTTCCTTCTTGGTATCTACAGACCTAAGAACGTAGTATGAAGGCAATACGTTTTCCACTTTCTGTCAAAATTCAAGACAATAATTGTTGTAGTCGTGGAATTTTAACGCCGCTCTATAATTTACCACTACAGAGCAACAAAGATAATTTAGTTATATCGAATTTTACAGTCAAACGGTGTTTCACAGCGCGTTGATGACGATATATTAAAACACTAATAACTGTATGACTGACAGGCACGTCTGACCAAGTACTGGTTCAATTTTCTTTTATAACCTATTTTATACTGGGTCTGGGGGAATGATAAGTATTTTTAATTTTAAATACAAAAAAAAAATATTTCTTGAAGTTGTTCTGACTTTAAAAATATGGAAATGGCATCTTAGCAAAACTTTCTTGGCACGATCCATGTTTTCCGTATCATATAGAAACCAGGGGTACGGAACCTTTCATGTTGCATTTCTGTGCCACTGTACAACGACGGCTATATCTATCTATTATAGATTATAAATACTATCATGTACGACAGACCATGTTTTTTCTATCGTACAAGTAAAAAAAACATGGTCTGTCGTACATGGTAGTATTTATAATCAAATCAATGCGACAGTTTCAGGCATTTAGTTGTTATAACTAGTATTTAAAATATCCCGCTTTCCCACATTTGTTCCATTTCAAGACACTACTTGTGGAATGGTGACTTAGTGCCACGTTATGTCTTACCAAAGTAAGGAAATCAAAATACTTAATACGCCTCAAGGGTCTCATGAGAATAAATATGATAATTCAAAAATAGATTAATTATTTACATAAGTTATGAATAGCGGTAATAATAGCAGTCGGCCGTGACATGAAACTATACACGCGTTGTCTCCCAAGGCAGAGAGTGGAGAAAACAGAATCTTGACACTATCTATATAACATGCTATATTCGATATACAGCATGAAGCTAAGGAATCACAAATCGTTTATACAGAACTCTTCTTTTAAAATATACACTTATTTAAGTTTTAACCCTTAGTATGTGTAATGTTAATTAAAACACATGTATTGTACACGTGTTATATAATTTGAAGAGAGCAAGTACAAATAAACTTAGTGAAATCATATCATAGAAAAAGGTGTAATAATAAAATAAAGCTTTACTGATTCTAGATATATTTTAATCAAGCCATGCAAGATTGTTTTAAGCAAACAATAAAATTTTTAAGTAAATCCTGTATTTAAATTGTAAATATATCTAGTTCATAAACAATAAATTATTGTAAAATGCCGTACCACTGTTTTGATCTATTAGGTATTTTACGTTATGATTTAGCCAGCATTGGCAATGTTCTGCAATTTTTTTATCATCTGCTATCTTCTAGAATTACTCCGTCTACGCCTTAGCTTTTCCTCTCTGGCAGCAAGGCAAACGGAGCCATTGAGCTCCGCCACTCAACACGCAATGCCTCAAAAGGCGGAAAGCGGGGAACGGAATGCCTTAACACTAGTTTTCTTCAACCTACGGTTCTCTCTGCCTATCTTGCTATGTGCGGGATACAGCCTGAAGATATATATATATATATATATATATATATATATATATATATATATATATATATATATATATATATATATATATATATATATATATATATATATATATATATATATATATATATATATATATTATATATATATATATATATATATATATATATATATATATATATATATATATATATATATATATATATATATATATATATATATATATATATATATATATATATACATATATATATATATATATATATATATATATATATATATATATATATATATATATATATATATATATATATATATATATATATATATATATACACGAAATCAGCAGACGCTGATTATTGTCGAAAATCGTTTATAGCCAAACGTTGTCATACTGTATCTGGGTAGCCTCTACTCTACAAGTTTTAAAATTTTTTATAAACATTTTTTACGTTTCAAATGAAATGCGTTCAATCTTCTTATCTTTTCGTATTGTTTTTCATTAGTATCTATTACATAAATTGGATTTAAACGATAAAGTGCTGTTGTTTTTTCATGAACAAAACATTAACTACGTAATATTTTCAACATACGTATTTAAAAAGAAACAGTAATCATTGTGAGGAAGTAGCTTATGTAAAATAATTAAGTAAATTATTTTAAAATATTCGGATTTAAGTTATTAACATCTAACCTTCGGTCTGTGCGAGCTACAAATCGATTTTGGAAAAAAAAAATCTACTTTAAATTACTTTTCCTGGTTTTTAGATGTTTGCCAGCTTTCGGATTTCCAGCCAGTTTTTTTTTTCTTTTGTGTGAGACACGGGTCCTTTAGACGCGGGTCCTTCTGTGAGAACGATGCTCAGATAGTTTGTGAGATATTTAATAGTAAATTGTAAGTGCCAATTTGAGTAATTTACTTTAGTTATTTATTAAATTTACTTATTGCTGGCACCGAATATTAAAAGAATTTTGTCTTAAAATAGTAAATAGGTTTGTATTTAAATTTTGAATGAAAATAATATCTATTTTTTTAGTTATTATTAGAAGCTTATTCTTGTCCCTTATATTCGCGGTAATAGCAACTACTGCCAATTTTATATGAAACAAAAATTCTAATTTCATATAACTACATCAATTAAACATATAACTTATTATATATAAAATTTATATGGGACCATCTTTCAAGCATAGCCCACCATAAAAAAAATAAATTATTCAAATTCATTTTTAGTTTAGCAAGTAATTGCTTAACAAACATATAATGGAATATTATAAGTCCTCTTTTTTGAAATCGGTAAAAAGTTAAACTATATTTATAGTGTAATAGTGTGTATAAGCTTTAACATCGATTGTCAACGTAATCTATATATCTAAGTGTCTTTTTTTATTAATTAGTTCAATTACTCATATATGCATAGTATATAAAATAAAATTGACGAATTATATTTCCAGTTATATCCTCCTATGTGTGTTAGTGAATGATAATCATCAGCTCTGAAATATCATCAGATTATGACTACAAGAAGCAAATATATATTTTTTTTTCTACAAGAAATTGTATGAAACACGTAGATAAGTGCTTGATCCCCTTAATTTTTGTGGAATGCCATCATCAGGCCTTGATTTAGTGACAATGACATCACCTCAGAAGTAAGCTTTTTCAAACAAAAAATAGGATAATTGATTAAAAAATTACAGAATGAGAAGTATATACATATAAAAAATATAAAAAAAATATAGACCGAAACGTGCTCTAGTATTATAAATGTGGGAGTCAATAGCAAGCATCAATGAATGTCATACTTGACAATGAAATAATATTTATGTTATTATGTGAGCAAACATGCAAGAAGTTATGCTAGTTGATTTATATTCGGCGTTGTTAGTTCCCTATATAAGTGATAAGAAAATTTTAGATTGATTTTAGCTCAAAAAATTTGATTTCATTAATTCTGTAGTCTGGTCTGTACATGAGATAGTTGTGGATTGATTTCCTGTTTTAAGGAAGGATTATTTGAATTTTTTAATTTATTTGAATTAACTACTTCAAACATATTTTCAATTTGTCTTTAAGTATTAATACTTTAAAGCACCATTACAAACTCCGTCTAATGTCAACTTTTTATATGGAATATATAAAAAAATATAACAGAATAAATAAATACAGACAGTTCGATATTTCAATATGTTTACTTTTTCATAATACCTACTGTACCTACAATCTACATGTAATTAGTTCATTGTTTATGATTAATAGAACGTACGCATACGCTTAATCATTAATAGTTCAAATGACATTGTATAAATCTTTGATTTTATTCACTTGATTGAAATAATCTTCTTTGAATCTGTTTATTTTCAATTATGGTATTCGTGAATTTAAGCATTTAAAAATTAATAAAAAAAGTGATGACATTTTGATACTTTGATTTTATTAAAATGGTGCCCAAAAATGTGTTGATAGTTATTATATTTTATATAGTGACGTTATTCAATTATGGAAACAGTGTATTATATAAGCTTAATGGTGAATATTAATAAATTTTATCAACCAAATTGAAAACTCTAAAATTTTAAAATAATAAATTAAGATAACGTATCTATCTTATACCGAAACTAAATTGTTTTTGGTGATAATTGGTGATAATTGTTGATTTAAACCATAAATGATGCAATAATTAACATAAAATAATTCATTTTACAAGACAAAGGCTTTAAATTGATGAAATTGGAGAGATTTATCATTACATTAATTATCTATACCTTAGTCTAGAATTAAATAAAAGGAAATTATACAATATTCTATTTACCAGATTCCCAGTATTCTCAAATGCCGTCAGTGTTTCATCTCGATGATTATGACCAATGTCTTATCAATCCGAAGGGAATTTACTGCACAGCTGACATTGATATCGTATCTGACGTTCCAAGTGACCTTTTGACGCTGATGAAAGTAAATATTATAATTTTGAGATTTGAGATTTTGACGCTGATGAAAGTAAATATTATAATTATATGAAAGTTATAAAATATATTATGACATGTAAAATATTAATTTTAATTTTTTTTTAGAATTACTCAGAATATTCAAGAAAACATTTTAATCATACACAATTGCATCATGGCATATGCTTAACGTATACCTGTAAACGATTTTACAAAGAGGATAGAACACAGGACCTAAAGTTGATCCTTGAGAGATGCCTCAATGAAAGTCTTTGGAAAAATTACAAGCTTAAATGTAAAATATCTAATCACATATATTGTAATAGTGTTGAAGCATATAGTTTTTGATAGCAGTGATATAGCAATGTCTGTTTTTATTATTACCATAGTAATAGCTAATGTTGTTGGAAGCCTTTATGACATTATTTTTGTACAAGGAAAAACCGGAAAAGGTCTAGTATCGAGCATAATATTATTTATTATTATATAAATACTTGTAGAGAAATTTAAGGTTGATACCTAATATATATGAGATATAAATCTTCTTAAGTAAGTGAAAATTTAAATTAAAAATATTCAACAGTCTAAAAATAAATATTTTTATATACGAATTACATGTTTCTAGGCAATAAATTATTGTTATGTTTCTCGATTCCAAATAACTACAAAAACTTGTGTTCCTCACATCTATATTTGGAAACAAGGGAAGAACGTTTAAAAGGATTGCATGGTTTACGGTATGTATAATTTAGATATTTATACAATTATACTGCATTCATTACTTAAAAATGTTAAATTAAAAATTCTATATAAATTTCAATATATTTGCTAATAAATTCTATCTAGGCTATTTCTTTGCATAACCACGTGGAAATTTCTATTGTATGAAAAAAATGTACGTTGCGGATACAACTTTTATTGTTTACAATTATGTGGGAAGACTTATACGATGGATTTTGCCAGACAAGTATCGTGTCTTAAAATATTATTTTTATAAAAATTATTTTTACATTTTTTTATATAAAAGTCTAGAAATAGTAGGTAGTGTTATATTTATTTTATAGTTCATTTTTTAATTATCAATTTCAGTACAATGACTATAATGTGCGTCATATACTGTCATTCGATGTTGCTTTTTGCTCTTGCTCCGGAAAATCCACATCACGTTGAAAAGGTTTGTTTGTCTTTCTACATTTTTTTTTAAATTATTTTATTATTATTTTATTTATCATCATTAGTTTTACATCTATTATCTGTATATAATCTATGTATGTATTAATCTATAAAACAACATAATTTCCTACAACAATATATTTTAGTATATTATCAAGAACTTAATGTCCATATTGGGAGGTAAATTTTGGAATCAGTTTACAATGAACAAAATTTTTTTTTTCATATATATATATATATATATATATATATATATATATATATATATATATATATATATATATATATATATATATATATATATATATATATATATATATATATATATATATATATATATATATATATATATATATATATATATATTTCACAGTTATATGATAACATTGTGCATTTCATATTTTTGAATGGAACACTTGTTGTTCAAACTTTCTTCGTAATATCTGGATGTTTGATGTCATATAAACTGGAAATATACGCTGAGAAACACGATATCGTATGGACTTTAATACCAAAAGCAATTTTTATGACTTGGGTGAAGTAAGTATATTTTATAGTAAAGTGTAAGTATATTTTATATTAAAACATATATATAAAAAAAAATATCTAAATTGTTCGTCATTTAAATATTTAATAAAATAGCATTCTCTCTTGCCAAATAAATGTTCCTTGCAATAATCTTTGGGTAGCGGAAATTTGTTAAAATCTCCCTAAAGAGGGGAGGGTCAGGGATTAAAATATTACATTATTTACTTCAAATAAGTGAAAAACTGTTATTTTCATTCTTTTTCAGATTGACCCCAACATATGCGTTTGTATTGGCTTTAACATGCACATGGCTTCGATATGCTGGTTCTGGGCCATTTTGGCAGGTTAATTTTTTTCTAATTTAAACTGGTCCTCAGCATTAGCATCAACAAAGAGGTAGTGTTAAGATACTCTGTTTTCCGTTTTACAGCCCTTTCGATCTCATACCCTTTGCCTCTCTCTTTTATTATTTAGAATAAATTATCTTCTCACCGCTTTAGTTGTATACATTAAACATTTTTTTTAAATTAGTACATTGTTTACTTGGATGTCAGGTAGCTGTTACAAAAGAAGTCGATGATTGTCGAAACAATGCTTGGGCCAACATTTTGTATATTAACAACTATTTGGACAACACGCAATGTATGGTTCAGACTTGGTAATTTTGTAATATTTATTATATATAACAGGAAACCTTGCCTGCTTGTGTTGTCGGATATATATATATATATATATATATATATATATATATATATATATATATATATATATATATATATATATATATATATATATATATATATATATATATATATATATATATATATATATATATATATATATATATATGCTTTATAATATATCATTATCATTTCGTACATCATTCGCACACAACAAAGTGTAAACCAATGTAAATTTTAAACTATACACGGTGATTTTAAAGTGGATACAGTAGAAGTTACCAACTTATACAATTTTATTTAACTAAATTTTTGTTCACAAGTCCAATAAAGAAATTACATCAGATTTATCATTTCGGTAAACCACTTAGAATGTATCTGTGTACACACACACGCACACACAGACACACACACACACACACACACACACACACACTACACTTCTTTTAATTATTTGATCACAGCCAAAGCCGCTGGTAAAATCTAGTATTGTAATACCACAATTTATTTCACACCAATGTGTATATGATAAATGTAAGCATGACAAAACATTTTATATTGTTGATTGATAAAAGATGTTCTATTTTTTTTTGTTTTGAATGCAAATACGACTTCTTTTTTAATTAAAATAAAATTTCTTTGCAAGCACGATTTTCTTGTGTGTGTACATCCTCCTCCTTCTCTTCTACACTATACTTTTTAATTTTAGGTATTTAGGAGCTATAATGCAATTATATATATTGGGCTATACTGCATGTATTTTATCAAAAGGAACCAAAAGAAAAATAGTACTGGTTGTTCTTTTTCTTTTTGGTATTCTCGCTCCAGCTGCTCACACATATTATCAAAATTTGGATGCCATATTAATGGTTACGCCTGAGTAAGTAATAACTCTAAAAATTATTAAAATAAAATTTAAGCTAAAAGTCATTTTTTTAGTATCAAAATCGCGGTGCTGAGTTCCGCCGTTCAACAAGCAATATTTCCTTTGGGCGGAAAATGAAGACCAGTGTGCTTGACACTAGATGCTGCGTATCCTGGCTGTGTTAATAAGCGTGAAGGTTTTATTTTTTTTTATTATATTAATATACTAAAATTAATATATTTCAGAACAGCAAGAACATTTGAAACCAATCCTACATTTAACAATGTTTATAAAAGAGGGCATACAAATATTGTAAATTTCGTAATAGGCTTAGCGCTTGGCCTCTTCATTTATAAAGCACAGAAGATGGAATTTGATACCATACAATATAAGGTAACTTACAATAACAATATCGACTTCAAATCTGATAGTTGTACATTTGGTCACCGACTTTGATTTTGGGCAGCTAATCTTGATTTTACCTCTCTGGCAAGAGAAAGCGCGAGGTTGACTTTCTTCTACTTAGCCTCTTACACGCGTTTCAATAAATGAAGCGAACAAAAAAATAGTTTAAGTTTAATTTCAATAAAAAATATAATGCTTATAAATATTCAATATGCTAAGTAATAAATAATGACAACTCACGTACGATTATTTAATCAGAAATTAGCAAGATAGTGTATATTGAGTATCAGTGTTTTTTGTTTGTGACGGTTCCTACTATATGATACCTTCTTCTTCTTCCACTTAGCATTATCCCAGCCTATTGCCAGGGTCTGCTTTCCTACTCAGTCTACTCCACTTTGCACGGTCTTGAGCATCCTCAGTGGTTAGTCCATTGGCTCTCATGTCGTGCGTCACGACGTCCAGCCATCGCTTCCTTGGGCGTCCGGGGGGTCTTACTCCAGGGACAGACATATCAAGGCATTTTCTTCCGACGTAGTTCTTAGGCCGGCGCAAAACGTGGCCATACCATCTCAGACGACGCTCTTGGAGCTTATCCGCTACGTCACGGACACCAAGACTACCTCGAATGAATGTGTTGCGTATGCGGTCAGCCCGAGTAACGCCACACATCCACCTCAGCATCTTCATCTCCGTTATGTGAAGCTCCTGAGTGTGCCGAGATAATGCTGGCCAACATTCGCTGCCGTATAGAAGAACTGGTCGGATCATGCTCTTGTATATCAGCCCCTTGAGTTTGGGCGGTATTCTGCGATCGCAGACCACACCAGTGACTTCCCGCCATTTGGCCCAAGCAGCGCTAACCCGGGCGTGGACATCGTAGTCGATGCCTCCGGACTAGTGCATAATGGATCCAAGGTACCTGAACTTCTCCGACTTAACGGCTGGCTCAGGCCCGATGTGGATGGTGCTCGAGTCTGGGTTCCCGCAAGCCATGATATACTATATGATATACTATATGATACCTATGCGTATATAATGGGGGTATAAGACAAGAAAGAATAGACCTTTGGAGAACGCATAGCTTAGTGGTCAGAGCGCTTGGACGGTTTCCATGAGGCGCCGGTTCAAATTTGTATATGTTTCCTTTGAGTTTTTTTTAACCTTAGTGTGTTCATCCACAGAACACACCTTTTAAGAATCATAAAAAGATTTTTTTTTCTCTTTCTTCTTAAAAACATAATTTTCTCCCATCTTTCCTACTTTATGTAAAACATTGAAAATGTTTATCGATATTTATTTCATATTTTAATTGTAGTTATTTGTATGGGCTTGATATTTAAATATCATATTTATTTATACAGTTGTGTGTTTTGGAAAGGTTAATGATTTTTGGCTAATAAAATTATGGGTTGGGCAACCTACGGCTCTAGAGTGGGCACGGACTATACGGTCCCTATTCCCTATTCATACGCCCATGGGAGTCAGTCACTCAAATAAATTATTTCTTGACATTTGACACGTCGTGTATGTGTGTGTATCAAGTTTGTGTATGTCTCTGTGTGTGTAATTTAATGTTTTAAGTTTACTTTTAATTTTTAATCATCATCTACGAATGACTTAATATGTATATCACTTACAGCAATGGTCCAACACAGCCTTCTCACTTTTGTCTGTCTGTTATATACAAGAAAAAAAAATTATAATATTTTTGTTTTTTTTTTATATATATTTTCCCATGTCTACTGTATAGATGGAGTAGGCAGCGAGTATGTAGTATTAAGACACTCTGTTTTCTAATAATCATAAACAATTTTTCAGAAATTCCGTTTCCTCGTCCTTTTCACGTTACCAGCAATCATAGGCTCTATGTTCATTGGCAGCGTGTTCTATTCCGACGGCTCTAACGCACCAATTCTATTAAAATCACTTTACGCTGCCTTAATTAAACCAATATTCGGTTGTATAATCGTATTGATCATCATGTCGATGGCTTTCAAAATAGACAGTATGTATATTTACATTTTTTTTAAATTATAATCTAGAACAATTATATCAACTTATTTTAAATCTAGACATATAATAAATGCCATACGTATAATAAATAAGCTGTTAAATTTGAAAAAATGAGAATTAAGCTTGCTATGGTAACGTTTACATTCGGACACTATCTCATTGTGTCACTATATCTTCAAAATCTGTTTGATCTTGAAAAAAAAAAGAAAATTATATATATACGAAATTAATTAGCTATTTCATTTTAAATTCCAGATATTAATAGGCGTGTTTTAGAATGGAATGGATGGAAAATATTATCCAAATTGAGTTATTGTGCCTATATAATCCATATTCTCTTAATTCGAGCTGCAGCTGGCAATAGTACAACTTTGACACCAGTGAATAACTTTCATATGGTACGTGTTTATCTTACTTAGATAGTTCTCTTGGTGAAGTAATGTGGTCAAAGTAAAACTTAAATTTGCCTCATTTTGTATGTAGACCTGGATATTTGATCTTAATTCCACCTTGTTTTCTCCACGGGTTCTTAAGAAAAATGATCTTGACCGACAAACAGACAGACAGACGGACAACAAATTGGTGGTACGAGGGTTCAGCTTATTTATTTTGCGATATGGAATCCTAAAAGTTAGTACGTAATGTAAAGTACGTTTATTGTAAAAAGTACTTATTGATATGTTTTTTTTTTTCAGATTGAACTAGCCATAACATTTATAGCGCTATCCTTCATCACTGCAGTACCTATTTGGCTGTTTGTAGACGCTCCTCTGACAAAATGCTTGAAAATGTTATTTTTTTCTAACAACACTGTGAAACTTGCAAGGGAAAATAGAACGATATAGTGACATTATCATTCTTTTTTCCTAATAACACGTAAGTTAAATTTGAAACATATATATATATATATATATATATATATATATATATATATATATATATATATATATATATATATATATATATATATATATATATATATATAAAACATACTAGTTCCTCCAATAGTTATTACTAAAGTAATTTTATCATTTGTATAGATTTATTTCTTTATTTATAGATTTATTTGGAAAAGGACAAATAGACAAGCAATCTCATTGATTAAAAACTATAATTTAAGATCATCTGTGTGATTTGTTTTGAGAAAGTATAGTAAGTGGACACAAATTTAATTAATATTTATTTATCTATTAGAATAGCACAAAAATATAGTAATTTGTTAATAAAAAGTTTACTTCGAATAAGATTTGGTTTGGTTATAGATATGGGAAGTAAAAATACAGATAATTACAAGATATTTTGTATACGAATAAAAGAATATTATAATTTTTTATTTTTATATTAAAAAAAAAAACAAGTCTTTCTTGGTGTACCTAAAGTTTATACATCGTACCTAGAGTTAATACATCTTTATCCTATATGTAAAATAAAATATCATCAATTATATATTTATATATATATATATATATATATATATATATATATATATATATATATATATATATATATATATATAATATATATATATATATATATATATATATATATATATATATATATATATATAAGAAGATTTTAAGAAGTTGTGCTATAAAATTTTAATTATCAAACATATTTTACACAATAATAATAAACTTTTATGACCCATTTAATAATATATATGTACAAGAGAACTTTCAAAGAAATTTATTTTGTTACTTAGGTCTTTTTTGTGTAATAAAATATACCAAAATAACTTAAAAAATAGCCTATTTATAATAGAATAGTAGAAGAGGGTTTCATATTTGAATTATCGTACATAACATAATCACATTTCTGTTATTTTATATTATAAATAACTTATTTTTATGGTAATTATAGAAATTTTATAGAAGCGTGACATTATGTAAGACGTGATAAAGTACAAATATTACACATGAAAATAATGAAAATGTATAAAATCATGCAAAAATGTCTAAATTATAAAACAGAGTCATATAAATTTTGTGTTAAATAAATGTATTTTGTATAGAATTTGATTACATCGTATTACTATTTATATTTATTACTAACATGAATCTACAACCTGTCTCATAATAAATTTCTTAACAAATTAAGTATAGAAATAGTATATATTGCTTAAAAGAAGTTTTGTACAAATGAGGCCGTCGTTATATTATTTATTTATTTGCAGAATTCTACAACAATTCGTTCTTTTTTATGTGTGTCTGTCTGTTTGTAGTGTCTTAGCTTCTAAAATAATACAACAGGTACTTCTTAACTAAGTAGAGTCATTAAAAGTTATGAAGAAAATATTTTTTAAACTTTGCTGAATGTGATAAATCTAATAAAATTTCATTTACCAACAGGATTTCGGCTTATATACTGGAGCTGAGATTTGCGTTTGTTTTGTTATAAGATTTTTGTGAATGGAAATTTAATAGAACAAGTGAATGAAGTAATATATCTGGGAAGTATGTATTAAGTAGAGTTGAAAAATATGAAATGCACGTGGAAAGCTGATTGCTGCCGGTAACAGAATGAACGGTGTCTTAGCTGTATTGTTGAAACGACGAAACGTCAGTGGAGCTTCACGGTTGGCCGTACAGTGTACACAATGCAGTTCTGGTGCCGCCGCTGTTATATGGCAGTGAAACGTGGGTATTGCAGAAGAAGAATGAATGGGGTCTCTTTGGAGGACATGCGGAGTCAGCTTAACTGAACGAATCCGCATCGAAGAGATACACATAATGGTAGGTATCAGCGTATAGCATAGTGAGAAAGAAGAAAAACGTGCTCAGGTGGTTTGGGTACGTCAAGAGAATGAGTGTAAGTAAAAGCAAAGTGAGCAAAAGTATTTACTTAGTAAGTAGTAAGTATTTACTTTAAGAAGAGAGGTACGGGGAGACCTCGGTTGACCTTTACAAACACGGTGTCGAAGATACTAGAGGAAGGTCACGCAAAAAGCATCAGGACGCCCCGGAGTGCATGTGTGAAGAGGTTAACGACAGTGGACGAGGCGAAAGAGGTATGCAGGGACAGCAGCGTTTGGCGCTTCCTGCTCTCTGACTACCCGCTAGGGATAAAGTGTGAAGATATGTATGTATGAAGCGTGAAGATATTACTTTTATTCTAATCCTCTACACCACTTGTTAAGTGTTTATGACCGTATGAGATTGTAAAAGGATCTTAGCCAATTGTTTCTGTATAGATTTTTTTATAATCGTTACTTATTATTCATATAAAGTTAGATTTTTAGAAAATTCGAATTTGGAGTGTTTAAACAGTAGAAGAATCACGTGACAGACAAGACTCAATTAAAAAGTAATTTAGGGATTGACAGCCTCACATAATTAGGCATAACATCACCCTTACCTTAAACGCCAATATAAATCCCACTAAGCTACTTATATTATAAAATCACATTGTACATTTTATATAGCACAGCTGACTACAAATATATGACACACAAACAGATATGTATACATGGAATTTATTTGTGTATACATACACAAATTTATTTTTTTTTTAATTTAATTAGTATATAGCGATTATTACTAAGATATATTATATGTAAATAAAAATATACTTGTATATTATACATATATATTGGAATAGCATCAAATATACAGCCAAGTAGTGAAAACTATATTAATTGAATATTTTTTTAAAACAGTAAAACTTATTTGAGCAATTTTTAATTTACATATTGCAATAGTAACAGTCCTCGGCTGAATTTTTTTTCTTACAAAAATAATATTTAAAATCTCTTACTAAAGAAGCAATTGAGAAAAAGTAATAAATTAATATTGTTTTACAAATTTAAATAATATACATAATCATAGTATATAAAAATTTGAATATGTTTTTTATATTATATTTCCAGGTAAGCAAGTGCGACAATATCTATAACAATATTATATTTAAATAAATATCATAGAAACATTCGCTAGCAATCTTTTTTCACGTCCGCCACTACTGTAGTTGCGTATTGTTTCACTTCTCGTCTACTGCTCTCGATATTAACGTAACTTTTAATGTAAAAGTTTCCGAACATGTAGATGAACAAACCAGCGTTCAGGGAAAGAAGGAAATTGATGAACTTAGGATAGTTGCAATCACCAAACATAACGCTGAAGTTGTGGTAGAAAATGATGCAGAATTGTATCTGTAATAAAGAATAAAAAATATAATATTTCTCTGCTCTCTGTCCATATTGTACTGTCTATAGTGATATGTGGCGGAACTCAGCGCCGCAATTTGTCATTACCTACAACTATGAGCTTATTATACACATTCGTTTAATGGTTTTGTGAAAATTTATAAATTATAATTTTTTTTCATTAAAAAAAAATAAAACAGAAATTTTTAAACATATAAGATTGCTATATTTAAATTATCTTCATCGAATTATTATTGAGTGTGTAATATAGAATAATATAGAATTTTATATTTTCGTGCTATGGCAACCCCAAAAGTATATACTAATCATTTAACTTACCAATTGCAAGGAGGTAACGTGCTTCTTCCACCAAATGTACTTCTGATAATGAGGGCCTAAGCCAGATATCAGGTAATACGTGTACATTATTATGTGAATGAACGAGTTGATTACTCCAAGAAGAGTACCGTGTCCACCTGGAAGTTAAATAATAGTATGTTATTAGGGACTTTCCTTGATCGATAATAAATATCGGTCAAGTGCGAGTGGTACTCGTGTAACGAGGGTTCCGTGCCAATTTCATGATTGTAGTCAATGAAAAATATTCAAACTTATAAAAATTGTCAATACCATAGATATGACAAGACCCTTGACATTAATTTCAACTTGATACCTACACGCGATTTTGAGAAAATTACCTTAACATACGGACAGATAGACAGACAGACAAGAAAATGTTTATATAAGGGTACCGTTTTTTTCTTTTGAGGTGCGGAATACTAAAAAAATAATAGTTTACTTTAAAAAAATTAAATAGTAAATAACTCATTAGACAAAAAAGGCAACGTGCAACATTTCGTTACGCTTTGTCCAGCACTCAATATTATAATATCCAAAGAGAAGACAGTATTATAAATGCTAACATTATTTTGTATTGGAATTGAAAACACAAGTTTCTTTCTTCTTCTTCTATTTATTTATGGTATTTCGAGCAAATTTTCATTATTTTATCGCTTGTACATGTCATTTTTGGAATTAAATAACATTACTTTTTTTGCTTTTATTAAAAAAGCTTGTTCAATAAAAAGATTAATATTAATAATTTTATAGATTTTTTTTAAATATAGCACAATTTTTTTAATAGCTAATTTATCTATGATTTATATATATTTGCCCATCCCAACATATGAGAGATGCGTGTATATAACAAAAATATACATAAAACTGTCTTTTAAAAATCTAATTCCAGGCCGTCATAATGACACAGCTGACTGTAAATGCAACGTTTGCAGATTCGATTCCCACTTGGGGCATAAAATTATTTCCATTTCCTCGCTCTGGTAACGAGAGAAAGGCGTTGTGTTGCCAGAGCGTTGAAAGCTATGTTGAATAGCGACATACACGGTCTTGACAATTGGGTAAAAAGCGAGAGAACAGAGTGTCTTAACACTAAATTTCTTCTGAATAATCTATTATATGTACGATATGGCGTTAAACTACTAAAAAAATGTACCTGGTAAAAATTTTGTGCCGATCCACGCGCATATTGGCATCATGGTGTGATGATATAAATGCAAGAACGTTATCTGTCTGTTCTTCTTGCGAAGAACGAAGAAGACCGTGTCAAGTAGCTCCACTATTTTCGCAAAGAAATACCACCATACTGCTGCTGCCATCTGTGTATGAAAAATGATAACCAATATTTATGAACATGTCTTGATAGTCGATAATATGTATGTATTTGTTGAATTGCCTAGTAGCGATATGTATACATATATATATATATATATATATATATATATATATATATATATATATATATATATATATATATATATATATATATTATATATATATATATATATATATATATATATATATATATATATATATATTATATATTTTAAATTAACTGTTGTTTTTCAAAAACATTTTAAAATTTCGTATGTCTGCATGTCATTCTGTTTTTCCGGGGCTTATCTCCAGAACAGCTGTACCAATTTTTATTAAACTTTCATCCAGTGATCTCCTGATCCCAATCTCCTTATTCCTTTAAAGCTTACATATGGCACTATGAATACTTCACGTATATATAATATACATTATTTTATTTCCTTTTAACCACGCGACCGCAGGTTATATATTACATAGTATATTTTATATATTTACAAATGACTCGGCTGTTATTTTAAGCTGCTTTTAAAACGTGATATTAAATATACAAAGATCTTACCCGGTGTGCCTTGGGATCATCTGAATAGTCAACTGGCTGACATGAGAAGTTGTAATCGTTCCACCAACCTGCCACCAAACCCTGAAAAAACTCTTAACAGTAAATTCTCTTATCCTGCTAAAAGATGCGCGAAATAAAACAAAAATAAATAATAATTAATCTAGATAAGGGAAATAAATAAATATGAAAGTACAAGAAAGGTGTAAAGTTTGACAACACAAGTACAAATATTCAATATATAAGTCAATAAAAAAAAAACTTTAAAAAAAATCAGACAAAAATACCTCATACACCAAGAAAATGCTCATCAATATCTGTGATATGTTATAAACAATGATTAAGTGTTTCAATGAGTATGGCTTCCTGTCCCTCATGTAACGGGGGCCTACGGAGTTGCAGAAGTAGAGGTAAGTAGCCAGGAGAGTGATGAGAGGTCCAGGACCCGACATTAACCACCAGTGCTCTGTTCGTGGATCTGTAAAGAAAGATGTTTGCTCAGAAATACAGTAAAAGTATATTATTTGTTGAAAATTTCACCAAGGGATCCCAATCCCATTGAAACTATAGCCGTGGGTTTGATCATGAAGAAGATCAACCGCGGCGTTGAGTTCCGTCACTCGCTTACGTCTTAAATTAGGCGGAGAGTGGGGAACGGAGTGTCTTAACACTAGGTTCCCTGTCTAGTGTCTACCCTCCTATGCGCAGGGAATAGCGCTAAAGCAAGTATATATATTTTTAGTTCATCCATTCAACACGCAATGGATACGCATAAATATTAACCTAAATCCTAATATGAACCTACTTTATATACGTTTGAGAGAATAACAAATTATAGAGAAATAAAACACTACATATTACACAAAGTACAATTTTTCCATATTAGTGCCACATTATTCAAGAACTGCATTGCATATTTTTTGTTTGTCGTACAATAATTCTTACATACACTCAGACTTCATATGTCTTATATATAATTACATAGTTTATATGCATTGGTGTTTGTTAGAAACGTGATTATTTTATGAACGTACTACAGCCTTCACTTAACTATACTTGTATATTGAAGATACAATTATGTTTTAATATATGTATGGTTACTCTATACGAACTATATTAATGTGGCTTAGATATATCCTTTTTTGTCATAGCTATAAACCGCAAATTAATATAAAATATCTTTAATTTGACAATAACAGATTCTAGTTTCAAATTCCAGTTAGACCTAGCTACCTAGCTGAAAAGATAAATAAGGCTGTTACACAAAGTCAAAGTCAAAGACATATTGTTTTTTGTTAGTTAATTTATCACCGGTTCACTAATATAAATGTCTCAGACCTTAAAAGTCATCTTAGCCTTAACTTTTACAAAACTACATATATATACTAAAAAAAACACTTCTCGATTAGGAAAATGATAATTGAGAAACTATACAATAATTTTACATATAAAAAAAGAGCGAAGAAAATGAAAATAATTCGTTCCCCCCGAGGGAAAATTGAACCCACACCGTCGCGCTTACAAATCGCAGCCCAAATTCTTCTTTATAATAAAATATTTCTTAGTAAATTTTTATATATTTTATTACATTTATCGATATAGATTAAGTAAGGCTTGGTTAACATAACTACCAGATTGAAGCAACAAAAATATTTTAAATAAACACAGAAGGTATAATAAGGCGCTCCTCAATTGAGTCACCATCGAACTCATCGTGATGTCATGATTCTATGAAATTTTTCGTACCATAAGTTATTCACTTTGCACGTATGCTATGTAAATATATGTTCAAGGCTATAGTAGCTCAGTGATTGTAAATATGATGGTAGCAGCTTAGATACCCAATAGATGTAAGAGTTGATTTTTATTTCTCCACTTTTGAGTCTCAAAAAAGTAGAGAACGGAGACTCTTGTGAGAGGGACAATGCAAAATAAAATGCTATGTGTTAAAATGCAAAATATCCACAAGGATTAAAAAATATCAATGACAAATTTTCAACGTTTATATGAAAATGTAAATAGAATATTTTCATCTCTTTCGAAAAACGTATTCGTGTCCCGCATTAAGCGGGGTAAACAGAGGGAACTTAGTGTTAAAACACTCCGTCCCTCTTTATCCATCCAATTGATGATATCAATGCGAGTTGAATTGCGGAACTAAACGCTGCACGTCTCTAAAATGAGATTGACAAGTTAAAAACGCACATCCTAACACTAGGGTAGGCCTATCTCACCAGCTACAACATGAATCAAGCTTCTACGGCCGCACCTTGGCACGAAAAACTTTTTAAATTACAATAATAACGATATTCTCGTTGAGAAACTTAAATTTGGTGTGATGTAAGCTTTTCTTGTAATGCTTAATCGACTAACACATAATTGCCACTTAACTGTAATTACATTTTAACGACAAAATCTATTAATTTTAATGATTCGTTTTTTTTTTATTTTTGATAAATAATGATTATTGATAAATAATATTTGGTGGGTATTAGTATTATTAGTATTGTAACGTATAATACGTTATGGTCTTGTACCATTTCAAACGCACGAGGTAAATATACTTGAAGAAGACACATAAAAATTTGGACGCAGCGGGATTTGAACCCACGCCTCATGGTAACCGTCCAAGCGCTCTGACCACTAAGCCATCCGTTATTTCTATCCTTAGTGTGGATTAAAACTTTAAAAAAAAAACCATTAAAATAGCACGAGGTAACTTTATTAACAAACACATATATATAGATAAACACATAGATATAGCCTATAGGCTTTAGCCTTTCTCGATAACTAGACTTATCAACACAATAAGGTTCTATGGAATCCATCGTGGCGCAGTGGCAGCTGCCTGTAAACGTGACGGTTTGTGGGTTCGATTCCCAGGATGAAGCTATTATTATATTTTATAATTATAATCCGAAATAGAAATTTCTAAGATAAGAGCTTTCAACCAAACGAAGGCTTCAGCTTTGTTATATTATTATAATATAAAAAACTTACCGCTATTCCTCTCCATGAATCTTTTATATGAATCCACGATCGACATGTTGTAGTTTGACACTGCACCTGGAAACAAAACATTTTTTTTTTAAATTATTAATTTAGTTAAATATATTTATTAGTTTTAAAGTGATGATCTTCGCTAAGTCCAAATAAAAATATGCCAATCCAAGCCTTTAATGAAATATTATTATTATTATTTGTTTAAACTTCACGCTGTATATGACAGGGTAGGCAGAGGGAACCGTAGATAGAAGGCACCTAGTGTTAAGACACTCCGTTCCACGCTTTGCCTTGTTGCCAGAGCGAAGTAAATCAACATAATTCATTTACCCCGAGTGGGAATCGAACCCCCTAACCGTCGCGTTTACAGGCAGACACTGTGCCTCTGCGACACGACAAATTAATAATTACTGAAACAATTTAACTATATATTCTCATTTTTGGAAAAATCACTGTACTTTTATTGTTTGAAAATTTGCACAAAAATCAAAACGAATTTATGTTTTCTTTTTTTTTTAATTATCTTACACATTATTACAAGTTAACACAAATTAATAACGATATCAAAAATGTTAATCAATTAACAACATTTTCACTAATGACTAATTTTTTGCGATGTGTATAATTGTACGTAGAAATGGGTATGTCACAAGTATTAATGATATTTAATTTAATTGTATCCCAAACAGACATCATATCACAAACATTACCGTTTATTTTGGATAGGTATATTGTAATATTTGCCTGTTAACAAATTACAGCTAAATATGTTTTTTAGCTTTGTGCGATATCCTGCACATAACAGGGCCTACCCTGCAGAGGGAATCTAGATATATATATATATATATATATATATATATATATATATATATATATATATATATATATATATATATATATATATATATATATATATATATATATATATATATATATATATATATATATATGTATATATATATATATATATATAATATATATATATATAGATATATATATATATATATATATATATATATATATATATATATATATATATATATATATATATATACATACTAAACCCATAAGTCCAATAATAATACTTATCAAAATAATCCCACCGCCAAATAATAACTAAAAACCGTTAACACTTAAAAATTGACTCATAAACAAATTACTTATATACGTACTTACTTCACAAAACCTCTTCGTAGGAATCTAGGCTATCGAGTCAAGGACGATATGTGGCCGTGAAAGTGAGTTCAAGGTGCGACCAACACAAACGGCAATCCGATACTGACATTTTGCAAAGTATATTAATATTTAAGTTAATTTTTTCGATTGCGAAACGGTAATTATCCTTCAGATGAGCAAACTTTCTAATTTACGCAATACGCCATGTATAACAACAGATTGTATGTGATAAATATTTATTAAATAATTATCGTTAAGTGAAATACTTTAATTGGTAGCCTATTAGGATTTTTTTTAATTTAGCTTTAGTTTATTAGTTGAATATGCTATTTCAATTTATTGGAGATTGGTTAGTGGGGGAGGCGAGTGGAAGAAGATTATCTTAGCACTGTTTTTCCATTGGCTTTACCATCGATTTAAATTATACATTCGTATCCCGCTACGGGGTAGTGTCTATGTTATTTATAGCTTTTGATTTTATCATAGAAAAGTTATATGTGGGCAAATATAATATATGTTTTTTTAATATGTAAATTATATTTTATTAATACATATATCGTCGTGGCCCAGTGGTACAGCTTGTGACTGTTTTTGCACACGATTGTTTTGAATTCGATTCCATTCAGATGAATAAATTAAATTTACTTCCTTGCTCTGTCAAAACAAAGTGCGGCGTTAAGCTCCGCCCCACAACACATAATTTCCCACAATGTAAAGTGCGTTGCAAGTAGGTTATTTGTACATCCGTACGCTCCGTCCGTTATATATACGTACAATGTACCCTAGTCAGTAGTGGCCCTTTTTTGGCAAGCTAATTTGACAAATTCGTTTAAATTTATACTAATCTGAAGCTTTATATTTCGGAAACTTGGGAAAACGAGACGTACTAAAGGAAATATATATATATATATATATATATATATATATATATATATATATATATATATATATATATATATATATATATATATATATATATATATATATATATATATATATATATACATGTGTTAACAACTTAATGAATTTAATTGCATTATTTAGTATTATTAATGTATTCATAAGATTATAAAAGGTAACCCGACGGGACATGGACGTCGTGTCACATGGACACCTCGCCACCACATAAACGTCCCGCATAACTATAACTGTCAAAATTAATGTTAATATATGCCTACATTTCAAACGATCGAAATACTAAAAACTTATTTAAATACAAAATAGTCCTACCTTAAAGACTCTATATGTACTATGTCAATGGGAAGTAAAAACAAAATATTAGCCTTACATGTAGTCGCGAAATCCGACTTAGTATTAAAAAGTAAATATTCATATACTAATATGTACTAAAAAAATTAGCAGCTTTATCAAATATATAGATATGACGTATATAACGTCATATTTGGATCGTGACATATATATGTTTACTTATATATTTAAATAAGTTTTTAGTATTTCGATCGAGTGCGAGATTAGCGCATACAAACAAACAAACGCTTTAAGTTTATATTATTACATAAGAAAATAGATTGCCTTCTTCTTCTTCTTGGCATTAGACCCTGGCAAAAGCCGGGACTAATGTCAAGAAAAAGAAGAAGAAGAAAATAGATTGCAACGTAATTGTATGGGGGTTTCCTTTACTAAAGACAGAATAGTGATTTGATGAAACATTTTACCTATATGAACTTCCTCATAAGCATATTATATTAATATAGAACGTGGACACAGTCGTGAGAAACACAGTAGTATAATTATAGAGATAATATTATAGAGATAATATTATTAGTTATTCTCATTCCTCTGCATTTTTTGCCAGGATCTGCCATCTTTGGTGATCAGTCCATTGGTTCTCATATCCTGCATCACGACGTTCAGCCATCGCTTGCTTGGGTTGGGCGTCCGGGGGGTGGAACTCAAGGGACAGACATTTTTTTCTAACATAACACCCGGGAGTACTTTGAATAAATGTACATAATAACAATATAAAAATATATTCTTATAATATTTCATTTTCCCATTAAAATAAGGAAAATTCATACAAATTCAGTTGGCCAACGGAAAACGGAGTGTCTCAACATCTCATATATATCTCTGCATACGAGATAAATTTGCAGCTGCTTTAATTTGATCTAATAACCACTGGACGAAACCCTCATCGATCAGGTATAATATGAAAAGTATAAAACGGAGACTTGCAACACTTTCTCTGCTGCTTCACGTGAAGAAACAAATTAAATGAAGAAAATTAAGAAAATCGATTTGGCTTAGATATTTTAAATCTTTTTACTACTAGGTACTACTACTATAACAATGTAGTTACTAACCTTGAAGTATACAAACTAACTTAAAACGATGCTTTACACACTGTATGTATATCATAGTGTATAGTGTATAGTATTTTATTACTGAATGACTAGTTAGTCATTTGTTTAACAATGATATAGAACCTATTTAAAAATATATATTTTAAAAATATATATTTTAGTAAAACAAAGCGCGTCGTTTAAAATAATTATGTCATTCACATTATTACACATTATATAATATAATTTAATTAAGTTTCATTATTATAAATAATTTTAATGGATATGTTTAAAATTTACTTTCTTTTTATATTTCCAGCTTAAGAAGAAGATATCTTGGAGATATTTGAGCAAAAATGGATGGAAACTGTAGAAATTAAATATGTATGAGATTTAGTATGGACAAAGTAGCAACAAGACGTTATAAGCGTGCTATTTGAATTGTCGGCAGCTTCACTATTATTAGTATTGATTTATAAATAGAAGATAGGTAAAAAGAATATTTGCTTAGGTTTTATTTTATACTATAATAGTATTTATTAATAACATTTCATATAAGTCTTCGTTCATTTTATATGAGCTCTCGTGGAACCGATAGCCGAAATGAAAATAAATTAAATCTTGATAGTTTCACGATTTACCCCGTATATACAGGGGTATACAGCGGGAATATAGTGCTACGACACTCCATTACCCATTTTCCGTGGCGAAACTCGAGACAATAAAAATGTATATATAAAATAAAAAAAATATTAAGTCCCCTGAATTGGAATCGAACCCCAGTGCCCTGGTTCCCAGAACCCTGTCGCCCTACTCAACGATGGTAGACAATGAATCTAATTGCTTTCTATTGTCTTAGCGGTATTAAACAATGTGAATAACGTTAAAAATTTAAATTTTATCATTATAATTACTCACATTACGAAAGCATACTTTAGTATAGTAATTAACTAGTTGTGGTCAAGCTGTGGTTGAGATTTTTTGGGCAGGCAAAGGAATAAGTGTTGAGACACTCCGTTTCCCGCTTTCCGTCTAAATATCGAGATATTGAGTGTTTAGTGGCGGAACTCACCACCGCGCTTTGTCTTGTAACCAGAGAGAGAAATGAAAAAGGAACCGTTTCTGGACCTGGCCAAAGCACACTATGAATGGCGATGATGATGAAGATCTAATTTAAATTCAAATAATTTTATTCAAAATAAGAATACATGATTCATTTTTTGAACGTCAAAAACATTGTCACTGGTTCACTAAAGTTAATGCCTCAGACCTGAGAAGAACCGGCGCAAGAGACTCAGCGGGACTTTTTTTTATAATTTTTTTTTTTATATAGTTTTATTTCATATAGTCGCGATCGTCATGATGATCACACAATTTTTCAAGCAAATGTACAAAATAAATAAACTAAACTTACAATGTATATACTTAAGTAGATATAGTAGGCAATAAGAGTGTTTTAACATACATACGTGTAATCACCTCTCACATCATTTTACTATCATATATATTTATAAACTCAAGTCTTCTGTATTTAAAAGATCTGTGTCACTATGGCACCAAATCAATGGAAATTTAAACAGTCCAGAAGAAAAAAATCATGAAAAAAGTCAATGGCGTGACTTATTGAACTAAATAAGTATCACGCAAAGTGTTTGGTGTCATGCTCGCAAGTCTCAATATTATAGAGGGAACATTTAAATTTTAAATTATAGTACTATTAGCATTTTAATAATAATGTATTTATTAAATATTTTGATGATTTTTAAAGTGTGAATAAAACATTTATTAAAAATTTGAACGTAACGTAAGTCAATTTTTTTTTAAAAGCCTCTAATTCATGATAATGCAAATCATTGAATTTTCCAATTGGGTATCGATCATACAATCATCAAGCTTATAGTCAAACGTACAAACACCGTATTTTAATCATATTAGTCAGTCTAATTGCAATATTTTAAATCTACAAGTATTTTTTTATGTAAGACCTCGTATAACTTTATACAGAGTTGACCAATTTATAAAAAAAAAATTATGGACACTTAATACTCCGAAGATGGTCCAATAAAAATTTAAAATCTAGGCTAGAAAAATAAGGAAAAATCTAATAATTGCATTAAATTCTCGAATTAGTAAAATAAAAAAAAATGGATTTTTAGCATTTTCGTCGGTTTCTTAATTTGTTAAATATTAGTAATAGTCTAATCTCGACTCAACGCATTCTTAGGAATTCAATGTAATTGACATTCCCTATCCATATTTGTCGTCTTTATACCTCGAGAACTTTAGCTATTTCAACTAACGTATATATATTTTTTTTAATTGTAACAACACGATCGAATTAGATTAGACTTTTGAATTCTCACGGTTAAGAAGAAACAATTAGATTATAGAAAAAAATCTCTCGTTCCATAGAAATACGTACAAATTTTAACACACGAGGTTTCAATGGGCTTGTGGTGAAATATATTAAACAATGACAGAACGCCTATTGTTATTTGCAGTGAAAAATAATTAAGCATAATTAATGTGATAAGTGCAATCACTACTATGTTACAATATAAGCAGTTCCGTTTTGTATAAGCTTTAATAATACTATTTGGGTTTTTTAATCTTCTTCTTCTTCTATGTATAATTAATTAGAATAAAATTAAAGTATCTGTTAGTGATGTCAAAATAATTATGTTTTTTTTTTCAAGTATATTTTTATTTACACGTTACAAATTTTTTTTTTTAATTTTTGGCTGTCTGTCTCTCCGTTTGTACGGGCTAACCTCCAGAACGATTTTTTATGGAATTTTAACTGGACGATGGATAAGATTGTGGAGCAACATATAGGCTACTAGACCACATATAGGCTAGGCTTTTCACATATAGGGAGTAAGATTTACTCGGGTAAAACCCACTTATCGCGCACGTTATCTATTGCCCAGATAAAACGAAAATTCAAAAGAAACAATACAAACAAAATATATGATATGTACCATATATACTTATTAGTTCGCTAGTATTGAATTTAAATTAAATTAAAAAGAAACGGAGAACATAGTATCTCAAGACAAGGTCTTCTTGACCCCTGTCTTTATAAAAAAAAATAATAATAATTTTGTTATTGGATGCTGTCAGTGCATTTGCTTGGTATAAGTGTAAATAAATCCTGGCCAAGACAATTTTATTATATTCGTGTTCCCTTTATTAGTTTGTTTTTGATCCCGCACATAGCAGGAAAGGCGGAGGGAAGGGTCTAGGGTCTCGGGTCTAGGGTCTAGGCTCTAGGGTTAAGGGTCTAGGGTCTAGGGTCTAGGGTCTCGGGTCTAGGGTCTAGGGTCTAGGGTCTAGGGTCTAGGGTCTAGGGTCTAGGGTCTAGATCTAGGGTCTAGGGTCAAGAAACCTTTACCACCTTCTGCCAAAATTTGGACATTGTGTGTTGATAAGCGCAACCTAACATCATTGAAGCTTGTATCTTTTTACATACTGCGGGTTATTTAAAAATATTTAAAAAAATACTCAACGATGTATTGGCTAACTTCAAATAAATTTCATAAATAAAAGTAATTCTAGAGACAATTTCGTCAACATCCCAATGGTGAAAAGCATATATATTCTTACTAGCATCTGTTCTTGGGTTTACTTTTATGTAAATATAAGATATTTTTTATTGTTCTCTTTTATTTAATCACTGTCTATCAAAAATGTAAATAATATATCCATGTATATAAGTAAAATTATCATTTTATATGCAATATATTATTGAATTTCCGCGAGTAAACCATATCCCATGGTTCATCATAAGTTGCTCCACAATCTCTTCCATTTTCCTGTGTTAGTTCCGGAGATTATCCAGGACAAATATAAAATAGGCAGACATACAGACAAAATGTATTAAAATATTTCTTTATTCTTAAATAACGAGCAAATAACTATATACATATGAAAAAACATAGCGATTTCAAATCACAAACAGACACTTAAATTTTATTTAATATACATACTTATAGATAATTAAATAAAAAATGATCATGACCTATACTCGGTTACATAATGTTTCTGTATATGAGTCAATTTCAATGTACTTTACCTTAATTCTGGGAAATTTAAAGAGCAAGTGTTGATTCTGCAATACATGTGATAGTATTAAGTCCGATATCCATTAAGCGGAATATTTCTATATAATATAAACTTATATTAAATAATAATTTCTAGATCGAAAAGGCATTATTAGGTTGGAACAGTTAAAGTATTTGCTATAAAATAAATTTTAAAACTACAATATTGAGAATTAAAAAAAACAGTGCACCGGATGGTCGAGACGATGCGCCACCACGGCCTACTAATAAAATTATATACCTAAAAACTATATTAACATATACTAACTTTAAATAGCTGAAAAATTAATTAATTAATTAATTCCTTAGGCTGAACGTTTTTACCTCAAGAACACCAGAGGGTTTAAAAAAAGTTTTTTTGATGGATAGTGAACATATTGAAAGGAATGGAAACGCTTTTCTAACTTATAAGCTGTCAACGCGCAATTTGTATAGTGTAGTTTGTAATACAAATTCGTTATAAAAAATTGCCAATTTTTAAATTAGCATAAAAATATAATTTTGGAAGTAGATAAATATTAGATATCGTCATCGAGTCAACTGTTCACATAAGGATCTCAAATGATTATGTATATATACTAAATTTTTTATAAAGCATTTTGCGATTTAAAAAACCTAAATTAGCAAAAGGGAGTAATTTCCAATTGAAACTGAATTAAGATAACACACGGCAATGACAAATATAAAAAAAATTAATGAAAAAAAAAAAATTGTTTGCCATGTTGTCGTAATTTATCTTAAAATTAGTCGTAAAAGTGCCATAGTTAACTTACATGGCAAAGCGTCTGACTGTAAACGCAACGGTAGAGGATTTGATTCCCACTCGTGACAATTAATTTCGTCTCTCTGATGACAATGGAAAAAGCAACGTCGAGTTCCATAATTCATCAAGAAAAATATGACAAAAATTGACATGACTGACTTCAACTGGGGACGTAATATCTGAAAATTAGATTCCTATCGCCAGGATAGGCGCTATATGCGGGAAACAGCAAAAAGCTTAAAAGCATCAGATAGGTTTCAACAGACATACTAAATATATATATATATATATATATATATATATATATATATATATTATATATATATAGATATATATATATATATATATATATATATATATATATATATATATATATATATATATATATATATATATATATATTATATATATATATATATATATATAAATATATATATATATGTGTGTGTGTGTGTAAATACAATGTAATATCTTATAGTGGTCTTGACCTCGCCTACTATAATAATATTATATCATTGATTTCTATATTACGTACGTGTCAAAGACATTTATCCAATTAATTTCGCCTAATAGTGACTGATGGTTTACATAAACTAAACAGTGACCTTTGTATAGCCTTATTATACATATAAGTCATGGCCTCGACCGTTCAGGTATATTATTAAATTAATGTAGGAATGTACACCAGTCACGAAGTGTCCAACACTATTCCCATTGGGTACCTTTTGTAAAAATATATATATATATATATATATATATATATATATATATATATATATATATATATATATATATATATATATATATATATATATATATATATATATATATATATATATATATATATATATCAAGAAATTTTCATTTCAAAGGGAACCGTAGGTTGAATGAACCTAGTGTTAAGACACTCCCCTCTCCACTTATAATAATAATCTAACTATAAAACAATTATAGTTCATGCAATGCAAGCTATATAATATTTGCTGAGTAAATAAACTCGACTAAGCATAACTTTATATAACCCTGATCGAATTTATTATAAACATCCCACTCTTCGCCACTTTTGTACGCTATAGGTATAGGTTCCAATATCGTATTATTTGAACATTTAATTGAGCGGCGTTGTGTTCCGCCACTCAACACGCAGTGTCTCAAAATTGGGCGGAGAGTTGGGAACGGAGTGTCTTAACACTAGGTTCTTTCTGTCTATTCTGCTATACATCATGTAGCTATTTATTTATTTATAATATCACGACAAACACATGACTAAATAAAAAAAATTAATTGTACCTATTAAATAAATAAAAATATTGTTATTTTCTAGTAACTTGCATACATATCGTTTTGTATTCAAGGTCGAATTGAGAAAGTGTGATGTCATGACGTCGAATTAATATACCGCTTTCGGGCATCTCGTTTAAAGAGAAGTGGCATATAGGTACATGTACCAATGAAGTGACATCCATTTAGTTGAAGTATTTTTATTCAAGTAAAAATTAAAATATATATTTATATATACATATATATATATATACATATATATATATATATATATATATATATATATATATATATATATATATATATATATATATATATATATATATATATATATATATATATATATATATATATATATATATATATATATATATATATATATATATATATATATATATATATATATATATATATATATATATATATATATATATATATATATATATATATATATATATAACACGCAATGTCAAGAATAAAAAGCATTTTATTTTAATTTTAAAGAATAACTTAAGAAAGTTAAGCCTTCGTCTCAACCGGTAACGTAACTTTTGTTCATATCAAAACGGTAACTATATTAAAAAATCTATTATTTGTTATTATTTTCAAGCAAATCTAAAATATAAAATGTTTAAAAAGATAATGATATATGAAATTTAAAATCCCTTTGGTCTCTTTACCTATATACACCTATATTAATATAGAAAGATATTAAAAATAATATATACATTAAAAATAATTATAAGCAATAATAACTTACAATTTACAGTCCATAATATAATTTATTAATTCGGACTCAATTTCAATGAAGGACAAGGTGTAGTATTAAAGACGAATCGTGTTTATCCTACAATTATCTATACTTTGATTGTTTTGGATACCATGATCAATATTGAAACAACTAATATATCACGATTGATATTTTAAAAGTTTTTAGCAAGGACGATGTCGCAATATCGCGAGTGGCAATACAAGACATATTCTGTAGAATAGTTTTATATGTATATTAAAAGCGACGGTTCGATTCCCAAATTTTGTACTTTTATTCGCGAGGCGTTGAGTTCCGCCACTCAACAAGTTTGTCGAAAATTGAGCAGGAAGCGGGTAATGGAGTGTCATAACACTATTTCTCCATCCGTGTTGGCCTACTGCTATCCGCGGGATACAGCGTGAAACTACTTAATTTCAATTTATTGTTTAATTTTCGATGAATAGTAAGATTGGTATCACATTTATAACGCAAGCGGCGTGACTTTGTGGCCAACGTTCTATAGGGAGTCACGGCCGAAAGATAGTTTGCCTAATAATTACTTAAATATGTAACATATCGTTACATTTCCCGCTTATTACACTATTTATATGTACATAATATTTTATATTAAATTAAAGAATAATTAATTCGTGAAGTAATTACCTACATAGTAATAGACGTGGTCGTTTGAAAGTTACAATTAATTTAAAAATCTATGCCCAGTAAGACTAAAATGGGGCGACTAAGAAAACAACCAATTCTCATTATGGGTGACAATTTATTAAAAAGCAATATATATATATATATATATATATATATATATATATATTATATATATATATATATATATATATATATATATATATATATATATATATATATATATATATATATATATATATAATATATATATATATATATATATATATATATATATATATATATAAATTTGACCCTTACGATGAATTTTAAATGTTAAAATCAATACACTAAAGCACTTACATTATATAATAACTCATAGAATCTATATTTAAATTTGTTTTGATTATTAAAATTCAGCATGACTGGTAACATTTTATTTATTAACTGGCGATTCGCCTTCGGCTCTATCAGCTTGAAGTACACAAATATTTATATAATTTCTTTATTATTATTTTATATAGTTTTTTGGACATCACATAGAATATCAAAAAGTCAAAAAGTGGCACAACATAAAAAATTGTTTCAACTGTTACCGAGATTAGCGTGAACAGACAGAGAGACAGACAAGTGGACAAAAATTTAACTTTTTTTTTGTGTTTCAGTAACACGTAAATCACTATAGTATGCACTTGAAAAAAGCGCAGGATTTTGAAATCACTTGTACCGTATATCTTCAAGCATTTTCTAAACTATTTTTTTTTAATTGCACACTTTATCCTCCTTCTAGTCCTCCGTCTTCACTATTCACCTATTATAGACATTACATGTTAAATGGCGTAACTCAACACCGCAAATAAATGATAATAATTTGCTCCTTTTGGGTGAGGGCCGGACATATAATATTACAGTTTTACACTCAAACGCGCTCTCACTGCGCAACTAGGACGAATTATATATATATGAACATATACATTATAAGTGATTAAATAACATATAGATATCATATGTACATAGTTTTTGTGGCTACATAATATTAGGACCTAACAGCAAAAAAAAATATGTATATCTATTATAAATAACAGCAGTATGTAAATTTTGTATGCAGCTGGAATGGAATCTCTTCCAGGCTTCCAGGCTGACATGACATATTCTAAGTTCCAGAGGAAATCGTGACCGCAGGTACAGTGGGCTACATTTAAATTGATTAACATGATCAAATATAGTTTTCCTAGACGAGAGGACTATTCAACACAGTAATAATATTTTAATTCAAACCGTTAGTTCCCGAGATTCGCGCGTTCAACCAGACGGACTCTTCGATTAGACGAAAAGTAATAGTATATATACTTAGTCCATATTGGACTGGACGGATTATAAAAAAGGAATTTCTACAAAAAAAAGGAATAAAAGATTTTACATATTTACAGTCCAAATACGGACGGCAGTAATATAAATATTATGGTGAAGTTCACTAAGGAGCAAAGTTGGTGACGAGTCGTATAAAACATAAATGTAAACGTCTTTAAGAGTGGAATTCAAACATTGACAGTGTCAAGTAATTTCTGAGTGTATTTACTTAATAAATACGTATAATTGACACCATCTTGACGCAGTTGGGAAGAGCCTGACCGCTCGTGATAATCTCGAAATCATTATTACAATAATTTTGAGACATTGCGTGTTAAGTGGCGGAAGTCAACGCCGTGTTTTGTTTTGTTACCACATCAAGGAAATAATTATATCTCCCCTAAGTGGGAATCGAACCCACAACCTCGTTTACAGTCAGATGCTGTGCCGTTGTGCCACGACGGCCTGTAGTAACATATGCAACGTAACTCTCTCTCTTGCTGTCTTCACCAACTTATATCTCTCTCAGCTTCGGTCGGCCTTACCCGATCGATCACACTTTTTGTAATATTTTTATCACATCAGGTTACTCCCCATGTCAAGCAAGCGTGTGTAAAAAAGTTTTACTTCAAAAAAATTTTTATACAATTATAATCCTCCTAAAACTTAAATGACACAAAGTTAAGATTTCTTACTTCGTATATCTATGTATGCATTTGGATAGCTATAGGTAACCAGATAGAAACTAACCATAAGTAATAACTTAAAAAGGCGAAAAATTTAAAGATAATATAAGTAGGTATATCGACGAAATCGAAACAATCTGTACATATAAAAATCAAATTGAAATGTCTGTTTGTAAAATTTTCTCCCAGAATTCCCTTTTAATCGGTGTAATTACTAAATCGCTTCACCCGCAAATGTAACGCTAGTCTAAACTACTAGACCATCAAATATCATTAAATATAAATATAGGTATACATAGCATACGTACCGTATGTCTATGGTTAAGTAATAATTATAAAACCTATAGCTATTCAAAATTAAGATAATAATAGTTACGAAAACTCTATGAAATTGACATGTTATAATTGACTTTGTGTACAATATTTTCTAGATTTATTAATACAAAGAAGTTAAGCCGTGATGTAAGTTATTAGAACTTGCTAAATATCAGCCATACTTATAGACATAACGGTAACATCTCAGACATGTCTATGGTTAATATAAAGTGTATACCATACTTTCACAAGTCTTCCTACGTATCTTGTTTATATAAATATGAGATATTGAGTCAGATGAACGCTCCTATCGTATTTCATGATACATGCTATAAACAGTATGTCTTATAGTCAAAACGAGATATAGTCTATAATGAGTATAAATACATTATCATATAACGAACTGTATAAAGAAATAGAATGGATCCCTTCACTATATTAGCTATATTCAAATGATATATATATATAAGTCTCAATACAGATATATATATATATATATATATACATATATATATATATATATATATATACATATATATATATATATATATATATATATATATATATATATATATATATATATATATATACATATATATATATATATATATACATATATATATATATATATATATATATATATATATATATATATATATATATATATATATATATATATATATATATATATATATATATATATATATATATATAGATATATATATATATATATATATATATATATATATATAATTACATTATAACAATAAGAACATATTATCTTTTTTTACATAATATATAGAATCTCTCTAGAAGAATTCTTTACTAAATGTTTCAACATATAACTCTATCTTGTCACCCGAGCCAAGAAAATGAAAATATACCCTTCTCCCTGAGTCGGAATCGTACCTACAACGTACGTGTGTATATATATATATATATATATATATATATATATATATATATATATATATATATATATATATATATATATATATATATATATATATATATATATATATATATATCTATATATATATATATATATATATATATATTATTTTTAATTCTATATTTTACCAAAATAATATGGAATATTCTTCCTGTGATTATTTATTAAATAAAAGATCATAAATGTAAGCTATTAAGTTATTATTTTCAAGAAGGTGCTTCCATTAGCTGTAATTAAATTTTTTGCTATCATTACACCGCGAACGTATTAATTATTATATAAGAATAATATCTTTTTATTCGTACTAAGGTAAGATTTTCTGTGTTCAAAAATATCTAAAATTGAGTATTGGACTCGGTCAGCCAGTTATTTGGTCTAACGGATGAAAATAAAATATATTTCACTAGTTGTCATTCATAGTATCACGAGTTCCACAGGAGACGCACTTCCGATACTGTGCTATTATTTGTTAGCTCCTTCCAAGGTAACAAAGCCAAGGGTCTCTTCCACCAAAGCTGTATGAAGCTGAAGAAGCCACTTGGGGCAGCAGCATACTTCTGCATAGAAAAGAAAAAACCTACAATTTAGTTGGACCTCACGACCTAGTTATATCATTTCCATATATCATTATTTATTATTTGATTTTTTTGTTTATTTGACTATTGATGATTATATATCATCACAGAATAAGAAATTATAAAGAATATATGATGTATTTATAAATAATACTAGAGGACCCGTTGACGGTTATACGTTGAAATACGCGTTGTCATAGCAACGTGTATGTCACTTTATACAAAAGTTATATGTGTTGTTAGACATATGGTAGTGTGTGTAATGTTTTATTTATTGATTTAATGTACTATATAAGGATTGTTATTGAAAAATATCAGCGTTGTGCACTTCTCCTACAGATAAACTGTAAGTGTGCCAAATTTCATACGTTTCGTAGGTATTCTTAAACATATCAATATGTAAATTACCACAAGTGGAAATCAAAGTCGCAACCATCGTGTGTACTACACTTATAACTGCAAACGCATATGCTGCCTTTAAAGAGTAAACAAACGGTTATTTATTTACCATCATATTATTACGTTAAATAAAATGATGTAACGCTACTTTGTAACTAATAAGTATGTAAAGTATTTAAATTGACTGCTCGTTTTCCGCAAAACAAGATTTACTTTTATGATCCTTGCCACCCTAAGGACTGCTGTCTTCGTGAACGTGATTCATGAGATTGTATTACACATGTAAAAGTATTTTAGAATATATATATATATATATATATATATATATATATATATATATATATATATATATATATATATATATATATATATATATATATATATATATATATATATATATATATATATATATATATATATATATATATATATATATATATATATATATATATATATATACATATATATATATATATATATATATATATATATATATATATATATATATATATATATATATATATATATATATATATATATATATATATATATATATATATATATATATATATATATATATGATATGTTCTAGATCAGATCCAGATCCTTGAGATATATTATACATCAAAATCTCAATGGAAAATATTCATCACGTTAAATGACTTATGTTAAGGCGCCCTTTCCGTATTTCATGTAGTTTAGCTTGACATAATGCTTCTTCATGAGATTTTCCAGATCATGGATTTTCATATGTCAAAGAAAAATGCTCATCACGCTCAACAGCTTTTACTAAAAAGCCATTATCTGGTTTCTTATAGCCATTGAAGATGTTCTAAATCCTTGTTTTCTATGTCACTGGAAAGTGTTTATTACGTTCCATCGTTCTTGTTGTGGCAGCATTTCACTGTTGTTTTATTATTCTGCATCAGGTATGTAATTCTTAAAAATATATTTTAGCCTAGATCTGCTGCATCATGCAACAAAACGGTTTCATCAAAATCCATAGAGTTTCAAGATCTATGAATCATTTTTTTGTAAAAACCATTCAATGTACAGACGCAACTTTTTTACTGTTTTTTATAGAAAATTAAATATATGTAGGAGATAATCATAATACTAATAAATAAATATATTTTTTTTTCGTTTTGTATCAACAACTAGTACCTAATATATCAATAAAATGGATTTTTCGAAAAATCAAAAGCAAACACCCTATACTTTAAAGGTATGTACAAAATTGCATCTGACTATCAAAATATGATTTATATTTTTAATTTATCGATATAATATGCGGTTTTCATCACACCGTTTTCACAATTTCGTTGGCAGTCATCGAAAGATGTCCACGGTCAAGTCTTTGACACAATATTTACGTCATCATCATATTAGTATACTAGAGTCGTAAAGTTATGATATTAATAACATAAAGCATTTTAGTTTTAAGCAATATATGTTTTATATTTTTATGATGGATTCTGTTCCCAGTTGGGGAAGAAATTTTTTTCTCGCTCTACAAAATAGTCATTTAATTGTAAAGTTTAATCGACCGAAAGGATTGGGATTCGAATTCCATTTATAATATCCTCACATGCATGTTTCGTCAGAATAGTATGGTCAACGAATCAACTGACAGATGTTGAATTTTGGTAAGCAATTTAATTCAATATAAATATTCAATAGAAAGTAAAGAAAAAGTTTTCTTTTTAAGTAAGATTAAGCTTAAGCTTACTTTTAACTACATACTATGATACAAATATAATCATAAAGCATTCAAGACCGTTGACATCTCTAGTGTACATTGCTATACACTTAAACGGTACTAACTAATGTAAATAAAATAAACATAGTTCACTCCTTTTCATAATTCAATTATTCAAAAATATTAAATATTTATTTAACAGTGTATATTTAATGGAAATTTTATATTTATTTACATAATAAAAAAAATATTCTCTGTATTAAAATTGAGAATATTAAACAAACGTTCTCGACTGGTGTTTTTTCTCAATATTATATTAATTTTACTTCAAACCTGTTATACTCGTTCAGTAAAACGCCTACAATTATGTTAAACTTGAATTAGTTAACATTGTTAAGATTCGACGTAAACATTTTTAGCAATATCAATTTCGCAACGTAGTATAACAACAAGGTTACGTTACATAATTCCAAATATCCGGTATTGGTCGCACGCCTTGGGTATATATATATATATATATATATATATATATATATATATATATATATATATATATATATACATATATATATATATATATATATATATATATATATATATATATATATATATATATATATATATATATATATATATATATATATATATATATATATATATATATAGCGCGGCAGCCGTGAGCGGAACACTAGTATGGCATGCATCTTATTAAAATACACCATCAAGGGATACTGTTAAATTTGAGAAAAACTATACTTAAAAATGTTTCAATCTAGTTTAGTCACCTGGTTCCGTCTATCAAAAAACCTTATAGATTTAATCTTCATCGCTTCCATTTATAACATCCTGGTACCGCTTTATACAACCTATATTATAAAACAACAAAAATTTAATAAAATCATTTCTTTGTCCCAAATATAGCACGAAAGAGAGGGAACGTAGTGTCAAGACACTCCGTTTCCACCTCATATTGAAAACTACTATAGAATCCATTGAATTTATGAGCATGTAAAGTTAGAAATTGCAATATACAATAGGTACTCAATATCAAGTAGGATGCATTAAGGATGTGTTTTTCTAGCTAAAAGAAGGCTTCTAGGCTAAACTGGCACTCGTCGTCATACTTATAGTACGCTCGGTGAAGCAGACGTCGATATACAGTACCGGCAAGAAATTACTAAATATGCCAGTCATAGAGTATAATTTAAATTTTATTAATAAATGATGTATTTATTATCATTTTGCTCATCATCATTGTATTCAAAACGTATCAATGCACTTTGACCCATATATGTGCATATAATAATGAATATTTAATTCTGGAGTTAAGGTTAAAATATTTTTCGAACACACATGTATATATATATATATATATATATATATATATATATATATATATATATATATATATATATATATATATATATATATATATGTAAATATATATATATATATATATATATATATATATATATATATATATATATATATATATATATATATATATATATATATATATATATATATATATATATATATATATATATATATATATATATATATATATATATATATATATATATATATATATATATATATATATATATATATATATATATATATATATATATGTAAACGTAATTTTCAATTACATCGTACAAGATAAGGTATAAATTATCTCCTATTATACATTGCTAACAGTATTCTCAATTAAAGTGACGCAGTGTGGAAAATAGTCAGTTTGCATCCGCACTAATGCGCTTACATCGACATGTGCATATAATAGGAAAATTACGTGTTTCCGTTGATGCAAAAAATCTACATTCAATCTAGAAATCTTATCAAGTATCAAAAAATTTCAACTACTTCTATTACTGCAAAATAGTTTATTTTTAGCTTCACGCTGTATCCCGCGTTTAGCAGGTTAGGCAGAGGGAATCTAAACACTGTTCCACGCTTTGTGCTGATAATAATTCATTCCTTTGAATGAGAATTGAACTCATAACAGTCGCGCTTATATTTTGACTCTAGTGCCGCTGCGTAACTACGACCTCAACCTACAAGCACTTACAAATTACCTTATTTTATATATACCGTTTTCTACTTACAATTTGTTTTTGTATATATATATATATATATATATATATATATATATATATATATATATATATATATATATATATATATATATATATATATATATATATATATATATCATACTTAATAGACAGAGAACACTTAGTGTTAAAACACTCCGTTTTCTACTTACAATTTGTTGTAACATTTTCTACTACAATTTGTTGTAACGTTTTCTACTTACAATTTGTTGTTTGTAACATATTTGTTTTTGTTATAAGCAAACATTTGCCCAATTCGGATTTGAACCTACAACTATCTCAAACAGGCAAATATTTCTCAATTGACATGACATCATAATTATATTTATCAAAACAACAGCTTATAATATTTTAAAGCTGTGTCGAAATTCTGACATTAGAAGATATATTATAACGAAATTTATACAGCGGAAGAATGATTATTACTTTTTTTTTATATGGCATAGTCCATTTATCGAGATAGGCTATAGACTACATCTATATATGTATCTATATACGTATATAGGCTACATCAAATTACGTTGATCGTTTCAATGTAGGCCATAGTACCTACAGTTACCTCGGTTTTGAATATGTCATGTGTTATAGAGAGCTGCTGGTTTCCATTTTAGCACGGGGTTGAAGCCTTTAAGATGATTATTTTTTTATTAGAAGTGCTAGTTTTGTTTGTTTATTAGAGCGAGCGAGACAATGAAGTGATGAGACCGTAAGGGAATAATTTTATTTTTTTTGTATATAATGTCGTTGGTTAATTTTCTAGTTGAGGGAAAAACCATTCTTATACTGTCACTAATATTGAATTTGACTCATTGACAAAATTTTGTACTAAATAATTCTAAAATGAGATAATTTCTAATAATTAAATTCAAACTAAAAATATTACTTTAAACTTTAATATTCTTGGTTTCTTTTTAGTTTATATACAATTAAAATACATGATATCACCTCAACGCCTAAATTACATTCAGGATGGCGTACATTTCTATGTACCCGCAAAACATAATATACCTATTATATATTATACTAATAATATACACACATATATATATATATATATATATATATATATATATATATATATATATAATATATATATATATATATATATATATATATATATATATATATATATATATATATATATATATATATGTATATATATATATATATATATATATATATATATATATATATATATATATATATATATATATATATATATATATATATATATATATATATATATATATATATATATATATATATATATATATATATTTAAAAAAAGTGTTTCGTTGAGTTATAAAAATTGACAATGTACTCGGATTAAATTTGTACAATTATTTAAATTATTATTATTATAACGTATTATTTATACTTAGGATATGTTTTGATTTTAATTTTACACATTTTTCTCATATTATATGGCGTTAAATATTTAGTGCTTAGACCAGCCAACGCCGGAAAATTTAAATAATTGAACTCTTAACCATCGCGACTACAGTCAAGCCTATGCTTTTTACTATAAAAAAAATCTCATATTCGTTATTTAAATTTATTTATATATACATATCTATATAGACATATAATATGTATACTTGTACGTACGTTCTATAGTGTCGTTATTCCTTAAGAGAACAATAAGCAATGCAAGGATAATAAAGATTTTTATTATCCTTACAAAATACAAACGAGGATAGTAAAATATAACAAACATAATTATTTTAGCAATAAAATATTTATTTTTTTTTAGTTTTACAATATTTTGTTTGAAAAAAATTGTTATGAATCAACATATTATTTTAGTCACAGAATATAACAAATTAAATATTAATTTGTCCATAAAAGTATTCCAAGCTAGAAAAAAAAAGGAAAATATTTTTATTTACTTACCGTTCATTCCTAATCAATTCCACACTAAACACCATACACAAATAATATAAATACAAATAAACAAACACGCTTAATAAAACACTAATTCCTTTACAAATTAAATTAATTTTATCGAATAAAACGTATATTTATTTGTTTTATTTAATTTATTCGTCAAATATTATTATTTTTAATATTTTCGTTGTCAGCCTAGAGGCTGGTGCGCGTCGAGTCAACGCTAAATGGACTGTGCGCAAGCGCAGGTATACTGAACGATAAAGATATACATCTCAATATATTCTCACATGCAAGGTGCATAATTTCATAATCAATTTTTAATATCAATAATCGAATAACCATCTGTTAATAATTGCAATGTTTTTTTTCTTAATTTTTATTTAATAATTACTATACATATATTTTTAAACAAGTATTTTTAGTATAAATTTAATTGAGAAATAAAGCATGTAAACATCCATGGGATGTATTTATAATTTTATTCAATTAATTATGTTAATTTTTATACATTCTATTAATAAAATAAAATAATAAATGTACTTTTAGCATTTATTATTCGATAAATAGAAATTTATTTAATAATAATCTTATTTTTAGTAAAACTGTATATACATATATGAGTAATAAAAAATGTATCAGAAAAAATATCTTTACCCTTTTTCCCACATATAACACAGAGGGGATCTAGTGTTAAAACACGCCGTTCATGAAATAACAAATTTTATTTCATGAAATAACAAAACATTTAATATAATATTATATTCAATATTAATCGATTCTGATAGATATCATCTTAATGTATTTCGCAAATATTGATTCATAAATAGCTGGGTTGGCAGAGAATCTAGTGACAAAGCACTCTTCTTCACTTTTGATTATATGTCGATGTTGTGTGGTGGTACTGTACACACAGTACCAACATTGTTACACTCCTCCGAATAGAAATCGAACCTATAATTACCTCGCTTAAAGTGACGTCCCACTGAGCCATGATATCTGATGAAATACATACATAAATATTAATTTCCATGGAAAAATCAACAAAATATTTATATATATATATATATATATATATATATATATATATATATATATATATATATATATATATATATATATATATATATATATATATATATATATATATATATATATATATATATATATATATATATATATATATATATATATATATATATATATATATATATATATATATATATATATATATATATATATATATATATATATATATATATATATATATATATATATATATATATATATATATATATATATATATATATATATATATATATATATATAAATATAAAAAAAATATGTCAATAATATTATATATGTTACGATTTAAAGGTTGAGGTTAAACGAATGCAAAAAAATTATGTAGTAATAATTCTTATGAGAATTCATATAAAATAAAATAAATATATATATATTATATAAATCTAGTAATATGTAAATTATAAAACAAAAACAACAGTCTACAAAATAAGTTCCATATACGAGTTGTAATAAAAAAAAAACTGCGCATAAATATACAGCAACTAAAACATATTGTAAGGTTTATTGTCATTAAATAATAACAAGAATCCACTAAAGACCTATAATATAAATACATACCTACCCAAACGAAAAGGAGTACTAGCGTCCCGCCCGGCTTCGCCCGTTTGAACTTGTCAACCGTTTAGCTTTTTGAAAAAAAAACATCTATGCACTCTAATGTACTTTAGTATTATATGTGCGATAGTATATATGATCAATCTTCATTTTGAATGACTTTGTTTATATAAAATAATTTAAAAAAAAATTATATAAGTATATATATATATATATATATATATATATATATATATATATATATATATATATATATATATATATATATATATATAATATATATATATATATATATATATATATATATATATATATATATATATATATATATATATATATATATATATATATATATATATATATATATATATATATATTAAAATTATATTTTTATATGTATTCCAGAATAATTATTTTTAAATCACACACAGTTTTTTTTATATGTTTACAGCACGAACTGGACATGTAAGCTTCTATATTACAAAAGATAAAACCGTTGCTCTTTAAAAAAAATTATTTATTTATTTTTAACATTAAAACGATGGCTAAGCGAGAAAGAGAGGAGAGTTGGCGAAATGAGCATCAGGGTTCTAGCTTCTACTTTGTACTTTTACTACATTGCAGTAGTTTAATGTATTGTACTAGATATGGCACCTATATAATACAATGCATTATACAAAATATATTTGTGTAACTTCTGATCTTCTAAAACTAACCGTAATATCCTATTCTAGGAGTGATTCTGGGTAAGATCACTTTCACTTTAAGACTACTATATGTATTGATGTAACAATATTAATGACAAAAAATACTTATACTAAATACTTAAAAGCATGAGGACCACTAGAGGGCGAATGTATGCAGAGATTGATGATTATCATCAGTTATCATCGCCGAAAAAGACCAAGGATCAAGACCAAACGCCATGTAACGTTAAGCGCTCCCTTCTCTGTGATAACTCGCTAGGGATAAAACATGAAGCTACAGAACAGCTACAGCAGTGCTTCCCCATACACGATATTCTTGATTTCACAATGCTGTATAAATTCTCACATTCACACAAAACCTTTTTGTGTAATACAAAAATACGTGTTTCAACGGTCGGATAGTTAAGTCGTCGTTATTTTACACATATCGTCTCTGATTGGTTGGTAGATACATAGTCTCCTATTAGGTAAGACTCGTTTCAAAATGTTTTAATTTTAATGCAAATTATTTTGATTTCTTCGTTCAAAATTGTCGAAGCTCATTAATTTATAATACAATGTTTCTCAAATAGTAAAGTATAAGTATTCAGTGGGTCTACAATATTATATTTAATAGACCCACTGGATACTTATATAGTATATTCAAATAAAGATTAACTCCTATATAATATATATAAATCCGTTAAAAAGATATATATAAATCAAAAGTGAGTGGTTAGAGAGGTAAGGAGAGACCTCGGTCGAGTTTCGAAAACACAGTGTCGAAGATACTGGAAGGTCACGTAAGAAGCATGAGGAGAGCACTCCCCCAGAGCATATAAAGAGGTTGATGACAGTGGATGAGGCGAAACAGGTTGACGGAGATTCGATACGTTTACGTTCCGTTTCCGAGTTGACATGGTGTGCTCTAACCTAATTTTGCGTGTTTAAGCCGATTTTGCGCGTACTGTAGCTGTGCAAATGTAACAATTTAAAGATTTTTTTTTAAATTTTATTGAATAGTTAATGGATAATAAATAAATATTTTATCTCATTATATATTATGCAAATAAATATGTTTACGAAATATTTTTTTAAACCTTTTAGGGTTCCGTATACCTATTTAGAAATAACAACAGAACTCTCATTGGACTGGTGTGTCTGTCTATCCATATATCAAGACCTTCAAGATCCTTCTCAAGATAGCGTATTAAACTAAAATGTATGTTAAATATTCAGGTCTGTAGTCCCGTTTAAGAACAAAATTACATAAACTTCTAAGTGAACAATTTTATGTGAAATGCATAATCAAAACCTATAGGGTACTTCCTTATTATGGTAATGGCAAAGATTAAGCATTTATCTTTCTTTCATTCTTCTTCTGCAATACCCACATTTTGCTGCTGTATAGCAGCGTACCACCAGCCCTGCATTGTGGACCGCCCAACGTGCAGTAACTATACTAACTGAAGCTGCTAATTGAAGCAGCTATGGTACTATTAACTTTGTTACCGTCAGCAACAGAAACTCAAATGTCAAAAAAAACGTGTCAAACGGCTTGTTACGACGTGTATGCCATATGATGAATGTATGAATCCTCCGTGTGATGGGCACTTGATATTTGTTTTTTTAAATATAAGTACATCTACGTATAATGTAGTTAAATAACATTGGATTGTATTTACTGTTGTTACAAATTCTCAAACTTAACTTATATTTAAAATAGAACTGAAGTAATATAGAATTTAAAAATAAATAAATTATGTAACTATTACCATATATTATGTTATGTAAATTTTATTATAAATATATTATGTTATGTACTTCATCTCTTTTACCATAAAATTCAGATACAAACAAAAAGAAAACAAGTTTTTAATGACATAATGTTAAAATATTTATTTTATCAAATATTTGGGTCTGGATCTGTTTGTTTTACTCGCATTCAGGGTAAGATAGTAAGTAATTCGTAAATTTATAAGTAAATAAATAAGATCAGACGCATCTTTCACAGCGTTGCGGTTTTTTGAGGTAATTTAATTTCATTCTTACATCACTTTGCTCTTGTCTCTCTAAGGGGTAAACCTTAGAGAGACAGCTATATGTAAATACAAATTGAATTGCTAAGCTGACCTGGCGCAACCTTGTTTTACTCCTGATTGAATGGCACACCAAGGCGACATGCCAAGTCCTACTCTCACACGTGGTTGAAAGATATCTTTAAAGAGACTTCGTAGCCTACAATTCCATCAAATTATACTGGGAACTGTCCCAGTATAGTAGTACTGACTAGTATCCAAAAATACAGATTTTTTCGAATTAAAACCAAAACTTTTTCCTTAATATTACAGAAAGAAAAGAGGCTGATATTGCATGAATCATCTTTCTTTTTCTTCTTAATCTCTTGCATACTTGAATCCTTACTCGAGCCATCATATAATCCTACGTGCCTCATTCTATGTTTTTACGGCATCTTTCACTTCATAATTCCACTATTCATCGAGCTTTTTGTTAAAGCTTCTTTTTTCTACATAACACAAATAGGTCGCGGTCATACAACTCCTATGATCTAGTATGTAGTACTTCAACACTGTATAGCGTCTTGGAAACCTTTTCTTCGTACTTCTACGTACTTCGTACAGAGAGGTACTCTGATATGTGAGTCTGGAATTTTAGCTTTTTATGCAATAATAAAACCAGATCTTGTATACTAGCAACTACTAGATAGTGATCTGTCCCCAAGTCAGCACCTCTAAACACACGTGTGTTCTTAACTTTATTTCGAATATACCGATCCACGAGAAGTAAGTCTCAGCTTTTATATTTTCCGTAGATTTATATTGTATTTATAGCTCTGTTCTCGACTTTCCGCCGTTCCGGGCATTACGTGTGGGGTGCGGGTCTTATTACACTAGCAGACACGCACTCGTGCGCGTCGCTTAGTTACGCCTAGTGGGAGGGTATTTAATGTGGAAATGGGTATTTAACGTGGAATGTCGCATCCCTATATAGAGCTGGCAGGGATTACTACGAGCAAGCTTTCCATCATCAATTAATCGATTGTTTTTATCGTATACCTATACTATAGTCAATTTAAAATGTTGAGTCTTTTAGACTAGTCAGGTATCATATCGGGTATGTAGGTATCGACAGGAGCTCGGACACTAAAGGCTAACGTGAATGCGCATTGCATTTTAAAATGGCTTCTAAAGTATAAAGCTCCGAGCTCCTATCCTTGCATCACCAACCGGAACCCACATGGTGAAGCTGTGGAAAGCTAAGGAGTGTCTTTACATCCTTAACAAATGTATGTATATATGTATATTAAATGTGCAAACCAAGGATGCATATATATAAAAATTTATATTAAAGGTTTTGATTTAAATTAAAAAAACACATGGACACGTAGTGCAATTTTCAGAAGAATTTTAATTTAGGAATATATTGCGTCAATTTTGAACATTGGAATTTTTCTTCTATTAATTTACTATTAAAAATCCATTACACGTGTAATTTATACATTGTAAATATTTAAAGTATCATTAACGTTGTTTATGTGAATTGGTTTCTTTACTAATTAGTATATAATATATATACATAATAATAATTATAGGTTGAATTATTATATGATCTCGCTATATTATATGTTGTCTCTTGCCAAATGACTGTTCTTTGTAATAATCTTTGGGTAGCGGAAATTTGTACAATTCTTAAGTCAACATTTAAAATTATGATTGAATCTACCAGATAAAAGCTAATTGTTTAAACAGGTCTTTGTCTGCTAGATATTTATATGTGAGACCTGTGAAACGGAAATATGTTGTTTATCTGCCAGACATATTTCCTATCTAGGACTTTATCAGCAAGTGGTGAAACCGGCCCTAAGTGTTGTCATACTTGAGACCCTAGTCTCAGGCAGCTTCTTTCCCTTCAACAATATGGATACACTAAGGAGTTTCTTTCCGACATTATGCTACATGAAATGACAATAAAAAAATAGTTTTCAATCAGGTTATATATGCTTATTATCAAAAATAGTTTATAGTAATTTTATTTAAATGAATATACAACCATTAACATAGATATATCTTACATATGATATAAATATCTTTGTCATTGCAGAGTCAAGGACAACTTAGTTAAAAGTCACTAATATTTCATATATATATATATATATATATATATATATATATATATATATATATATATATATATATATATATATATATATATATATATATATATATATATATATATATATATATATATATATATATATATATATATATATATATATATATATATATATATATGTAACAACTATCTTTCACAATTAGCAACAACGTAACGTTTTCGTCATATCTATCAAAAATGAATTACAAACAGAAAAATTTAATCACTAGGCAAATCTTATATGACCAATTTCCGTTAAAAATTTAAACGGAAATTAATATCAAATTACGTTTCAAGTTTCAATAATTGTGAGAACGCCAAACTGTCAGTTGACTTTGAAATATATTTTTAAGCTTTCAACATTTCTAATCCTTTCAATGGGTGGGTAATAAAAGTTCATTAGTTCTTTATTACAATATACTTAGGGTCTGTGCTCTGTAACCAACGACAACGTCTAATATTATGTTTCTTTTATATTTTAGTGTACTTTGGTACTAAAAAACCGTGTCTTGTCAACCAAAATTGTGAAAACAATAATATTTTTTTATATAAGCGAAACAATAATATTTTTCAATAAATGTATTGATCAATGTTCGAAGTCATCGTGGCACAAATTTAAAGAAGAACAAATTAAATCATTATTTTGTTTTATCAGCCACTAATTCTGGTGGAAAACGAAGAATTAGATCACTATCTTGCCATTCGTTTTTCTCTATCTTGATGTTTCCGTTATAAAGCTAAACCAAAAACACTTCTCACAGTCTAAGTTATTACTTTAAATTTAGAATAATCAAAGTGTTAAATGTCTATTGAGATGAAAATGTCTATTGTCCTGTGTTGAGAATAAAATTTCCCTAAGCTGGCTATGAACCCACAACCATACTAATTCAATATGTAGACAGTAGAATGCAATTAAAAACGTGGACGACGAGGCACTCAAGGGCGACAGGCAATAGGTATTAGATATATTAACATAATATGCATATACATGTATGTATGAAACGCTTGGGTCAAATAAGTGCGTTGACATCTATCAATATTTATTATGTAAATCTACTGTATGCCAATATTATAATAAATCTGTGTAATTAATTGTTTGCACATGCTTATCTCAGGAACTGTTTTACGGATATGAATATTTTCCGTGTCACATTGAAGCCTTCTTCCCGTGCAAGAAGCTTAAGCTAAATAAATACACTTTATCATATTTTATTTCAAATGCCGCTTAAGATGATATTAGTATTAAAGCTTTTGTTAGTACATAGATTATTATCCAGGTTAATAGTCGCTTAGACCAAAATACTAATCCAATGCAATCAAAAGATACAAGAGTTTGATTCGTTTTTGTTGTATTCCGTAGTTATTTCAAAACCTATAGGGTACTTATTCCTTTGACCGCAAAAAATCTGGAATTTATAAATATATCATAGAAAAAAATCATTACAAGCTTATATTTGTATAAGCCTAAATTTTTTTTTGTACTTTTTTACACATCTACAATGATAAATTTGGTACGGAACCGTCGGTGCGCGACTTCTACTCGCACTTTTTTAAATAATTATATTAAATATATAAAAATCCTCCAGCATACTAGACAATGAAAATAAATGATATTTCTTTATAAGCTATACCTATATAACCCATGGCTACAACCACACGCTTTCAAACCACACCACTTTAACGCCACATTTGGTTAAAAATTCCGTCGACAATTTAACATCAACGATATTTGCCATAAAATTATATATATTCATATCATTAAATAAATTCAAGGATGATTTTGAAAGAGTTTCGACCTTTTCCGCTCAAAGACATACATATACATAATCTGATTATATACGTACATTATATTTATATTGTGCATTGATTTTGCAATGGTGTCAAGCAAGACATGTTTTCAGGGTTAACTTGTTGGGTAAAATTTGGGAATGAATTAACTTTCGATCGCAGTTTGGTATGACTTTGGGAGTTAATTTCACTTTTATTTTACGATACGTTTCAGAAAGTTCATACTTTGGCTTTTTGTATGTTGGTCTATACCTATATTTAATTATACTATATTTTATTTATATTTAAATATATCTATACTTTTATAAAACCTAATATATAAATATGAATTTTATGTACCTGTCGGATCGCAGAGGTACAGCGTCTGCCTGTAAAAACGACGATTTGAGGGTTCGATTCTCACTCGGGAGAGAATGAATTATTTTTAATTTTCACGATCTGGCAACAAGACAAAGCGTGGCATTGAGTTGTGCCACTCAACATGCAATGCCTGGAAACACGGAATGTGAGGAATGGGGTTTCTTCTGCCTTCCTTGCTACGTTTGGGATAGAGTGCAAAGTTAAAAAAGCCGTTTATAATTTATTTGTGCGTCTGTTTGATTAGATAAACGGCTACGTAAGCTTTTGCCAATTAATTTAAATTGTGACAATTTCTGGCTTCCCTTATTTTTGTACTTTAATTGATCGACTAAAATAACTTTAACCATCCACCTCGATATATATATCGCTATACATTTTATATATATATATATATATATATATATATATATATATATATATATATATATATATATATATATATATATATATATATATATATATATATATATATATATATATATATATATATATATATATATATATATATATATATATATATATATATATATATATATATATATATATATATATATATATATATCGCTATACATTTTATTAAATCGCTTCATATTTTGTCCACTGTAACTTATACTAATTGTAATTTTATATCATGAGGTAATATTATTATCTATACTATAGTAAAACGATAAAAATATTGAATATTTTTACAATAAATAATGTAGGGTGATTTATAAATGAAAGCAGAATATTAGACAGAAGTAACAGCAAGAAGTAACATCTAGGCTTAAAAGATTTTAAACTTTGAGAAATGCAGCTTTAAGAAAAATAATCGAATACGATAACTATATTTGATTAAGAAAATCTATATTTATCCACTGACATCATTTAATTGCAAAAAAATTATCAAAGATTGGATTCAAAAGTTGTCCTACATTGAAACAGAGAGTATTGTCTACTGAACACACTCAAATGCACACGCACTCACACACACACATACATACAAGACGCGCACTCTCTTAGACACATACACACTCATTAATGTTTGCATTGGTAGACGTTTTAAGTGTTTTAATTGTGTTTTAATTGTATTCGCAGAGCAAAATGTTTTTTTTTATACTAATTTTCACTGAATCACTGTAATGTATAAAAGTATCAGTATTATTTGTTAAGGGGCAAAGACGCTGGCAGCTGTGACACAGTTTACACTAGTATGGCTGCCATCGCTCTCCTCTAGATTTGTAGATATTTCAAATCATAAATACATCTAGAGTGTATCTGTATCACATATTTTACTGAAATAAAATTTATTATTATTATTTTCCATTCCAAATTTATTATTATTCCAATTAAATTCCAAATTTATTATTATTCATTCCAAATTTATTATTATTATTATTATTATTTTCCATTGATATCAAAATCAATGGCTAAACTATAGGAAGTATGAAAGTGGGTCTTTAGTAAAAAAATTTGTGAGAGTAATGAGCATTTTTCATTGACAATTTGTAAATCTATGGAACGTTGGATGAAAAATCATAATGTCCAGCTAAGGTGAATGAAATACGAAAATGGCGCCTGCACAAAATTTGTTAAGCTTGATGGACATTTTTCATATATAAAAAAATCATAAAGCTAGCTTACGATATTGTGGACATCTACCAGGTTAAAATATTTAGTTAAATGTGAAAGTAAGATAAAATATAACAAAGTTTTTACTAGCTTCTTGTTATATCTGGGGTGCCAGATTGAATGGGGCGCCAAACGCTGCGGTCCGTGTATATGTCTTACGTCTCGTCCACTGGCATTAACCTCATGCCCTCCGGTGGGGTCCTTGTGCTTTTTACGTCACCTTCCTCCAGTATCTTGGACACTGTGTTTTTTAAGTTCAACCGAGGTAGTCCCTTACCTCTCTTCGTCCAAAAAATTCTAGCACCTAGTCAATTAAATATTACGCCAATTAAACTATACATATCACACTCTCGACATTTTAACATGGTCTTTGAGAAAGTTTATATCATTTCAATACATAATATTCATAGCAATTTTTATTTCAACGCTTTATTCCACATACATTATATATATACGCTTTATTATTTATACATATAGCAGGGGAGGCAAAGAGAACCTTGTATTAAACACTGAGTGGCGGGCAATCTTTAGTACAAGAATAATATAATAAACAAGCTGCGCCCCTAACTTTGTCTCCGTGAAAAAGTATGAAATAAGTGATGTTATATAGCCTATATAGAATATTATACACACAATAGCTTTCGCCCGCGACTTCGGCCACGTGTATTTACCATTAACTGTCCCTCCATTTATCCCCATTAGGGGAGAATTTGTCCTTTTCGTTAACACAGATAATTTTAATTGTAATCCAAAACTTATATACTTATTTTCATACTTAAAATGAGAAAATTCCATATAATTTTTACAAAAAAATCTTTTGTGGCATGAAACCCTTGTACCAAATTTCAAGTTTCTGGGTACAGTAGTTTCGGCTGATATATAAGTCAGTCAATCAGTCAAAGTTTCCCTTTAATCAAATATTTAAATAAATATTTTTATATGCGTAGTAGTTCCTTCTTCACCCAAACAAAGCAGGTGTCTCTATAAATAAATATAATGCAATTTTGCCTAACCATTCAGCACAAGGCCAAGAACCAGGGATGTTATATTCATAATAACTTATTTTTTTTAATGTATATAATATACGTATGTTACAAAATTATGCATAACAAATAAGCTTAAGTCAACGGACCATACAATTTATTAATATGATATATAACGAAATGATAACTTAAATACATACATACATATATATACCAACATAATTGTGATATAAGTATATATTAATTTATTATGAAATAATGCTTATTTTTAACGAGCTGTATATAGCCCGCATTGTCATTTGCGTGGGCTATAAAACTGCTATAAAAATAATCGTGTTTTCTCCTTTTTGTCTAACAAAGTCTCTCAAAGTCTAATTTCGACTGTGTTTGTTTAGCTAGTGAGTAACGGAAGTGCTTTATAGTATACCTACTAACGACTCATTCGATCGATGTTCTTGAATTTATTGAATTTATTGTTATTGAATTTATCTTGAATTTACATGATATGTCTTGTACAAATAAGTTATATTTATTTTAAATTTTTGAATGACTTTGTCCATGGAAGTAAAAAAAATAAATGTATATAAATGAAATATAGCATTTTATTTGCTATATTTTATCTGTGCGGAAGGTAATCGCCGGTAAATATGTTGCTCCATATCGTCTTCTATTGTCCAGTGAAAGTTTCATACAAATTGATTTAGCTTTTCCGGAGATTAGCTCAGACAAACGCAAAGACAGACAGACAGACGAAATAATTATTAAATTACTTTTAAAAAATTACTTTACTGATAATAATTTGTGAAAGATAAATAATATAAGCTATATGTATATAAATAGAAACCATTATTTTATACTCGCGTGTTTAATACGGCTTTGCCCGTGTAAGTCCCGATCTCGCTTAAATTTCAGTATAAAAAGTAGCCTATATTTTGCTCCACAACCTCGTTCCGGCGATAGTTTATATTTAAAATATAATAAGGTTTATTTCACATGAATGACGGTTAAAGATTATTAAGTTATCTCGAATCCATAATATAAATTTATATATATATATATATATATATATATATATATATATATATATATATATATATATATATATATATATATATATATATATATATATATATATATATATATATATATATATATTATATATATATATATATATATATATAATATATATAATATTAAATATTGCTAATATTTAAATTTGGTGTCAAGAGTAAGTGACCACTGGTATTAAGTGTGTATTTAAATTTAACTGCTATTTTACACCTTTGTTTTGTTGTTGTTTGTTTTGTTTGTAAATATCTTTGTTATTTATACCTTTATCTTTGCTATTTTACAAGTGGTAGCAGCTTCAATTTTTACCTATTCTCTATATGGTTGCATGCCTAACGTATATGCCTATAGGTACTAAGTACAGAGAAATTTATATAAAAACTGTGTTGTCGTAAGAAATTTGAAAAAAATTACATTTTATCTTTAATATTATGTTGATAACTATATTTATATATCCATCTAAATCTCGATTATCCGGATCTCAGTTATATGAATACGTTATTATCCGGACTACTTAACGGTTACATGCTAGTATATATAAAGCGGGGACATATGGTTGATTGATTCATATATAAATATATATATTATATATATATATTATATATATATTCTATATATATATATATATATATATATATATATATATATATATTATATATATATAATATATTATATATATATATATATATAATATATATAGATATCTATATATATATATATATATATCTATATATATATATATATATATATATATATATAATATATATTATATATATAATATATATATATATATATATATATATATATATATATATATATATATATATATATATATATATATATATATATATATATATATATATATATATATAATATATATATATATATATATATATATATATATATATATATATATATATATATATATATATATATATATATATATATATATATATATATATATATAATAATATTATATATATATATATATATATATATATATATATATATATATATATATATATATATATATATATATATATATATATATATATATATATATATATATATATATATATATGTGTGTTCTTTTTTATAAATTTCAGTTTATTTACGTGATGTTTAGTGGGAGTCAAATCTTCAACTCGAATGTTTTAGCATTTCTAGACTTCGATTGCTATATATTGTGCTGGAAAAAAATTAAGCATGCAATTTATTCGAAGCGCCATCTCGTACATTAATTGTGCAAACAATTGAAATCATAGCTTTACCAAAATACCACTAAAATCATAGATTTTTAAGAAAAAAAAATATTTTTTGTTGAAATATCTGAATATAATTTAAGATATACAAAATAATGATGTAAAACGAAAGCCATACTAAATGTTTCAGAGCGCTATGAGAACTTTGTACTAATATGTCATACGTAGTATTAGCTTTTATCAAAAGATGGCGTTATTTTAACAAACTATTTCTGTGTAATTAAAAATGTTTCTGGTTTTTTTAAAGACTTGAAGTGTAGTTTACATATTTTCTTATTTATTAATACATATATATTGCTATATATATTGGTGAGGCCTATGTCCAGTAGTGGACAAGGGCCAGCTGTTGATGATATAGCGCCATCTACTGTACTACTGTATCGTATCCGTATTCAATGTAATATTGATAATAGTAACAGAGAGCATTTTTAAAAAAGATATTATTATAAAATTTTATATGGAACTAATGGTTATGGGTTATTTTGAATAATAACATGATAAAAATATTTTCATTTCACTAGTCTAAAGAGACACAGCGCAGCGCTAAGTTACGCACGCAATAATTGTTAGAATGGTTAGAAATGAAGCTCCTTGCTCCTTGCAAGGAGTGTTCTAAAAGTATATTATATATATATATATATATATATATATATATATATATATATATATATATACTATTATATATATTATATATATATATATATATATATATATATATATATATATATATTATATATATATATTATATATATATAATATTATATATATATATATATATATATATATATATATATATATATATATATATATAATATATATATATATATATATTATATAAATGAGATGCATACTGAACATTATATAACTGAACGTCATATGATTTATAATTCAGCTTCATTTATTATGAATGCAGGAGTATTGCTTATGATAATTACCTTTTTAAAAAAAAGTAATTATCATAAGCCATACATTTTTGAATGCACATTTATCCATATAAATAAAATTAGAGTGTCTTTTTGTGATTAGAGTGCATATAGTAATTTACTAAAACATAAAATAACATATTTAAATTTTCGTCAATCTCTCCGTCTGTCCGTTTATCCGGGTTAATCTCTGGAAGAGCTGTATGGATTTTTATGAACTTTCATTAGATGAAGTCCCGCGGGATCAACATTTACGCAAAATATTAGTTACAGTTAAGGAAAGCGCCCACGAGTACTTACTTACTGCCCAGATAATATATTGCATATAAAATGTTTTATAGACAAAGATATGAAATAAAATATAAAAAAATAAAAATACAATACATGCATATTACATTAAGAACATCGATCAACCAAGAGAAGCCGCGAACGGGTGGCTACTCATTCAGTATATTACTTAAAGAATTCCATCATAGTGTCGAAATCGGATGGAAAATGGAGAACGACATCTCTCTGTCTTTCCTACTAGACATAATCCTAGGAAGCTATAAAAAATCATATGATAAAATAGTAATAAGTTACTGTGCTGTGGACAGTGCTCTGACAGTACAGACTGACAGGACAGTATTATATTATGACACTTAATACGTGAGAGTAGTATAATGTGTAAATATGGGGTCCTCAGTGACGACGAGGGCACAGTGGTCTCGCTGTCGTCCGCGTGAGCCAGTCCAATACAATGTTTACTATAGTACTATATACCAAGAATATGAAAATATTTTATACCACAGTTGCTATGTTCAGATCGAACCCACGACCAACACCGACGAAAATAAACAGGATTAAAAGGTCTTTGATATTTGTGTTTTGTAATAATAAACTTTAAATTCCCAAACCCACACCAGTGGGCAGTATCCTACCCTCTGCTGTCAGCTCATTCTGCAGGAATCCAGGGCAGTACGCGAGGCAACTCAGAAACCGTTGGCGGTAATTTGATATAATAATTATATCAACTGTCATACGATTGTCATCTGTCTACCCGTGACTACTGTGGACTACTGCAATGTGTTCGAAACGTCGGGCTTTCGAAAAATAATGTCAATATACGCGATTAATCCGGTTAAATATTAAAAAAAATCTGAATTTTTTTAACTTCAACGCTAATATTTTTCATTTAAATATAACTTTTTAAAAATTTTCAAACGTTTTATGACTATGATATAACTATCATCTACCTAATAATGCAATTTTAAAAAGAATTTATAAGTTTCAACAAGTCAACAAAACAATATATTATGTATCTGCATTATAATAATATAACCAATAATAAAAGTACAACGCCTGAGCAAAAATGATAGCAAAGCACATAACATTAACTTATCCCACAAAATGTACAGGCGTAAGTGAATCGACTTTGTTCTACATACATAGTACATACATAATATAAGATCTTCCATGCCCTTTTTCATTGTTTACGATTCTATTTAGTTGCTGTCGGGTGTGATAATGTAAATTCCTTAATCCCCCCCTATAGGACTTTATCCTATTACAGTGAGAAATTTAGACGTGATTATGTAACGCTTGGTATGATGTAAACGGGACGAAAATAAGCTGCTTATGACAAGGTAAAAGTAATATATGTTTAAAATTTTCTTATGAAAGTTTTGAAATTCTAAGATAATATTGTAGGTATCTAAGTAGAGGGAATTTAGTGATTCTCTATTGTATCAAAAATATACCTATATGGAATAATCAGTAACGTTAGCATTATGTTAGTTATATGCCTATCGTCTATAGTCCTCGTGAATAAACATAGGTTTATATTAAAAAAAAGAAAATCTCACCGGCAGTTCCATAGACCAGCGTGTTCAAATAAACACACAAAGCATGGGAATCAACCCCACGACCATCGTGTTCAGACATCCAAAGGCGAAACAGATGATACTTCAAATTCCGCTATATCTACAATTTAAAGTATGTTTTACCTTCAAGCTGTATCTTGCATATACGAGGGTAGCTCTAACGAAGGGAACTTAGTGCTAAGACACTCCGCTTAGATTAATTGTATGTCCATTGGCGGAACTCAACGCCGCTCACTTAAAGCTTCACCGCTAAAATTACCCAGAACCAATATCACCATTACGTACCAAGGAAATTTGAAAGCTTTTACAAATTTCCATCATCAATACATCTTTGAAACGATAAATTTTCACTTGTCACCGGATTCCTTGAGGAAAATCGCTCTATATAATAGATGTTACAAATGAACTGGCGACGTATCGAGTACTAAATGAGGGGAACGGGCAAAGGCCGCGGCCACGTTATTAATCTGTTGGTCTGTTTGTAAGTGAATGTGAACGATATCGTTATATCAATAGCTAGACTAGCTTGGGTTTTGTTCATTTTAGTAGATTTTTATTAATTTTTTTACGGAAATATTCATCGTTATTTACTTTTTGGTATTAAGTTTATTTAATTTAATTATGTTTTGGAATTGATAGAGTATCTTTTCTCTAGGTTCTGTTTGTTTAAAGCAGAAGCTTAACTGATATATTATTATAGGTTTTAATGACAATTTATGAATTTTTAATTACATTTTGTGGTTTTTTTAACTTAAGAAACTTTTCAAATTTTTGTGGTTATTGAGACTTACGTTAAGAATGCATTCATTTACGTTACGTTAAGTTTTACGCTAAGAATGCATTATTGACAGACCACATAGTGCACCTTGTGTTACTAGAAATGATAACGCGTGTTGCATTCTCCATAGTAATATAATTCTGAGGAAGTGGATATATCTGATCTTCGAAATTCAAACGTACTATCTTGAATTGCCGTACACGATAATAAATCCTTCTATTCACAATTATTGTACACTTAACCTTTTTTTCCGTTAAAATGAAAACAGATAAATACAAATTTCATTTGCTTTCTTAGCCCATATCTATAGATCGGACACCGATCTGTGTAACAGTAACCTTATAAAAGTACGTTAACACTCAAAACAAAGTTTAGTAAGCTTTCCAAGTTGAGTCCATATAGTATGAGAAATTACTACGAGACCATTAAAGTTCTGTAAAGTGAATACAGTCTAGCCATATGCTTGTTCTTAGTTGTATATTAAATAGAAATATGTATATGTACATATATTACAAATATACAAATATGTATATATACATATAGTACATATATTACAGACAAACGGACAAAGACTAGAGCAAAGAACCAAAGCTATATATACATTTGCATAACAATAAATAAATAAATAAAAAAATCACATCATCGAATAAATCTCATACAATATTGACAGAAAAACATCTAAGTTCTCTCGACCCGCACGGTATGTACGTAGGTATATACAGGATGTCAGATGTGAAAATATACTAATATTAGAGCACTTACATAATATATCTGGTATAGGTTCCGTAATCCGTAACTCAAAAGGAAGAAAACGCAATCATTATAGTAGTATTTTGCTGTCCATCTGTCCGTATGTCAAGACAGAACTTTTCTCAAGAAGAAAAAATCAATATATGTTAAATTTATATCTGTATTTCATTTTATATGAAATAAGTATACACTTATAATTTGCGGGCACATATATACATACATGCCGGCAAATTTAAGTTTAATTATATCGTTGACTTTCGCGATTTTCATAGCCACGGCCTACTGTGCCGTTGTTCAACTTTGTTCTTTTTTAAAAAGACTAGCAAAACATCTCTATATTATTCTTCAACAGATTAAAAAAACTTACAATTGGCGTCTGTTTTTTTTTATTTGTACCAAATACCAATGCATAGAGAATAGTTGAAGTCCGTTCTCTACTCCTTCTTCGAATGCAGGATATTAAATATCAATGACGTGTCTTACCAGAGCAAAAGAAAGACGAAATTAATTTATTACCCCAAACGGGAATGGCAGTATCCAGTTTGTTATATTACCACTGTACTATAAGAGTGAGGCCGTCTGACTGTAAACACGACGGTAGTGAGTTCGATTCCCATTCACATTACCTGGCGAATGTTTTTCATTTTTCTCGCTCTAGGAACAAGGCGAATTCAAATCGCGGCATCGAATCCCGCCTCAACACGCGATATGTCGAAATTCCGTCTAACTACCCTACTATATGCGTGATACAACGTGAAGTTATCTATTTAAATAATTTTAATTGCCACTAAGCTCAATGTTAATAAAAATCTAATTTATTATCAGTTTTTGATCGAATGACGTGACACATGGCCCCGTTATACGTTAATTACACAATCAATCAGTATTTACGCCATATTATGTATTATTCATAGCATAGACATTTGCAAAGCAAATCTTTAATTATGAGCGGGAATTAGCTCTTCAACTAGTTTTATCGATATATTGGTTATCTAGTGGTTAGATTTATCGATATATTGGTTATCTAGTGGTTAGCTTTATCTATATACTGGTTATACACGAATTGATATAATTTATTTGAGAGGTGCGATTATATATCGACGTTGAGTTCCGCGATACATTTTAATGCGTAATATTTTGTAATGGACAGCAAAGTGAAGTTAGAAATGTTTAGCCGTAGGTTTAAATACAAATATAATATCTGATGGATAATGCGATGGTTCTAGATTCGTTACTAGCTCGAGGGAGTTTTTGTTTTGGTTATTTAATTTTAATCGTAATTAATGTTTAATTATATACTTTGTAGCATAGAATTAGTGGCACTTAAATGTCGCATTAACTCGAATCCGGGCGAAAAGTGGAGAACTGAGTGTCTTAACACTAAGTGTCTTCACCCACTTTGCTATACAACGATATTTTGTAAAAGAAATATATATCTTGTAACAATTTCCAAGTAAACTCTAGTAAATATATTTAAAAATTGTAAAATTACGTAACAAAAATTACCAAGAAGATAATATAGCGGAATAAAAATAAAACCAAACAAAACTGATGAAATCTTGATAAAATTTTGCTCTCAGCTTACCAATTAAAGTAAATATATTTTCTTGTTTTCCTTTAAACGAATAAAATATTGAGATAACCCCCGCAATATCGAAGAGCCAAATGCTAGCAAAACAACTCACAATACACCGCCGCTAAGACTAAGAGTAAACCTTCGTTATTGCGATATGGGGGCGTATTCTGGACTTCACGTACTAGCTATTACATGCGGCTTGGTCCTCGTGTTTTAATTAAAATTGATAAGGCTTGGCTCAGCGGCACAGTGTATGACTGTAAACGCGACGGTTGCGTGTTCGTTCCCACTCGGGGTGTATGAATTTCCTTTCTTCGCTCTGGTAAGAAAATAAGCGCAGCATTGAGTTCCGCCACTCAACACGCAATGCCGATACATTGCGTGTTGAGTGATTGGGCGGAAAATGGGGCACGGAATGTCTTAATAAGAGGTTCCTTCCCCATGTCTATTCTATTATATGCGAGAAATAGCGTGATGCTGTTTTTTTCAATATTTAATATATACGATTTAAGTTAAGTTATGCTATATAACTTTATGCTAGCCTTCTTCAATAAATGTAGGATTGAATACAAAAAGAATTTGTTACTTTAAGCCAGTAGTTCCTGAGATTAGCGCGCTTAACCTCATAAACTCTTTTAGTATAGATTTTTACCGACATTTTTCATATTGGTATTTTATTCTGTATAGAAGAGGTAGGGGTAGAAGAGGCAGAGGTAGAAGAGGCAGAGGTAAAACAGGCACAGAGAACCTACTGAAGTCAACGCACTCCGTTTTCCAAAGAAATAAAATAATTTAAAACGATTATTCACCTAGTGGCAATAATTTTTGGTAGTTATCGTACTACGCCAAAATGGCCATGGATTTTTATTTTGCTTATTATTTAAAGTAATAATAATAAAAAAAACGGTATCATTATTATTCAAGAAACACTAATAAACCACTTTGTACACGCTGGAGGGCAAAATCTAGTGTACCATTTTAACTATCCAGACAATCTAATTTATTCAAACCAAAAAAGATGTTTTAGCTTAAAAAATCTCGAAAGCTCTTCAATGCTATTAACCAAAATTTCAGCGTATATATATTGGCCATAGTTAAATTTTCATACATCAAAATCTAATCTAGATATAAAGCTCCCTACATACATACTCCTTTATACCAAATCTTGAGGTCTCCTAAACTCATTAGTCGCCAATCCCCAATGCAGACCACGTAGATGCAGACTCAGGCCAATAAGACGGCAATAAAGTCAATGATCACATATCCAAGCGTTAAGTTTTAGAGCATTTTTGAACTTTAATCATAATTTAGTCGTTTCAAATTGTATAGTACAAATTTAAAGACTTTTATAACGATTGTTCATAATACAAAATGGAAATATATATATATATATATATATATATATATATATATATATATATATATATATATTATATATATATATATATATATATATATATATATATATATATATATATATATATATATATATATATATATTACTACTTCTTATTAGCCCGAAGTTCATGGAACTTTAAACTGAGCTGTTAGAAATAAATTGTACAAAGCTTTATTACCTACTTTTACATTCACAAACGACAGACAAAAATAATTTAGTATATTTAACGTTGTGTTCTTGTAGAATAAGTTAATAAGATTAAATAAGTAAGTAAATTCATGTATTTGAAGACTTTCTATATTTCTAAACGAAGAAACATGTTTTCAAATTGTACTTTAATGTAAGATAATTTATTAAACATATAGTATAGTAAGTAGCGTTGGTTAAGAGAAGTTAGTGTCTACACCCTCCGGTCTCCACTTTCTATACGAATCCGAGTCACTACGTTTTGGGTAGTGACTACTCAACGTTGCACTGTCTTGCTAAGGCGGGGAAGGTGGAAATCAAACCCACAACCGACGCCGACACGATGGCTCCTATTTCCTTTTTTTTATTTTTTTATTAGTTTTACCCTGTATCCTGCGTATAGCAAGGTAGGCAGAGGGAACTGTAAGCAGACGGAACCTAGTGTTTAAACACTTCGTTATATAGAATATACATATATCTTCATGAATAGCACATACAAAAAATAAATATATTATGTAATAAAGAAGAATGCAAAGGCCGAAGAAATTCTATAATAAGTACGTCGATGTTTAAAACGTCCAGGCGAGCCGTCCTGCGGTTTGGCTTTCATATTGTAATATTTCTTACTTAGAAAATGAATCTGGCACGGGAACGAATGTAACGAGCAAATGTCGCGAAACATTGTTAGCGGTTAATCAGCCGCTGTGTTTTTATATATATATATATATATATATATATATATATATATATATATATATATATATATATATATATATATATATATATATATATATATATATATATATATATATATATATATATATATATATATATATATATATATATATATATATATATATATATATATATATATATATATATATATATATATATATATATATATATATATTATTAATCAGATACTTGATTAAATTATATTATTATATGAAATTTAAAAATTGATTTTATGTAGTATAATAATATATACATGTGATTAATAGTTTATGATTTAGACGGAAAATCGATTGATTCTCTTTGGCAAGCACGAATAATACAGAAATCGCTTCTATTATATTTCGTTATTTATGTAGAAGCAATATATTTAATGTTTTTGGCAGAGAGATAGAGTTGTTATAGTCACTCCGTTCTCCGCTTTTATACATCGCACTACATCTACAAGAGTCAGAGAAATCAGACGATGTTCCATTGACTTAAAATTTTACAAGTGTGTGTGTTTTGTGTTTTACCATTTTAAATTGAATATTGTATTCAGAAACAAATATAAAGTTACTTGAGAGGATTTTGAACTCATATATATGTATATATATCTGTCACGGTATCAAAGACGGAAACCATTGAATATACGAATAATTTTCAAACGTGCTTATGTAAAATTCAAATTCAAATTCAAATCAAAAATATTCCTTATTCAAAAAGACTTTTGCAAGCACTTATTGTCGTTTGAATTGTCGAATGAACATGTCGCTACCAAAGCTACCACCGGTTCGGACAAGTTCTTCAACTATTATTTTACAACAGTAAAATATAATATTCCCCAAAATTATAAAATTTGTTTCTTATAGTCTAATCAGATATATAAATTACCTTAGTTAAATACTATCCAGTAGTTGTTGTGTGAACACATTACAAACACACACAAAAACACAATTATTTAAAGTAATATTTAAGTAATGATAGTATATATGTTCCCAAGTTGTGATATATATCTTATGTTTATTTTTAAAACGACTTTCAAATTTTTTATATTTGTTTTCGAGAAAATTGTGGACATATAAACATGAATTTAAAAAGCTTCACATACGTCTTCAAAGATAAAAATTCCTGAAAAATCAGATACAACATATATATTTCAATCTGCTAATCATCCTTTTCTTGAAGTCGGTTGAAAACAAAGGAAAAGACCAAATAAGCATTAAGCTCCACAAGTATTTGAGTAAAACTGAAAGATTCAATTTAGAAACTTTCCAAATTCAAAAGTAAGTTTGAGCAGTCGGTAATTCCTTTTCGGATTTGAGAATTGACTGCAACCATTTGTTTCTGGTTAAAAGTGAAATTATTTATTGAGTTCGAAAACTTTGAAATCCGAATTATATCATGCTTATAATAATGAATTTCCATAAGTTGGGAACCATTGCGCTTACAGTCATACGCTGCCCCATTACAAAATCATTGCTGGCACATTTTTATATTACAAATATTTTTATTTGCAATTACATATATAATAGGTATAGGATCAGCCTACCTTGCTATATGCGGGAAACAGTATAAACCTGAAAAAATAAAATTTGAGATTAGGTAGAATAATTTGACAAGTATGTTAGTCAGTTTACTACATTTCGCATCGTTATTGATTTAGAAAATAATTAGTTAAACTTCATTGAGGAAATATCTATATTATTGATGCTTAATATTTTTTTGGCGCGATGGTCATGACTATATTGACGAACCATATTCGTGGGAATGAATCATTTTTAAAGTAAATTCTCTGTGTGTGTGTGTGTGTGTGTGTGTGTGTGTGTGCGCGCGTGTGTGTGTGTGTGTATGTGTGCCTAAAAACGAGAAAATAAAATTATTATTTTAGTTATGTTTTTTATTAATTAAACTTAAATTTATGCTAATTACACATAGCTTGTAACGTAAGTATAAGAATATTTAAATATAATCATAGAATCTATCATAATTATGACGTTTTAAAAGTAATAAAATAATTTTGTCTAATAAATGGGAAAACCTATTTCACCAAAAACTCTCAAAACAATCAACATAGCTACTAGCACCATCTAAATGGCTTACGTAACTTAGCCAGCCATCTCAGTACAAGCATTCACGGGTAGTACCACTAAAAAAAAAAAAAAATTTCTCCGCTGTGATAAGGTAATAATTTTTTTTTTATCAGCACTATCTCACACTAAATTCTCCCTGCCTACTCTGTTATACAGGATAATATGTGAACGATAACATGCCGATTATTTAAAGTAATGCAAAATGCACATTGCGTCATAGCGAAGTACAGTAACGTTGAATATCAAACCCTGAAGCAATTGTCGAAAGCAAACGGTATAATATTTAGGATACCTAACCCCTAGCTCGAGGCGTATACACGGACTATAGTCTGTCTGTTCATTCTGTTTATAAGTTTAATCATGCAATTTCTTATACAAACTTATGCTATGTTGATCTGGTCTGGTAATGTAATCTCTATATATCTTTACTATAATAAAGCAGTAAATAGATTGTGTTAGTACATTGAATATTTTTACGAAAAATTAATATAGGGTGATGTAAAATATTGATTGAATATGAATCTATGGTACCACCAGCACCATTAGCTTTGGGCAGGATCTAGGCTATAAATGAATTTGACGACTGGCACACCTGTACAACAATAGTAGAACAGCTGAACCATAAGAAATAATAAAGTATTGCCATAACAAAATTGTTTGAGTATTTTCCATTGATGTATAAAAATCAAAAAATTGGAACACCTGATGTGGAAAGACATTAGATCAGTTAAACTATAAGAAATATGAAAATGACTCTTAGTTTCTAGTCTAGTTCTAGTCTAGTAACGTCGATGTCATTGCGTGTGATGAGCTTTTTTCATTGACATATGAAAATCCAAGATCTGGAACATGTCATGATGAGCCATAATGTCCAGCTGAATATTATGATATAAGGAACTGGTGCTCAAAAGCTCAACAAAACTTGTTCAGCGTAATGGACATTTTTATTGATTTATTTTGTTCTATAACAATCAAGGATTTTCGTTTACAGCAAAGTTGCAGAATCTACTAGTATAAAACGTTTTTGTGTGTAAATTACTTGGTTTTAGTTTTAGGTGACATTAGGTATTTTCTTACTGTCATGCGTATGAAATGTATGAAATAATAAAAAATTATAATTATGAAAGAATTAAAAATAATATATTTGAACTATCCTACACTAATGCTGATGAAGAAGACATTCTTATTTTTTGCAAATTTCCAGTTAGATTCGCTAATACAAGGCCATGTAATAATTGCCAACATTTGAATTCAATCTTTCTCAGAATTCATTACTTATAATTTATGGACATCTCTTAATGTATGTACAACATTTGCCTTAAAAGGATAAAAACGAAGCGAAGAATATAATTGTAAATAGAGTATATATACATATATATTTATGCAAAGATTTTATGTGATCCGATGTGATGAAGAGATATGTGATCAGGTAGTGTGGGAACATTACGAGAATATAATCATAAAATACTATAGTCAATTCTAGAGGAAAGTACTTAAAAAGCATGAAGCCTGAAAAAAAAACAAATCATTATATATTTTTATTAGGTTCATATTTTAATTAGGTTCATGGATGGACATAGCATAGAGAAGAGTATTGCTAGTCATATATTTACCATATGTTTGCTATAAAAATCTAGTAATAACGGTCCTTTTGTTACCACAATTCAATACACCGTTTATATGAAAACTCCGTTCAGGAAATTACTATCATACTTGATCTCGAACTGTCAGTATGTCGCGCTCATACAGAGAGCGTGCAGTGGATACCACTTGACGCTATTGTTCATTTTCTTCAGTTTTAAATAGTTTTTTTAAATATATTTTGTTCGAATTGTGTGTTGAATATTAATGTGTTTTTTTTTGTCTATGATATCTCTTCTTCTTCTTCTTCTTGGCATTAGTCCCGGCTTTTGCCAGGGTCTGCCTTCCGACTGAGCCTACTCCACTTTGCACGGTCTTTAACATCCTCAGTGGATAATTTATTGGCTCTCATGTCTTGTGTCACGACATCCAGCCATCGCTTCCTTGGGCGTCCGGGTGGTAACTCCAGGGACAGACATGTCAAGGCACTTCCTTCCGACATAGTTCTCAGATCGGCGCATAACATGGCCATACCATCTCAGGCGACGCTCTTGGAGCTTATCCACTACGTCACGGACCCCAAGACTACCTCGAATGAATGTGTTGCGTATGCGGTCGGACCGCGTCACGCCACACATCCATCTCAGCATCTATGATATCTGAATGTGTTAAATTTGTGTTATAATGAAATTTGTGCTTGATGTGTTTGGTTTATTGAGTACAGAATATATAGAATAAAGTAATTAGGTAGCGAGGAAATGTAATCAAAATTATGAAAATTGAACGAAGCTGAAAGAGTTTTTTAAAAAATATCTCATTTAATTTATTTTTACGTTCCTCACTCTACAAATTAGTCTATTAGGATATTAGATTGCTTGTCCTCATATTATACCTTCTAGAAATTGAGTTTGAACTCACAACCGTCGCGTTTGAAGGCGACGGTTGTGAGTTCAATCCCACTTGAGAAGAATTCATTATTTTCATATGTTCAATTCATTAGTTGACTGCCGTCATTCAACACGCAGATGGAAAGGCAGAAAGCAGGGAATGGAGTGTCTTAACAATGGAACCTCTGCCTACCCTGCTACAAGTGGGATAAGCGTAATTCTAAAAAAAGAAATAAATTTGATTTTTTTAAGATGAGCTTTTTTCTAAAAACCTTCGTTGCCCAGTGGAACAGCGTCTCATTGTATAAGAGATAGTTGTTGGTTCGATTCCTATACGGTTAAAATGAATAACATTTTCGTTTTCCCGCTTCTGCAACACAAAGTGCGGCGTTCAGTTCGCCACTTTTTTTTTATATGATAAGAAGGCAAACGAAGGCAGAAGAGCCAACAGATGTTAAGTGGACACCCTCGCCCATAGACATCTACAACTTGAGAGTATGTGGATGCGTTATCAGCCTTAATATTGGAGAAGATGACTGTACACACGGCGCTTGAAAGTCTCTAAGTTATATTGAACAGGGAAAACTTCAGGAGGTAGATCATTCCTTGTTAGTACACGGAAAAAAAAATCTAGACGCACGCACGTTCGATGCAAAAAATGCATCCAATTGATATAAGCGTAACGTCTTGAGAATTTACCTTCTGTCGGCCTATCCTGCTATATACGGGACATAGCGTGAAGCAGTGTGTGTGAGCCAGAGATACCTACCTTTCAACCTTCCTTAAACCTTCTCTTTTAAAACCTTCGCTTAAAACCTTCGCTATTAAAAACGCATGGCATCAACAGTGTACATATTTTATTATATTCAAAAAAATAAATATGTTAGAACCAGATTTGAAATGGCGTTTTAGAGGACTTTTCACGTTTTAAAAGATTAGCCTGAATAAACACACAAAGTTGTGAATTACGACCCTTCATATTCAGTATTTTGTATGTAAATAAATATTATAAAAATGTAAAATTATTCACGCTTGATCCCGCAAAACAGCAGGATAGGCAGATGACTCCTAGTGTTAGATACACTTATGTTTTCGAATCTACGAATACATAAAATTGTTCGTATATTACTAAATATTAATCATTTCTCGCGTTTACACGTTGCTCGTACTACTGCGGCACGATGACCTCAAATTAGTCACGATTATTAAAAAAAAAATCTCAGTTTGTATTTATATTTAGACTTGCGTATATAAGGTATTAAGTGGTAGGTGAGGTAGTGGCTGTGGTAGGGCGCATATGCCAGCAGAACTGATGGCCGTTGGAGCAGAAAGGTTCTGGAGTGGCGATCACGATCCGGGAGACGTAGCCGACGTAGACGTAGCGTAGTGGACCGACGACCTTGTGAAGGTCACGATGGATGAGGGCGACCCAGAACCGGTCTTTATGGCGCTCAATGGGGGAGGCCTTTGTCCAGCAATGGACGTCTCCCGGCTACAGTAAAAAAAATCACAATATAAATTTTCATTGTGAGATTTTCACGCAGTGAAATGTTTTTACTGAAATATTTTCAAACCACTAGTCTGATTGGACAAAGACAACATAAGATTTGACTTGTAAATTCTCAATGAAGAAGAAACATCTATGAAGATTTATTAAGAAATATTAACTTTCATTTATTATTATCGCATCCATTAACCACTTACTGGAACAACATAACAATATTTATTAACCCATCGTATCGTCAAATATTCTTATAGAAAAGATATTGTTTTCCCGTTAACGGTTAGATATCATGTACGTATCTGAGAATATTTGATCAATCACATGTCAACATAAGTTATGAGGCTATCTGAAGGAGTCTCCAATGGGAACACTCAATGCATACTAATCCATTGCTGGGGACAAAGAACCAATATAATAGACAAGTGGAAATATAAATATTGAAGTGTAAATTTATATTTCACTCGCAACAGCTAATGAAAAAAAGTATTTTTTTGTATTTCTTATAATTTATAGATGTTCTATTGTCGTTTGACATAAGGAGTTCCAATTCCATGTTTTTTCTATTTAACAATGGAAAATGCTTATCGTGTTTAATCACTATTATTGTGGCGGCATTCTATTATTTGTTATTATTTATTTATCTGGACTACTACTACTGGTTCTACATCAGGATCTTTAAAATAAATTATAGCGTAAATCCTACCCAGATCTAATAGCTATATAACAAGAAAGATGTACTTACGTGTACAAACAAACAAACAGACAGACAAACAGAATTTACAAAAAAATCTTTTTGCATACTTTTTTTTCCTAAAATTGTACAGAACTATTTTTATATATACAACAATAATTGAATCCACATCGATTAAAACATATGGTTTTTTTACTTCACGACAATTACAAGCAACTTTGTTTAAAAAACAAAAAAACGACACCAAGTCGTTACATTACTTGATTTTCTAAAGATTTTACGGAATTCCAGTCTTTGTAGTCCATAATGAATAGAATGTAGGCTAAGTTTAAATCAAAGTTTCCAGCGGCGAAGTTTCCTTCAGTGGAAAACACTTCTTGTGTAGATATTTGATATATCTTAACATTTGGGTTCAGATTTTCATATCTTGTGATTTTCGATAGTCTATTCGAAATCTTCAGGAGCGTTGGAACATTTATGAGAATTTATAGCTTTTGTTCGATGCTGACGCTCTACTGAAGTTACTGTAATGGCTTTTTGGTATTTAGAATTTTTAAGGTAAGCATTATAAGTGGAAACAGTTTATTAAATAATACTATTTCTTCTATGTTTTCTTTAAGTATTTTGTCTATACTTAGTGAACACTTTTAAAATAATAAAAATATTTAGTAAAAAGTATTCTCTAATTCGATACTCGAATAGTAACGAATTCTCTTTGGTCAAATGATTGACCAGAGAGAATTCGTTCGTAATTTGTAAAAATGTACCTACAAAGATGCTAACAACGTAATAAATTGTAAAATGCATATAAGAATTCGACGCAGCTTGATGAAGAACATGCATGCATGGCTTGATGGTCAGAGCGCTTGGGACAGATTCCATGAGGCGCGGGTTCAAATACCGTTCCGTTCAAATTTTTAGATGAAATCAAACAAATCTTTAAGTATATTATTATTATATAGAGCGCGCTTATAGTAAAAAGCTGTGCAAATATTAAATTTATAAACTTATAGATAACTTTCTTTGCATATATACAAGTATGATAGAAAATGATAACTACACAATATATGTGTAATACAATCAGTATTTGTAATTATTATGTATATTATGAAGTTACGAGCTATAAAATTTGCATAGAAAATTTCAGTAGCCAACCGCCAGTGCAGTTTTCATTAAAAGATAGCAAAAGGAAGGGTGAACTGGGAAAGGTGGAAAGTCAAAAAAGCATCTGTGATGACTGAAAGGATTTTTCGCCGTTTTTCATTTGCGCACTAACTTAATGCACTTCTATTAAGGGAATATTACATCAAAATTCCATGGCTCTGAAATGTTTTATTCACAAAGAGATGCTGCGTCTTCATCTTAAATCACACCTTTAGATCAAAGGTGGCCTCATTGAAACCCTAATAGACTTTCGAGATTATCGATAAAATGGGACCGATTCAGCAATGAATATTATAATATATAAATTTAAAATGATTTTTTTCTATTATTTACGAAGAATAATATTAAGATTAATCACTTTGTTCTCTCTCTTTTAGATATAATATATAGACATTGAAGTGGAAATTAACACCATACTTTTACTATAAAGTATCTGTTACTTATAAAGTATCTGTTTATGTGTTTCAAGTGCATAGTAATTTACACATTACTTTAACTTAGAAAAATATTTTTTTGTCTGTCTGTCTTTCCGCTTGTTTGGGCTTATCTCCGAAACAGCTGAACGGATTTTAATGTAACTTGAAAGATAGAGGACGTTGTGGAGCAACACATAGGTTTCTATGAGTACTTTTTATCCCAAAATTTTGGCTAGACTTTTAATAGAAAAAGTAATTCCAAAAAAAAAAAAATGAACAATAACTGACTGAATGACTATAATATTTATAATGCATGCGTATTATGTAGAACCGTTGTAGCGCAGATGCACATCTGCCCGTAAATGCGACGGTTTGTGGGTTCGATTCCCACTCGGGGAGAATGAATTATTTTCAATATCTTCACTCTGGTAACAAAACAAAACGCGGCGTTAAGTTCCGCAACTTAATGCAATGTCTCGGAAAAGCTAAAAAAAGAGAAAATATAAGATTCTAACCCACAACTAAGTGTTTCCCTCACATGTCAACTGTACTTCAATGGCGTATATTAACATCTGGCGTAATATATCCCTATACATTTACAAAGTACGCTTGATACAAATATTTGTAGGGGTCGTTGAGGCTCGCCACGGTCGGTGTGTTTTACAACTAAGAACATTGTTCGGGTATATTTAGTTTAATAGTGAATTGGTTTTTATCCTTGTTTTCCCAATTTATGGAGGGAAAGTAGTGAGTGACATTTGTTATTTGCTTCACGCTCTATCCCGCTTGTAGTAGGGTGGCAGAGGGTATATAGTGTTAAGACACTCCGTTTCTCCACTTTGCACTCTTTGAGATATTGCTTTTTGAGTGGTAAAACTCAATGTCGCTCTTCGTCTTGTTATCGGAACAAGGGAAATGAGAATAGTTCATTCTCCCCGAGTGTAAATTGAACCGATAATCGTCGTATAGGCGGATACTTTGCCGCTGCGCCTTGACGGAGTGGAGTGATATGTCACTATGTTTTTTTTGTACCTTTGTATGGAGTAGTTTGGGGTGAAATTCATACTCGTTGGAAAAAAGATCTTTTTAATATATTTGCAAACCACCCGCCAAAAATCGGGGAAACACAAAGGGAAGAACGGAGTGTCTTAACACTAAGTTCCACTGCAAAAAGCTAGAAGACAATAGTCATTATAAATATCTTACTCTAAATATATCATGAACATAATCAACACCATCTGATAACGAGTGCAGCTTTTATCAGTGACATACAAAAATGAATCTTAAATTCTACAACTTAAGTGATTATTTTGTGAAATAGAAACGTGTACAACGTTAATAATACCTTAACTTTAAAAGTGACAACGATAAATTTTGAACCAATTAACTGTTTGACATGTGGTACGTGACGTAAAAAGTTAAAAAAAATTATGAAAAAAGTTTTTAATGCTCTAGTTATTATGATTTGGTGTCATTCCACTGATATAATTAAGCTCACACTTGTCTACGGCACACTAGGGTATGCGGAGAAAACAGTGTTAAAACACTCCGTTCACTACTGTCCTGTCCTTTTTAGCGAGATTTAGTGCCAGGTTATGTCACACCAAAGAAATAAAATAAAAAATCAGTCATAATAATATTTAAAAAATGAATATTGAAAGTTAACAAAGGACGAATGGGAAACTAATACATGTGGCGTAATTAAAATTCAAAAAGCTACACGTGTCGACTAATAAGAACATAAGAAAGCTACATCGGAGTTAATATGTTTTTAAAAGAAAACAAGCTTATGCGGCGTATCAAAACGTTGACTAGTTCCAAGAGTAAAATGATATATCCCGTATTTTTTAAAAAAAATTAATTATATTTTACTTTAAAATATCTTAACTATTAATAACTCGTCAACATAATGACTGTTGTCGTGGTGCGATTCTCTTTTAATTTCTTTGCTCTGGAAAGATCCCAAGTCAATATGCAATATTTCGAAAATTTGCAGGCTAGTGGGGAATTCTTTGTGTTTATTTTGCTATATGCGGGATACAGCGTGAAGCTAGAAAAAAAAACCGGCATTTAAAATTCTCTTTAACCTGAACTTGTAATCATTTTCTAGTGAAAGATCTCGTACAAATAGTAGAATAGGCTATGAACGTTTTGTATGAAAATACTCTGCTCCTTATATCTTGTCTTAAGTCTAAAAATTACAATTTGCTTAATAAAAAACTACGTTAAAACTCCAAATTTAAATAAAATTATTTTCTAAATGGAAATCAAAACCACAAAAAAGTGTGATTTTTACAATTTTAAAGTTATACTACTTTAATACTAGCTGTTGAGTTTTTACATTGTTTACTCAACCGCTGTGGGTCTTGTTAGAAATTAGTGACAGTCAAAGGAAGATAAATCACTTGTGTAAAAAATGTAGGGTTAACTTGTATTTTATTCACACCACATCTCAAGCTTTTATAAAGGAATATTGATATTAATAATTACTATACTGTTTTTTACGCACTTTCTGAATTTTCTGGGAGTTGACAGAATAAACCTAAGGATATGTAATTTCTTTTTCCATTTTCCGCCAGTTTCACAGCTTCACGCTGTAACTTCACGCATAATCCCGTTTACATCGGGATAGCCAGAGAGAACGTCTTGCGATCATGTCTTGCGCCACAATAGTCTCTATTTTTGTAATGTAAAACTAAATGTAAACCAATCAGTATATATTTATACATTGAAAATGTCATAAAAATGTCAAAAAATAATTTTTTTTTCAATAAATTTCCATTAAAGGAGGTAAAAACGGTCATCATAAACACTTAAACACCATTTAAAACATGTAAATAAAACAGAAAATTTGGAATCACAACCAAAAATCATATCCAAACGATAAAGCTGAGAAATGTATTTCGTTTTCCAACGCACCATTTGCTATTATGGGGCTCGGTTTGCCCTATACCAAATGTATTTATAGCATTTATATAGATCGCAAATCATGTTACTTCTACAGATGTTCTAGAATAGAATTGTATACTTTATGACTATTGTAATAAAGGACAAAGTCACAAGGTTGCCAGTTTTTTGGTAGAAAGTACAATTTTGCGGGAAACAGCAAGAAATCATACTGGTCGGGGTCGTTTGGCAACAAAACAAAATGAAAATGGTCAAATTTAAAGCCAGTAAAAGAATGGCGGTTAAAATTAATTTATTATGAACAAATTAATATGTATAGGTACATTCAGAATAAATTCAATGTTTATAAATAAATATATGAAAAAGCTATTGTAGTAAAGTGGTCAAGTGTTGAACGCGACTGTTCTGTGTTCAAATCTAGAAGAGAATTTCAGATTAGAAACAATACGTGGATTAGTTATGGAAGATTAAGTCTCTATATATAATCATATAATATAATTGTTTGTATGTATATAATTTTGAGTAGTAATGTTAAAAATTGCATAGTAAAAATACAATAAGCTATGTTTAATATATTAGTTCTCATTATCATTAAAAAAAAACATTTTGTAACATTATTTATTAATATTGTCAAATAAAATCTATCTAAGTGCAGTTGTGTGGCGGAGCTCAACTCAGCTTAGCACGCTTTGATCGGCAAAGTGAAATTATTAAGAGTGGATATCAAACCCGCAACTGTCGCGCTTACAGCCACACCCTATCTCACTACGCCAATAGGATTTCAATTATAATTAGTTTAAATTAACAAATAAATAATAAATATAATTTTCTTATATAAATACTACCGACACACTCCCGGCTTCGCTCGCTTGATCAATGTTCTCGGATTTATTCTAATATAACGTGCATGTATTGTAATTATATATTTTTTTTGTTTTTCCTTACAAATCATTTTATCTAACAACCATTTTATCGGGGCGGTAAGAACTCGCGCGCGTTTTCGGGAACGGTAAAAAACGTTCCCCTCGCATAAATGTCAATCCTGCGGTATAAAATATAAACCTAAGTGTTGTCCAACAGCTATTTCTCTCTTCTAGTGAAAATTTCATACAAATCGGTTCAGCTGCTTCAGAGATTAGCCCGGAAAAACGGAAAGACAGACAGACAAGTTGTTTTACGTTTTAGTAGCGTGTAAATAACTATATACACTCGAAAAACTTAGTCATTTTCAAAAGACAAACAGACATTCCAATTATATTTTTATACATAGATTTATATGAGAATCGAAGTTGTAATCATTAAATATAAGTAAGGCTACACCACTGCTCTACAACGGCTTGTGGTTGTGAATATAATAATGAATTATAATATTATAAGCTCGAGTGTGTAAATGACAGTTGGTGAATAGATCAGATGATAATAACCCTTTTGACCTTAACGCCCTAATTCAACAGAATATGAAAGTTTGAGCGAAGGGGGAACTTATTACTACAATTCTATACTAATTTGATTCATATTTTGTATTTTAAAGAACATAGTATAGTAGAGTTATTTATGCAATATGATTAAAAAAGTTCATGCTGTAGAATACTCTAAAAGACGCAGGTTCACATTTTTATATGTATTTATAGGAAAATGTGTGCGTGGAATAACATGTTAAACATAATATTTTTATTTATTTATTTAGCTTCACGCTGTATACCATACGTAGCAGGGTAGGCAGAGGGAACCGTAGGTTGAAGGAACCCAGTGTTAAGACACTCCGTTAAAAAACTACTAAAACTACTCTACTAAATATTTATTTATATAATAATGAAATATATATACATAAATTAGAAAAAAATATCATTTTACATGGAAAATTGTATCTGGGCCATCCCGATCCTACAAATACAAATACAAGAAACACTGAGAATTACACAAAAAAATTAAAACAAAAGACGAAAAGATTTTTTTAGACCATATATGCCTGTCAAAGTGGTGGTTACTGGCTTAATTCCCATAAGAGTAAGGTATATAAAGAACAGTGTAGAGCTCCGTCACTCAGCACACAGTTTCGAATTTCGAACACAGTTTCTGAATATTACATTATCTTGGACAATATGCAGAAAAAAAATCTGAAGCTTTAAATAAGATTAAAAATATTCTATAAATGTTACACAAAACGTTTTAAAATTACAAAACGGAAATGTTTATATTCTCTGAACGTCCCATAAATAAATGCAAGTCGCGATAAAACAATTAAAAATATTCTTATATTATTATCAATTTTAGCGTCACACTTTTTTCCGCATATAACAGAATGAGCATAAAGAACCTAGACAAGACTCTCCGTTCTCCACTTTCCAGAGCAGTAAAATCTAAAAGATCATTTTCCCCCGAGTGAGCATCGAACCCGCAACTGTTGTGGTTACAGTCAGACGCTGTGATCTTTTATTTCAAAATTATTATTGAATTTTTCAAAAAAATACCTTTATATAATTAGTGAAACTAATTTCCTAAAGTTACAAAGGAAAAGTTAGGCCCTTAAAAAAAGATTATGGGACAAAAGTACCGGTTTTCTATGGTCGAGATGGAATAGCACTTGGCGAAAGTGGGGAAACCATTTTTCTGTAACAAAATTAGCCAATATTTTTATCTTTCGTGTTTTACTTGCATGTTGTAGAGTACGAAAAAAAGACATAAACGTAACGAATTTAACACTACTATTTTTATATTATTTTTTTAATATATAAACTTATATATTTTTAATATACAAATATATAAGATTATAGTAGTATAGTCACCGGTAAAGCTTGTAAATAGTTAATTTTTCCGACAGGGGACTGAATCCACAATCGCTACGCTTACTTACGTAGACGCTGAACCACTGCACTACGACGTATAAAAATAATTTTAATTATAATATTAATAAAATACATTAAAAAAAATTAAAAAGATAACTTAAGTCATGATATATGGAAGAGCCTTATATAACAGAAGCCAAATAAAAGTCCTAAACTAAAAAAAGTTAATTTTTTATTTAGTAATAAAGTACATTTAAACATACAAAAACTTTAAGAAACAGCGCGAAATCAATTTTCAATATATTCCTTTGCAGGGAAGAGCTTTGCTTTAAAGACATGTTACCTATAAAAGTTTTGTCCACGTAAGAGCATTCACAAGTATTCGATGAATTCGAAGTCAAACATTTTTATACGAACGAGGCCTAGAACTATCTCTTCGGTAGCTCGTTCTGTTTTGTCCAAAACTTGGTCTGTAGCGTATAGCTAGTTACATATGTAGGAAGTTTGAATAATTTTATCAATGTTTTTTTTTTATCTAAAAATTTTATATACTGTATGCTTGCTTTAAAATAAATAAAGTACGTAATAGTATTCATGGTAGAGTCTTTTTGTTGTCAAAATTTATTTAGCATCTAAAGAATATTTTTTTAAGCTGGAGTTTTTCTATTTTAATTTAAGGTATTCTATGATAAAATAACTCGTAAATAAAAAGCTAAAAATTTTATTATTTACTTTAGTTCCGCCACTTGGTTAGTTAAAATAAAATGTTCTAAAACTTCTTCTATCTGCCTATCGTAAAATGTGAAGTTAAAATCAATAGAATACTTAAAGCTACAAAGCTTCGACCAAAAATGAAATATATTACAATGCAATTATAAAATTTACATACATATGATAACAGAACGCATACGTGTGCAAAAATGCAATATTTAGACGACTCTTAAAATAACCAACTCATTCTCACTTTATTATATGCTTTGACAGATAGTGTGCGGCGCAACGTGGAAATCTAGCATTCGGATCTACTGCCGGGAAAATACATTGAGTTGAACCTTAACCCTATGTGTTCGGGATAAAGTTGTAAATTGCTTGGCTTTTGCGTGACAAATGAAAATACAAATTTGTATTCAGCTAGTCCATATTCAAACCACGCACGGTTGGCGTAGCTTCTGAATAGATATCTAGCGAAATGATACAGCCCTCCCGATGCCAATAAAGCCTGATTTATATAAGACTGCATTATTCTTAAACTGGACAACGTTTTGCTTTCTTGGACTTTTTGGGGAGGATCTATTTGTTTGTGACAAAAATTAATTGTTTTTTTTTATAGATGTGTTACTTTTTTTTGTTGAGAATACATTTGGATAAGAAGAAGAAGATATTTGAGAATATAATTTGCTACTCAACGTGATAATGGAAATGTAGTATTAAGACCGCTATATTCAAATGTGGAACTTCACAAAGTGATGATTTGTCTAAAAGAACCGAAGAATTAGAAATAAACTCTAATTACGAGTATAAATATTTCCCGGCCTATAAAAGGGCGGTCGTGGCGCAGCCGTATAGCGTATATATGCGTCAAACTAAATAAAATAGCCTAATTGGTTACATACGTCACAATCCTGTCCAATTGTTAATATGTAAATTATTATACCAATGGTTTTTCTCTACATTCACCCAGGAAATATTCATGCCAACATGGCAAATTTCAGATTTCTATAGAGTGTCATTTTGGCTGGGCGTTGTTTGTCAGTCACTCATGAAAGGATTTTTTTCTATATTATATTGTATATGGATTAGTATATCTTAGTTACTTAGTTAATATATACATATATATACATATATATACTATATATATATATATATATATATATATATATATATATATATATATATATATATATATATATATATATATATATATATATATATATATATATATATATATATATATATTCATGAAGTAAAACCATGCCTCGTAGAACCGCTTTAAATAATAAGCTAACTATATACGATGTGAGCACGACACGGCTTATTTATAAGATTTGTTGTTGGTTTGCCGAAAGGTCTTAACTTCTTCGTCTTAAAAGCTTCTATACTTAAAAATTAATTATAAACAAATATATTAATTTGTAATTTAAGGTACTTTAAAAAGTTCCACGTAGCATTATAAAAACCTAATAAATAAGTTTATGAAATTATAAATATTATGTAAATAGCTTCACGTTGTATCTCCCGAAGCAGGGTAGGCAGAGGACACCTAGTGTTAAGACACTCCGTTCTCCGCTTTTTGCTTAATTTTACTTTTTCTGCAATGAGGAACGAGGAAATAAAAATAATTTCGCTCAAGTGAAAATCGAAACAACAACCGTCACGTTTACAGATAAGATAAAATTTTATTCAAAACTTTTTAATTGCAAAAACAAGTTTGCTATCTAACAAGTAAAGTAGTTTCGTATTACAGTTAGATGAGCAAAGGCAATATCGGATGTAACGCTATACTATTATTATCTGAAGTTAACGAACGCTGGACGCTACATGCTCTATTAAGTTATGAAGGCATTGCACTTTACATAGATCTATATTTAAGCATCATGTAAAGTTATTGAAAGGAAACTGGTGAAAGGGGCGATTTGACACTAATTTTTCTTTCTTTTTTTCAAAGTGTTATAAATATGATTCAGTAAGATATCAGTTGACCTTCGAAAACCTAATGTCAAAGACACTGGAAGAAGGTCATGTAAAAAGCATGAGAGCCCTCCGGAGGGCATATATAGAGGTTGACAGTGGACGAGGCCGAAGCGGTGGCAGGGAACGCAACGCACGTATTTTAGTTTTCAAACAGAGTATCTGACAATTAGTTCTCCTTATCTATTCTACTTTGCATGGATATAAGAGTGAAGCTATAAAAATCACCAAACATCTCCCGCAGGGCAGGCAGCGATTAACTGGAGGTCCACTGAATCTGATTCTCAATCACATCCTAAATTCTAAAATTTACATGTAGATAATAAAAATATTATTTATTCAAACAATTACCGATACCTTTCCCAAACATCAGGTCTTAAAAAAAATCAATTGAAGCAATGATGATCTACAAAAGCATATAAAAATAACCGAATAAGTCGAAACTTAATCCATACAAGTCAATGCAATTATCCTTCGGCTTCCTCTCAAGCATTGCCATGACAACATCCGTTTATGGAATCAGATTATTATTTATTATTTCTAACGAATAATATTAAAGTCTACAACTTATGGGGGGTTGTTTGGAAAAATTCACGTTTCATTTATTTTTATATATATAAATGGAAATAGAAAAGAAATCACACCGTCTATCTTGTTGTTTCTAACAGCGCTGTTGTATTATTATTATAATTAATGTCTCGAATTTTTGTATATGTGCCTATATTTATTTTGTACCATATTTGTCATTGAGGACATCAAGCGATGCTTGTGGGCTCGATTTTCATGCTGAAAATGGGTAATTTTTTGTTTTACGCTCTGGTAAGGGAAAATACTCGTTGAGTTTCGACGCTTAGCACGCAAATTCTCGAATTCGATCGGAAAATGGAGATTTGATTGTATTGACATGAGGTTCTCTTTACTTACCATTCTAAATGCGGGATAGAGCGTCTAGCTTAAAAAATAATATTAGCAACGATATATTAATGATAAAAAAATTATGTGAAATTGATAAAATGCTATGAGAAAAAAATTATAAACTTTCAACAATTTATAAAGTGATGCTTTGTCAAAAATAAATCTAAATTGAAAATAAGCTTTTCTATAGCAAACTTCCTATAACTAGACAAAGGGAACGTAAAGATAGTATATAACTATCCCCTGAAATGAGAGTAGCTTCACGATACTTCCCACATACCAAGGTAGGAAGAAGGAACCTAGTGCTAAGATGGACATTGTGGGCGGAATTCTTGCGGCACACTTTAACTATCAGAGCGAGAAAAAATTAAATATACCGCTCCTCCGAGCGGGGATAGAACCGATAACAATCGGCGGTACAGTCAGACTTGACTTACTAAAACACAATTTAATGATCTCGAAAAAAAAAAAAAATCATATTACAGAGCGAAAAGAAAAAAATATGTCAGCGAAAATACATTTTTCAAAGTAAAAAGCATTTGACATTCAACTTTCAATTTCATTTTTTAATTAAATTAACGTCGCAAAGTAATTATATTGAGGGAAAAAATAGTTGTACAACATTCCAGCGGGTTTTAGTCGCTAACAACGTAAAAAAAGTAGGTTAATCCGTCAAGTTTGTTGTAACTGAACTACTGTAGCTGCATTGGTTGTAGATAGGTAGGGAAGACCGAGGTGAATTGAAACAAATTTGATATGAAGCTTTATACACAATATACTATAATAGTGCAGGATAGACACGCTCTGTCTATCCTGCTATATATGGGAAAAAGAACGTGAACCTAAACCTGCAAGTTGAAGAATAAAATCCATTTTTAAGTGCTTATAGTATATTGTGTGTAAAGCTTAATATTAGTCCAGTGGTAAGATATTCCGGTCTACGTTATCTAGCTTTGGAGATATTGCTTGATGAGTGGCGGAAATCACCGCCTTATTTTGTTTGTCACCAAGGGAAGGAGAGTAAAAATAATTCATACTCGCCGAGTGCCTTATCCTCCAGACACTGGTCCGCTGCGCTGCTGTATTTATAATTTGTAGAGAAAGATAATATTACGTCAGTTACGTAGGCCACTCACAAGGTGGACCTATGACCTGGTGAAGGTCGCCTGAGTCCGATGGATTAGGGTGGCCCAGAACCGGTCTTTATGGCGCTCAATAGATGAGGTCTTTGTCCAGGAGTGGACGTCTACCGGATGACATGACAACACTCCTCATGAGGTAAATTGACAGAAGTCAAAGTTAAAACAGATGATCTTCAGAGGAGGAAGAAGGGTTTTAATATAGAAAGGATCGTGCAATTTATACGTTTTTATTACAATATAACTATCAAATATAAAATATTAACATTTATATTTTTAGGTCATAGATATTTTGTGATGAATTGATCGTAATTTAACGATAATTTAAAAAAACTTTAAATATGCTTATAAGATATAAAAATAATCTCATAAGCTAGAGTACTATGATAAGTAACCAGAACAAAATTTATATTCTTTAAAGAGAAATAAAGAAACGACTTAGTATTACATGGATTCTCCGCGCTGTCGGCCTCATCATGTTGCAAGAAACGAATCTTAGAGCAGTGCCTGGACTTGTGCTCAAAGCGTAAATTTAAGAAGCCCCTTTGAAATCTGCACCTTCACTGTACGAGCTCATGTAGCTGCTCCTGAACTAAATTAGAAATTAATCTACAAGTGCCACCTTCGAAGTACGTTCGAGAAATAAATGTATGATAGACATCTAGACAGGTCGAGATCTATAAGCACACTATAGAGAGGTTACATTGTTACACCTATCATTCCTACTTCTACCGCATACATACACTTTTTGTACAAGCATCTGAAATTACCAATTATTAATGAATTTCAGATTAAAAATACTAATCAGTATCATGTTTCTCTCTTATTCATTCTGAATTTAGCAATAGTTTCACTAGTGGATTTATTATTAAAAAAACGTGGGCAATGGCGTCGGGGCGGTGTTATTGACACAAGCTTGAAGATCCAACTCTTTTAATCATACCTATACAAAATGTAATATATATACTTCACCAATCAAGAACTGAAAATGATTGCACAACTGCTCACTTAGTGAATTAATTTGGGCACTTACATTGTGCTACAACACAGAAATATGAAATTGAACATTACTTCTTTGATAAATAAAGTATAGTTCGCCAGTAAATGCTTTTTAAGCTCAATACTCGTCTTCTTCCTCATCTTCACGTGTCAGACAAGATTGCTCTTTTGACCTATCCTCGTTTCGTTTTTTTTTTGGTGGAGGTTTTGGCTGACCATGACTGACTGAATTATCACGTGATGTGAATGCTACAATTACTAAAGTAGATGTATTAACTAAATACGAAATGACTAAATTAATAGTTTAGGGCAGTTTAGAACATTTTAGAAGGTGCATCAAGAGCTATTATTCATAAAAAAATACTTGAATCCGGAGTGCATAAGAGTATAGGGAAGCAGTGAAAAATGTTATTTGGATATTACGGAGCTCAAGTTGACAGTAACACGTTTGTTACGTTCAAACACAACCTGGAAATTCAATGAGCAAGTCTACACAAAATATGTCCCACACTTTGCATCAGATCCACAATTTGTAACGATAAGATGTATTAGCAACAGCATCAGTTTGAACCAACTGTAAAAAAAGTATTAAAACTAATTATTAAAATTAAATTTACACTTGTTCTCCCTTTAAGAAAGTTTTATTATTGTTATTATAAAATAGTTTCAAGTAAACTGATATATAACTTGTATAATAATTTGCTTTTTCTGGATCCTTTACTGCCACTTTACTGCTACCGAAATCATAACTCAATTCAGTTTGATGCTATAGTTATAGCTACATATAGTAGGCCAGGTAAAAAAAAAATAGTGTTAGGGCACTAGGTTCTCTCCGTTCCCCAATCTCCTTCTAGACATTTGTATTATTTTGTTTACATATCTACTATTTACTACAGTTTTACTACTACAGTATATACTACTACAGTATATCAATTTACTATAGAAAAACATAGCCACAAAACAAACCTTATTATTATTATTTCCACTGTATAAGCACTCTATTACATTGCTTGAACTGAATGCTACAAACGGTAAAACGATAAATTACAGTACACTGCATCTTACTTAATTTAATATTATATCCATTTTGAAATATACTGAAAATTTTTGTTCCGTAATAAACTGTTATTGTAGGTTATTATTGTAGCTTAATGGAAGACGTAATGGCGCAATGGCCACAGCATCTGATATACCAGTTGCGAGTTCGATTCTCCACTCAGTGATTACGCAATGTATGTATCGAAAATTCGACAGAAAGCGGGGAAAAGATTGTCTTAACCTGTCTTCCCTGACATATGTGAAGCTAAATAAGCATAATTTTGACAAACCCTATCTGTATTTGTCCCGTGTCAACCCGACTGTACTAGTAAGGATTTTTTCCCCACTTTCCGCCCAATTTTGAGACATTGCACGTTGAATGGCGGAACTCAATGCCGCCCATTGTTCTATTACCAGAGCGAGCGACCGAAATAATTCATTTCCTCCGAGTGGGAATCGAATCCACAACCGTCGCGCTTACAGTAAGACGCTGTGCCGCTACGACGCGACGGCTTCAATTTTTTAAATTCATAGTGTAGTAACCAAATTATTATTATCACTAATAATATATAAAACTTAAATGGTTATATTAATTATTATTTAATATATATAAATAAATATAGTATATATTTTTAAATTAGTACGGAGTTATAGTTTCAGAAAAAACAACAAATTTTTAGTATTTTTTACTATATAATATATTTTATATGGAATGCTTTCCGCCCGGTGAGAATAAGATCGAATCACAGTAATAAAACAATGGAGTGACAGTCACAGATTGACACTGTCTGAGCAACGATGGATCAATTATCAATTCTTATATTTAACTAGCGGCCCGTGGTTTCATCCCTTTGAACTACGTCCTTGCAATATAGTCAGCTGAATTTCATCCGTTATTAAACTGTTTCGAGGCATTGCGTGTTTTCGCCTGATTACTAGAGCGAAGAAAATGAAAATAATCCATTCTCCCCGAGTAGAAATCAAACCCAGAAAACCGTCGCATTTACAGGCAGATGCCATGCCTCTGCGCCACGACGGTCTCGAAAGGCGGAAAGCGGGGAACGGAGTGTCTTAACACTACGGTTCCCTCTGCCTATCCTGCCATGTGTTATTTTTATTTTAATTTATCAAATTTTTTGTAAGTCACATCAAAAATCAGTCGATGTTCTCGTATTGACATTGATATTGTGTTTTTGGTGCTTGTGAACCCCACAACAAAAGTTTGTGTTCCAAAGGATATATTATAAATCTCCACAAACTTTCACCATACGATTTCAACGTCTCTAGTTTATACTCAATAAATACGCACACTCACTTAATATAATAATTGAAAATGAAAATAAAAAGTCATTATCGTCGTCCTGTCATATATATCAAACAAATGTCACAAACATTTGACGTAAGCTATTGTGTTACCAGTACAATAAAATGGCAACAGTAAAATGCAGGTAAAAAGTAAAATGAGCGCATACACAGATTTTATTATGGGAAAAATAGAATATTTATGTACTACATTTTATCTTGCCCGTGGTAAGTGGTGATTGGATGAATTCTCCCACGTAAATCCTAATCTCGTGGAAATTTGGGGATATAAATGAAGTCACATGACAATCCATTCAGCTGTTCCGGAAGTTAGTCGGGACAAATAGACCGACATACTGACAAATATTAAAATTATATTTGCTTGTATTTTATTATCCATGTAAGTAACTAGATCACAGACAGACATTCTAACTTTATTTATGTTTTTTTATACACGTATTTATTAATTTATAGTACAAACACAGTGTTAAAATATAATACTGAAGAGAAGAAAAAATAAAAATTTCAACAACCTATAAGATTTAAATGAAATATTCAAAAGCACGCAAATGGCTGCCGTTTTAATCGTTTTAGCCAATTTCTAAAAGTCGAGCCAATCCCTTTCCGGTTTACCCCCAGTTGTTCCCATTACGATAGCCGTCATAATATTTCGTACTTCGATTATGGATACAGTAAAATATTGCTAAATGTAACTTAAAATACGCTTAGAAGTAAATATTTATTTCTTTATTGTAGTTTCGGAATAATGACGACAAAATCAAAATATTCAATTATTGTAAGATACTAAATTTATATTAATTTTGAACTATAAGTAGATATATGATTAAAAGTATTCAGATAGATTTCATGATTGATATATTGCTTAAATATCACTTCAATAGTTGGAAAGCCAAGACAAACAAACATACATTTTATTATGTACATAATATAATTATATATATATATATATAGATACAAATATAGGCTCAACAAATATTTCTACTTTGCAACAAAGTTAAATAACAGAAGCCGTTACGATTAGTTATCTATATATATAGATATAGACATAGTAGACAATTACTTCGACAGTTCCACTATAAGTCATGTCAGTGCTGACCACAATGCTGGCTAGTGTCAAGGAAATTTAGTTGTTTGATAAACTCGAGGGCTATTTAATATATTCGTGACTTATGTAAATGATTCTTCTTTATTTATTATTAAATGGTATATGGCAACAATTTTGTTAATGTGGATTTTGTGATCCTTGTACTCCGGTTTTCATTTAGTTATTAGATTAGGCGTTCCAGATCCTTGATTTTTATGTATAAAATGTCGTTTCACATAGTTTAGCTGGAAAGTGCTTTTCATGTTCTATCATTTTTGTTATGGCAACATTTTATTTTTTACAATTCAGCTGGACTGCTTTGGTTCTGTATCAAGTGTTTTCAAAATCAATTATAGCCTAGATCCTGCTCCTAACAGCTATACAATAAAAAGAGTCTTAAGCAAATCCGTCCAGTAGATCTAAGTATGTGCTAGGTAAAAAAATTAAAGTTAAATAATATTTGGTTGTAAAATAATAATTTGTAATAATTTGACTATGCAGTCGGACTATGCATATAATTTGACTACGAAGTCGGACTATGCATATAATTTGACTATGCAGTCGGACTATGGATATAATTTGACTATGCAGTCGGACTATGCATATAATTTGAATATGCAGTCGGACGGAACGGAGTGTTTTAACACCAGTCTTCTTCTGCAGAACAGTCGAATGCGATAAAAACAATATATTAAACTGTCAGGAAATAATACACGCTTATCTTTTGTTTATAAAAAAAATATTAGCATGGACTCTGAAACTGGCGATGCGGTTTACAAACGAACAGTGTAATGTATGCAAGAGCATGCACTTAATCAATAATTCATAAATAATTATTAGGTTTGCTGTTTAAATTGCCTTTTACATAATTAAAAATAAATACAGACATTATTGACAGAAACGTATAGTAATATATGTCTATATATGCAGAGAGATACTAGTGTCAAGATACTCTTCTCTCTCCGTTCTACTTTTTATAGGGCCCTTAGCTTAAACTTTATGTATATTATATACATAATATATTCGCATTCAGTAAGGAAATCCATTGTTTTATGGAACAATTCATTTCATTCCCAACGCGACAGCGGAACAGTTAAAACGGTAGCTTTATTTCTAACAAGTTGAAATTGTCGATATTCAAAAGTTTCTTGCAGGAAGCTGGAACTTTCTCGGGCTGAGCAATAAATAACGTTAGGTTACCTTAGTGTATTAAAATTAAATGCAATGCGAAGCTATGTAAATTAGTGACTTACTGCCTTGTATAGTATCTGTGCTAGTTTTGTATAATACGTAGTACGTAGTGGCGATTTTTTTTTAATTTTACACAAAAGAGGTTTATTTCGTTGCTAGCTTTAAGCTTCACCCAGGTCATTTGGAAATAATTTAAAGTATGACATATTAAAGTTGATCGAGGTAAATCTGACAACAGGTAGTGTGGGTAACATTAGAAACATAAATATAATTTAATATTTCCTCGAAAATCTCTTTTTCAAATTGAGGCAGTAGATAGTTCCTGAAAATGTCGCGTCCAAACAAACACACTCGTCTTCTTTATAACATTAGTATATATAGATAAAAATTACTAAAACAATATATATAGCTTCACGTTGTATCCCGCTCATGGCAGGGTACGCAGAGGGAACCGGTGGCAGAAGGAACCTAGTGTTAAGACACTCCGTTCTCCCCTTTCTGCCTTGCGAGGCATTGCGTGTTAAGTGGCGTGGTGTGTGTGTGTGTGGTATTAAGCCACCACTGAACATGTCATGTATTTGTATTAAATAGAAAAATAAATAATATTGTGTAATAAAAACAATTCAAAGTAACACTAATAAAAATAACGTAATATAGCGTAAAAAAGTAATATAGCCTATGTATGTATTTATATGTATTTGTATAAATATGTGTTTATGTAACATTATTACTGGTATGTATGTATATCTTTTATGCTTTATGTATAGGACTTTTTTTTAAGTTATTTTTAGTTTTATGTAATTACGTAAATTTTTATCTTTATATTGCATTTTATGCGTCATCTCGCTACTTACTGCTTTCACCCACTTTCACAGGTTGGCTGGAAGAAATCTCTTCTAGAGATAAGTCTACCGTTTGGAACTATATTTTGTTATGTATGTAATTCAACATATTTTGATTGCAATAAAGAATATTATATAAGAAGGTAAGTGTACAATCATTTCCATTTATTATTGTGTGGAAAATTCCATATATAACATGGACATTTTCAATTAATGTCATATCAAACCTAACATACCTTAATTTAATTCTTTTAAATTAAGTACTTGTATTTAAAATGATGGACTTGTAGTGTATATTAGGAATCACTTATTTTGTGATGTAGTGGAACCTAATTTCGATGAAGCCAATTGTTCATTAATTAAATTTTCCAAAAATATCGCCCTAATTGCTTTATATAGTCTTTATAGATTGCTTTATATATCACCATCGTACACAAATATCATATATTTTATAAATAACTTAGATAATACTTTATACTCAATAGCGAATTTTAGAACATTTAAAATATTGTTATTTTATAATAAAATTTATAAATATTTAAAATAATTTAAAAAATATTATACGGGATGTAATCATCAATATATAATCATCTGACACTGTGACACGAAATGAGATATTAATTAAAAAAATCAAATACATCGCGTCTTCTTCTGAAACCACCTAGTGACCCAACTGTAGCAGTTAATAGCGTTAGTAAGCTTTTTGCCAATATAGGTAAGGAGATTGCATTCAAGGTAACTCAACTCAATACATGAGTATGTCAGACTTCCAATTCAACATAACTTCCATAGTTGTCAATAGCACCGATGAGTCTGAAATCAGGTGCATTATCTACCAGCTTAAAAACAACTGCGGTGGCATTTCATCTTCCATATTAAAAGCAGCTGTCTTCTTCTTCTTCAAAGTCTTTTTCTCCAATAACTAAGCTGCTTAATCTGTGTTTATTGTGCATGTGCATCACAATATGCAATTGTTAGATTGGAGAGAGCACAAAGATGTATTTTAAAAGTAAGATCTCATAAGCCTATCCTAATAAATTTAAAATAAACGACTGGCGGTAAATTTTAAATTATTACGAGACGGAAAACCTTATAGTTACAACAACATGAGACTTTAGTTCTTCCACAAGGCACACACGCACACATACACACACTCACATACACTCACACACACACACACACACATACAAACACAGGCACACCGTTTTTATTACTGGTTTGTCATTTTTACTTTTACTTTATTATCATTTGATATGTTATGTTCATTAATTGTTTAGTTATATACTTTTTTCACTTCATTGTAAATAATGCTTTGTTTATATATATGAACAACAATTAGTGCTATATTGTTGTTAGAAAGAACGCTTGTCGGGTGAGCGTTAATAACTGTTCCACAGATTTACACTAACACGGTTATTATCATACAAAGTTGTTTCTTGTATAATTTGCTAAATGTGACGAATAAATAAATAAATAAATAAATAAATAAATAAATATTGTATTTAAATGGAAAAACAACGAAAATAATCAAATCAAGCTACGATAAAATTTCATAATTAAATATTTCATATTCAATATACATTGGAATTACTCCAATAGTCTAATTTATTTACGTATTTCTCGGCTCTTCAACAAATTAATACAGAATTTCCGTCAAAATTAATATTTTTTTGTTATCAAATAAATTTACTCATGTCCGGACAATATTGACACGAATTTGATCCCAATTAATTGCTGACGCAAAGACAAAAGGCCGTTATGATTACAGCGCGTTGATTGGTTCACGTTGTTTTCCTTTATTGGTTGTGGAAATTATACTTTTTTTTAGTACCTCTGTTATATACTTTCTGTTCAATTAAGTACCTATTGGGTAGCGGACATGATATAACCTGGTCCCATCATTATATAACCTTTTTGATGATACAACCTTGTTATATCATAATTTAATTATGCCCCACGTGGGAGCTGAACCCACTGCCACTAATGTTTACTGTCTTGTCTTATTTATACTCTCCGCTCATGACGTATAATGATGTATTTACCTATATAATGTTATTAGCTTCTAGATAATTGAAAGTGTTTGAAAACGGAGTGCATTAACTATGTTCTATTTGCTTACTCCGAAACATAACAAAATAAAGAAATAGAAATAATATTTTAATTATTTTAAAAGTGTTACCCACAAGATACACAGTGCTTGAACGGTTTCCAAGAGATGCAGGTTCAATTCCCGCAAAGTCCAGCTATTTATATGTTTTCAATGAAAATAAAAAATAAATATTTTAAACTAGAAACTAATAAAAAATTATTAAGCATAAAACTTTTTGATTATACGTTATCACATATTCGTGCGAGATCTCACCGGGGCTTGATTAGACGCTGTGATTGATGACGCTTCGCAAGAACAAATGACATAGTGATCGATTATGTCGCCGTCTGCCATTTGATGGATCCACGTACTATCTGACCGGCGATTATTAGTCATTAACCGTTAGATCTAAGTGATATGTCACTATTCTTTTTCTTATTTTAAGATATTCTATGCCTGAATGGTTAGGAAGTGTCTAGATATATTTACAAATTCGATTTAAAAGTTTTAGTTCTTCAAAAAAAAAAATTAAAAGCTCTACTGAATAATTGAGTGAATATCAAGCAACCATCAGTTCAGAAGGCAGTTCTGTAGAATATGTAGAGAAAATCTAGGGTTGACACTTCGTTCTCTATTTTCTGCCCAATTTTAAGACATTGCGTGTCGAGGAGAGGAGCTCAACGTCGCGCTTTGTCTTGTTACCAGAGCGAAAAAATGAAAAGAATAATGCACCAAGTCAGAACTAAATCTATAACCGTCGCGATTACAGGCATACACTGTGCCACTACGCCACGACAGCCTATAAAGACGGCCTTAGTATGGTTTTCTTAAGATATGCAACAAAAACGCATTAAACAACATTCATTTAGCACGCGATTGTTATTTTATAAGCGTAAATTATTCCCCCCTAACTGATTCAGATCAATTCAGAATTAGTCACGATGGAAAAATATTAACTTTTATATATTCACCCCAATGGGGTGGGTTCAATGAACTTATGATTCACCGTTTAAAGGGTGCTAACTGGAACTTTGTAAAATTGGTATATAAACGTCCTTTTTTGATTTTGCATACAAAATATAGTAGATTATACTATCCATTTTGTCCGTGTATTCTTTTTTTAAACCGGTGGTAAATGTTGATCTGGGTATTGTATGGGTTATCATGGCAGAGGAAACCTAGTGTTAAGACACTCCGTTCTCGGCTTTCATTGCTCCATGTTAATTGGAATATAATTTATTCTGTCAACTAACATTCTGAATAATAAAGATGACAATACATTAAGTATCATACAACGTGTCGTGTGTCTACACTCAACGCCGCACTTTTATTTTGTCACTAGAGCATGGAAAATGAAAATAATTTATTCTCCTGGAGTGAAAATCAAACTCACAATCGTCGCTTTCACAGTCATAAGCTATGCCACTGCGCCATAACGGCCTCAATAGGTCCTAGAGAAATGATATATGACTATGATATATATTATGTATCTTAGAGCATCTTTGTATGAAAAGTAGAATGACTTTGTGCCGAGACACTCTGTTTATTACCATTGTTTTTGTTTTAGTTTTAGTTTAGTACAATTTTTGGTAATGATAAAAATAATATTGAATAACATTCTAAATTAAAATCTGCCTTGTACTATGTAGGTATTTTTAGTTTAAGTACTTATTATAAGCCTAGCTTCATTTTACCTCCTCATAGAGAATTTCCATTTTCCTATGAATATATGACTAAGCAAAGAACGTATAGCGAAATATGCTAAATTGCAATATATATATATATATACATAAAGTATATTTATATATTTACCGGCACTAATGCATTTATCTGTATTTATTTCATGTCTTACAATACATTAAGCATACTTTACTTTATTGGTCACTCTCAGGTTTATAAATAGATAAATATGTTTTTTTTTATAACATACACATATTGTAGGTTTCAGCTGTTCTTCATATAGGATAATTTTTAATTAACTAAACAAAATTACTCGTAGAAAATTAATATACTGTAACGTATAATATATAAGAAGTATGAGATTTCGCTAACAATACAAAGTTGAAGTACGAATAAGTAAATATCAAATCAGATCAATGTAATATTCTATGAAAGAGTCACTGGTAATAAATAGGCTATGTTTATGAATTGATGTTGACTTAGAAATTTGTAGGAGATAAGGTAATGGTTGCAAAAAAAATATTTGTTATATTTTGTTTATAGATTTAAACTTTAATTCTAATAAATTCAATTGAAACTGAAAAAAAAATATTTTTTTTAATCAGTTCTAAAGTTATATTGTTACCAGAACAACAATGGCACGGACGCCAAAAGTCTGTGGTGAACAAAAATGAGATTTTTATATGTTTTTATTTTTTTTTATTCTTAATGTGGATTAACATTTAAAAAATCATAAAAAATATTTAATAAAAATAGCATTCTTTTAGCAGGAAATTTGTAGAATTCTCCCTCCAGAGATGCTAACAGCGTAATAAGCTGTATAAAGCATATAGGAATTTCGACGCAGCGTGAGAAACAACGCATGGCTTAGTGGTAAGGTCAGGCTTGGATGGTTTCAACGTTTAAACTTTTACATGTTTTCTTTAAAGAAAATGTTTGTATGTTTTCCCTAACTATTTTCTTTCTCTACCTACCTCTCTATTATTTAAGAGTTCCTTTTCGCCGTTAAGGTTATTGAGAATAGATGGCTACAAGGCCATAAGATCACCTTGTGTACAATGTTTTAATTTTTTTTCCTTTGTATTGTTCATATTTATATTTATATTTTGTATAAATAAATAATAATAATAAAGAATATTTTACTTTGAGAAGGAAGCGCACAGAAGAATTCACCTTGGCTGGACAGCGTTTGGGAAGCTTCGTCATATCTCTGAGTCGTCTGTCCCATAATGCCTAAAGATTAGGGCTTTCAATCAGTGCATCTTGCCTGTAATGACCTACGAAACTGACACATGGACACTCACTGGTGGGCTGGTCCATAAATTAAAAGTCGCTCAATAAGCTCTGACAGATTCGTAATGAAGTGATTCGCCAGAAAACAAATGTCACCACCATTGCACGTAGAATAAGCACGCTAAAGTGGAACTGGGCTGGCCATCTAAACGCACCTATAGTCGATGGAGCCATCATGCGTTAGACTGGAGACCGCGTTTAGTTGTTTATTAAAATACAAATTATATTTTATTTAATATCTGTAAAATAAAATATTTGATTGCCAACGTTACTAAGATATCGGTAATACGATTGCACTCGAGGCACGTTCCGCGTCGTCGAATACAACTGCTATCAGATGAGTTACGCTCTTCAAAAACATGGTAACACTTAAGATTTATAAAGGTGGGGCAGTGTTTGATTGTAAACTTAAGTAATAGCCAGATGCTGACTGACTGACTGACTGATGGTTGTGGGTTCGATCCTCACTCAGGGCAATAAATTACTTAGACTTACCCGCTCTGGTAAGACTGTGTGGCGTTGAATTCTGCTTCTGAATTATCAATGTTTTGAATTTGGGCTGATGGTGGATACCAGAGTGTCTTGGTCCTAGGAACCACTTTCTCTGCCCTTCTATATGGAGAATAAAGTGTTAAGTTATATATATATATATATATATATATATATATATATATATATATATATATATATATATATATATATATATATATATATATATACATAAAAACATATTATGTATCTATCTATCTATCTAGATAGATAGATAGATAGATAATATGCTTTATTGTATACATCATATGAAAATTTTACAAAAGCAAAAACAAAACAAAATCACAGGAGCATACAAACCTTATCACTAATAGTGATCTCTTACAGGTAACCTTAGATGCAAACATACAAACGCATAGAAAATTTGCTGAGCATAAAAAAATCTATAAAGTAGTCTGAACATAAATGAAAAGAGAATATATTTAAAAAAAATCAATAAATAATATTTTATATAAGATAATATTTATATAATAAAAAATAGACATGTATATATGTCTATTTTTACTATAAAATAATATTGTATACTACATAAACAATAAATATAAATATATTTCTTTACTTATAATATATAAATGTAAATGCCTATTCTTAAAGAAACTAAACAAAATTACAATTAGTTAATTGATGTATGCATAATTGCTAAAACCATCTTGTGTATATATTAAAATATATACATACTCTTAATAGTAATGACGGCATAAAACTTGAATCTGCTATTATTGTCTATAAATACATACATAACTTACTCTCTATCTCTCTCTCTCTCTCTCTCTATATATATATATATATATATATATATATATATATATATATATATATATATATATATATATATATATATATATATATATATATATATATATATATATATATATATAGTATTATTTTTTATCTTCTCAATTTTCGTCTATGTTTTTAATTGTACGTGAATTACGCAAAAACTTCTAGATCAAAATTAATGTAGTGTGGTATAGTTATATTTTAGTTTAATTTAGTATCCGTAGGGCAAATAAAAAATAAACACATTCAAATTACTTCCATTATTTGCAAGTGAAGTTAAATTATTTATAAAGTTTTACGAAAATTGTAGATTTAGTCGAATTAATTACTTATCTTTCTATTTAATGAGAAAAACTTTTAAAGGCAAAATTTGATAAAAGTGTAATATAAATATTATTTCAAGTAACGTTATAAAATATTAACGGGGGTGTGCTTAGAAGGTAAATGATTTTGGTATAATTTGGAATATGAATTCCAATTGTATTATTATATATATATATATATATATATATATATATATATATATATATATATATATATATATATATATATATATATATATATATATATATATATATATATATATATTATATATATATATATTGCGTTTGTATTTTATTAAAGTAAATCCGTGTATACTAAAGATGTACAATGTGATTTTGTATAACATTTAGAAACGAACGCAATACAGTTTACTTAAACGGCGAAGTTGAACAAAAATTAAACCCTGTCATAGCTTATAACGTATAAAGGTATCAATGCACGGTGCGAGAGAAATAAACAATATTTTTTTATATAGGTTATCATTATGTCATGGCAAGCACTTATGTCAATCACATTTTTAATTAATAGCATAGGCATCTACTGTATCGTATGTAGTCATATATATTCGAGTGTCTTGGAAAAAAGATCGAGTGAAATACATTGTTACCACTTGTCATATGATACGGAAGCGCTAATTAAACGGCTTGTTATAACTTTGCGGTATTAGCTGTGAGCCGATTGAATGGAGAGTATGAAATTTTCAAGTTATTCTAATATTGGAAATTGTTTGTTCAACTTCTCATATAGTGAAGTTTGTAGTGATTGTGATAGAGCTTAGTGTCAAGTAACTAGTTCAATGTGTGTGTAGTGATGTAACTCAACGCCGCGCCCTGTTTTACCAGAGCGTGTAAATGAAGATTATTTAATATAATGAAATATTTGAAAGAATGGTAAAAAAGATCAGGCAAAAGTTAATGGTAAAAGAGGTAAAAGTAGACCTCGGTTGACTTTCGAAAACACAGTGTCGAAGTGGAGAAAGGTCACGTAAAAAGCATGAGAACGCCTCGAGACCATGTATGAAGAGGTTAATGACAGTGGACGAGGCGAAAGAGGTAAGTAGGGACCGCAGCGTTTGGCGCTCCGTTCCTTCTGGTTACCACGCTAGGGATAAAGCGTGAAGATATGTTTGTATGTATGTAGAATGAAATAAACAAATTGGATGGTGACTTTATACTACTACCTATAAGTGATCTCTTACATATGTACATGTAACTATAAGCTACCTTTTATTCATTAAGATTTATATGAGATTGGCGCAAAACCGGGCGTAAAATAATATATATATATATATATATATATATATATATATATATATATATATATATATATATATATATATATATATATATATATATATATATATATATATATATATATATATATATATATATATATATATATATATACTTATTGTAAAGGCGGTACGTGGAGAACATCTAATTTAATCTCTCCGTCAGTAAAAATAAGCTAAATCATGACTGTAAAGAAAATACATTACAATATTTTTAGAAATTGTATACAAATTTGTATGTAGCTGGGTATAGCTTAGTTTTCAGTGCTTGGAGTTCCTGAAGCTCAGATTCAAATCCTGCTACGTTAATTTTGATACATTTCCTAAAAAAAAATACTTAAGAAGGCCTTTCTTAAGTATTTTTTCAAAAGTATTTTCGTTTAAAGCATTTGAATTTAAATGCGATGGCTTTGGGTTCGATACCCATTATTTTCATTTTTTGATAACAAGATAAAACGGGGTATTAAGTTTCACAAAGTGGCAAAATTGTACAAAATACGGAGTGTCTTAACACTATGCCTTTTGTCTACTCTGCTATATGGAAATAGCGAAAAGATATTTTTTCTTACTTCTCCTAATTTTTTTCTCTCCTCAACGTGAAATAACAGAGACTACACAGTTTAAATTTACTACAAAGTTAACAATTATTTTAAAAATAAAATGTTATTTGTACATTTTAAATGCATTTACAATGAAAAAGTAAATATTTTAAATTTGAATCGAACTGAACTATTATGACAATGCATTCATCACTTTGCATTCAACATTACACACCGGAAGATGTAATAACTCAATAAAATGTAAATAAAATTTAATTTGTTATATACAATTAAAGTTTCAGGCGCTAATTAATAACTGCTAATTTTTGTCTAGCATTTATTTTGATCCAATTCTTTTTCACATATCTTGCATTTTGTAGGATAGTCAGAGAAAACAATTGTTTACTTCCTCAGAATTTATTATAATAATTATTAATTATTATAATAATAAATTTAATAATAAATTTAATAATAAATTTAATAATAAATTTAATAATAAATTATAATATTAATTATTATAATAATAAATTTCAGCCTTACAAAGCGTCTCATGTATAGGGCGGGCGGGTAAAAAGCACTAATTGTAAAGACACTCCGTCGTTAACTTTCCGCCCAAATTGGAGTCGTTGCGTGGAACATAATACTCAGTTCTTCTTAACATAGTGAAGAAATAAATATAATACATTTATTTCTGGAAAACGTATCAAAATTTGAATGTAGTCGGATTTTAACTATCCAAGCCCACAATGATGAGCGCGTATGACTTAGCGGTCGGAGCGCTTGGACAGTTTCCAAGAGGCGCAAGTTCAAATTTTATAACTTTTCTAAAAACAATATTATTTTTTCCTTACCGTGGAATAAAACTTTAAAACATTTAAACATAATATACTCCTACTAGTGGAAATCGAATCTAAATTCATCTGATTTATAGGTATAAGATGTTCCACTAAACCACGAAGACATTATTGTTGAATAAAAAAAGACAAAATCGAAGAAAATTTTTTCATATATACAATATTCTTTGTATAGAAAAGCCGTCGATACCATACGTTCAGCACAATGCTGTTACCTAAGCACACTCGAACCCATCTGGATTCAGAAATATGACAACTTTACCGTTTCATTCTAATTAAATCTAAAGATATATTGAAAAGTAAAACGATAATTTTATTCAATTTATATTCTTAGTTATTATTAATAATTTCATTTACAGTTTAAATAAGCTTATTAGTGTGCGTTCAAATAAGTAAGAGCAATATGAAAATAAGAAGATTATTTGTTATTTAAATTAAATACGACCGTCATGGCGCAGAGGCGACAGCGTCCCCCTGTTAACGCGACGGTTTGTGGGTTCGATTCCCTGTTGGGGAGAATGGTATATTTTTATTGTGTACGCTCTGGTAACAAGACAAAAGCGAGGCGTTGAGTTCCGCGATTCAACAAGCAATGCCTCGAAAGGCGGAAAGTGGCGAACGGAGTGTCTTAACACTAGGTTCCTTAGGCCTATTAGGCCTATATTAGGCCTCAGGCCTATATTCCCTATGCCTACCCTGATATGCTAGGGATACAGCGTGATGGACTAAAGTATTTAAATTTAATAATTAAATAAGGAAAAATATGATGCCTTCAAAAATCGTTGTGTCAACAAAGCTTTGATAAAAGGATTGGAAAGGTTTTCTTAACAACAAAATGACCTCAAGGGGCACCAACGCGATTGATGTATCTGGAAAATTTATGTCCACTGGAAATTTTATATTTAATATTCACTCTGTACGTACATACTAAGGATATAGATATGGTTAAGCGAGATCAAAAGAAGTTTTACAACACAAACACTGAGCAAAAAAACAATTTTTTTTTTTAAAATACCCAAGTTGGCACTGACTCCAAAATTAACGAATTTTAAATAATAAACAGATTTAAGTGTCAATAATTTTCTTATCTGTGCTTTAATTATGTATACTTTAATGAAATAAAAATCTTATTTTGTTCGTTATGATTTTAATAAACTTTCACTTTTCTCCGTTTATCCCTCACAATATTGAATATTAATTTAATATTATTATTATTAACAAACGTGTTATGTCGATCAGTAAATGCTATCTGACATAAAAAGGAACTAATAATTGCAGAGAGAATATAGTGCTAAAACACTCTGTTTTCCCCTAAAATTCAAAATAATTAGTGGTGGTACTACACTGTCTTATCAAAGTGAACAAATAAAAATTCCAACAACTTTGAGAGGATATATATATAAATAAAATCATATTGACAATCGCAATAATATGCATTTACGTTTCTGCACCGTCACACAGGCACAGCGCGAGGTTTGCGTCATATCGTCACGGTCGGGTGGCTCTGATCAATATTGAGCGAGTAATTTTCAGTGATTACGGAAAGTTGTGATTTGGTACATTTTTTTTTAGATATTATATGATTTTTTTTTTCTTATTTAGAATAGTGTAGAGTAGGACTATATTATGTCAAATATTGTGCATTTGGGTAAAAAAAATATAAAAGTTAGTTAGTCTACTATAATTAGATATTTTTTTGATTGAAATCAATAAATTCTATAAGTCTTATAATAAGTCTTACTTAAATATTCTAGTATGGAGAGTTTTTAAATCGTCAATTGCTTCAGTTAACGATACTTAATACATTAAATATGAATACTGATGGAGCGAGAAATTTGAACGGTATTATATTTTTGACATATCTGTCCTTTTTTTCTTTATTGGTGGATAGAAAATAAATATTTTCTTAGTAAATTATTTTAATATACTGCTTTAGTAAATGGTAAAAACAGGTCACTTTTAATTCATAAAATTGGAGATAGTGCTGTTAAAAGTGACTGCCAGAATGACGTTGAAACATATGGAAAACTAATCGTCACGTGATACTCACTTACTAATCTATGCATTTATGTACATACGATCACACTTTATATTTTATATATGCATATCTTCAAGAATGTTATGAAAATCCAAAACAGCCGGTCATCTACTTTCCATTTATTTAGATTTGGTACATTTAGGCAGACGCGTTCGATTCGATTGCATTGCTACGCCTGTAAAACTATATCTTTACCAAGATGACAATAAATTAAAAAGTATAACAAGAATAACAAACATATATCGCTAAAAAAATAAAATAATCGTGGCGCTGAGGCATGGCCTCTACCTGTAAACGCGACGGTTTGTGGGTTCGATTCCCACTCGGTTCGTGCTCATTTTCTTCGCTCTGGTAACAAGGCAAAAAGCGCGACGCTGGGTTCCTCCACTCAACAAGCAATGCCTCGATAGGCGGAAAGCGGGGACATAGTGTCTTAACACTTGGTTCCTACGGTTCCCTCTGCCTACCATGCCATGTGCGGGATACAGCGTGAAGCTAATTTAATTTTTTAATAATTCTAATACCTCAAGTCTAAAGTCTACATGGTCACAATGAGAGAATTTCTGATTTTGGCAGGCCGTGAACTGGCTTTATCTTACTGCGGCTCCGTTTCGCTTGTACACGAAATGTACGATTACGATGTTGTTATAACGTACACGCTACTTCTTTAGTACGCCTTCTACACAATTTAACGGGAAACGGAAATTGGTTAATGATTTCCTTGCTTTGTTTGCTCGTACTGTTATTATATAGGTAATACTCGTATGTTGAATATATTAACTATATTATAATATTCTATAATTTTATTTATGCTTAGCATTTATTTCATATTAGGCAGATATTATAGCGTTCAATTTTGATACCATGTTTGGTGAATTTACTATATATTATGTCATCAAAATGAGGAAATGTAAATAACTTGTTGTTTATATTTATTAATATACTTAATTGTCAGTTGAATATATTTGAGTATATTTGATTCAAAGCGCAATGCCTCAAAATCCAGCGGAAAGTGAATAACGGAGTGTTTTAACACTAGGCTTTTTCTGTTTTTCATCTATATGCAATGCAAGATACAGCGTGAAACTGAATAGCAAGTTAATAAAGTGGTTCCTCAAGTTTATTTACTTTTAGTTTAAAGCAACCCGAATACCAAAATAATTCTCTATAAGCCAAAAAAAAAAAAAAGAATAATTAAAAAAAAAGAAAAATAAAAAAAAAGAAATCTCACATATTGAAACATAATATATTCGTATAAAAATTATCCTTGCCGTAGCACACTGAAGCACCGAACTAAAAGTCTATTAGCCGTACGAAGGTACGGATTTCTTTCATAATGAAAGGGATTAGTGTCCCCGTCTGACCCCATTCTCTCAAAACTGGGTTCAATTAGGAAGCTTATCGTGATCTGACTCGCTTATATACAAATACATAACTCTCGGGGCGCTTGAATTCGCATATTACTACAGAATGTCATGTTAAGAATATATTATTTTAGTTGATATGTTGCTTTTTTTGTTTTTTTTTTTTATTTTTGAGTATCTCCGTTAAGGAGAGTGAGTTTCCATTTTTATTTTTTCTCCAAGGTGCCGCGTTGAGTTCCGCCATCAACTACGTGTCTTGACACCAGGTTCTTTCCGTTTTGTCTGCTGTTGCTGCACAAAATTATGTTCCCTCCACGTTCCCTGCATTTAAATTCAGTTCTCTCACTAGAAATAAACATTTGTAATTTGTAATGAGCTGAGAGCTTTGTTATACAACGCTCTCTGCTCTATATTTTTGTTTGTTTTGAAGACATTAATAGTATATATATATATATATATATATATATATATATATATATATATATATATATATATATATATATATATATATATATATATATATATATATATATATATATATATATATATATATATATATCGTAATTCTTGAAATTGAGGTAATTAAAGTAAACATATAAAAATTTCAATCATATTTTAATTTTGGTAACGAAAATAGTGCCTTAACAATCTCGGCTAAACAAAGTTATTAATATTTATTGCATGAAATCTCATGATAAGTTGTCTAACTTCGCGTGGGAAAGTCATATTTTAAAAGCTCTTATCAAAATGTTTAAATTTTATAAAATCTTGTCAGTTTGACAAGTGTCAAATGCATAGCATTTCATAAAAACAAGCATTTCTGATATAAATTTAAAGCTTTCAAGTACATTAAATTGATATTTATTTTTTTTTTCTAGGGACAAAGCGAATTTAGTAATAAGTCTTATTTTCCTAATTTCAAAACAGAAACATACATAAGTTTGTGTAGAATTAAAAAAAAAAACATAAATAACTCCTTAGTAGTCCACAAATTCATTGTGTCTATCGTGTTGAAATGAGTGGAGCTCGAAGCAGTGCCTGTTACTTGCGACCCAAGTATATGGTTAAGGGAGGGTTGGGGAGGGAAGACAGCACGAATTACCCTGAGGGACAAAGTGAGCCTCTCTGAGAGTTTTTAAAGGGTACCATTTATATGAAATTAGAGAAAAAGTATGTTTCTCAAAATAACAAAAAATATAAATTATACCATTTTCAGTACTGTTCTTTAATAAGTATTCTTAATAAAAATTATACAAATATTATTTATGACACATGTATGTAAATTTCAGTACTATCTACATTCAGGATATTTTTCATTTTTATTTTATCTGTATCCTGCATATGGCAGGGTAGACAGAGGAAACACAGTGTATAGACACTCCGTTTACACGTCAATTAAAATTATTTGCAATTTCCTCTCTTTCGTTACAAGAAACATTGCCATCCTAAAGTACTAGCCAAGTTTTGTCTCAATTAAATGTAGGAGATTTCTATACTGAGGATACGCTACCATTACTGCGTGGAAAGGATGTTTATTAAATTATTATTTATACAACACACAATAGATAAACTTTGTACGTTATATTTTTGTTTCATCATCATGTAAAGTTTACTTAGTATATTTGCTTTATAATTTTATAGAGCATGATAGTGTAAATAGATAGATATAGGGAAAATTGATTACTTTCCAATTGTATTTGAGACAGTGGGTATTAATAAAAACATGTTATTAGGGAAAGTATATTATTCTCTCCAAGAATATTATACTATGTTAGTGTGTGGAGTTAAGTACAGTTGATGCTCACTCGGGAGGCTAACCACAGTTGGAAATATATTGTAAATTTACATTAAAAAGAGCAACAGTTGAGTTTCTCGCCAGCTCTTCTCAGCAGAACTGCCCTCCGAGCTGGTGGTAGCCTCTAGCAGGACTGACAATACTGATACTTATGTTAAATGACTGATGATTCTAAAATGCTTGTAATAGCCTATTTGAATAAAGAATATTTTGATTTTGATTTTTAATAGCGGAGCTTGAGGCCGCCATTTGTTTTCCAGAACAATGTAATGAAAGTTGGCAAAAGTTGAAGAATAATTAGTGTCTTAACACTAAGTTCTTTCTATGAAACAAAGTGATGCGTGAAATAATAAATATGATTTGTAAAAAAATAGACAGACGATATGTGTAGGTGCCTCCTTGGAAGGAGGTTAACTATATAATTATAATATATTGTACAATATTAAATATTTTATTGAGACCGTCGTGGCGCAGCGGCACAGCATCTGACTGAGCTTAAGTCCTTAACACTAGGTTCGTTCACCCTAGTGTTCTTTGTGCCTACCCTGCTTTTAAATTTTAACTTAAATTTGAGCGAAAGCTAAAATTTACTCGAGTGGGAATTGAAGCAACAACTGTCGCAAGATATAAGATAAGCCCAAGATCTTCATTAATCTATCTATCTAATAAAATAAGTACGACTATATCTATCTAATAATAGATATAGCTGCAGAATTCCACATCGTATCACTTTATTAACTTAATAGTGCCAAATCCTTGCATATTTCATTAGAATGCAAAAAGCAGGTATATTTGGCGGAGATCCAGTGAAGTTTCAATTCTATAATTAACACTAACCCCCTTGAAACTTTATATGAGATTCTAAATTTATATTAAGTATAGTGCCAAAAATTTCTTATTAATAAAGTATACGTACATATAGCAAGGTACTTGCAAGATATATATATATATATATGTAAGATATATATATGTTGTTTTTGTCAACGTGTATCACTGAATATAGTGACATATCACACTTTTTTCATAAGACAGTAAAAAGGTACCTACAGAAGGAGTGATTTTTTAACCTCTTTGCTAATCCAGCGTCTAGCAAAAAATGTGATTGTGTCAACTATGGTGAGCTTTCTGGTGCTAGTTTTCGTCTAAAAAGCTAATAAATTCGACATATTTTGTTTAATAGATAGCTTTTTCTTCAAATACAAGTCGTAGTGTTAAGTGTCAGAACGCAACGCCGCAATTAGTCTTCTCTAAGATCTTGAAAAAAACTCTTTTGAAATGGATCGAACCCGCCACCAATAGCTTATACTTAGATGCTAATCCTCATCTAAATTAAAACAAAAACAAAAAGAAACACCCATCAAATCTAATATTTCAAGGGTCAAATTAGGCGTAAACTTTACAAAAAAAAACACAAATTTTATGTAATCAAATGTTGACGTCAACTTTGTGGGAGCTTAAAATTTTTCGTCTAACTTCATAATAAAGTTACTGTGATTAATATTTGGAACGTTTGCCACCGAGGAGTAATATTTGGCTAAGTATGATAATTACTTTAGTTCATCCCAATGACTTGGAGCGACATAATTCAAAGACATATATATATATATATATATATATATATATATATATATATATATATATATATATATATATATATATATATATATATATATATATATATATATATATATATATATATATATATATATATATATATATATATATATATATATATATATATATATATATATATATATATATGAAACAAACTTTGTGTTTCAGATCGTAACGACTCAAGACTTGGATTCAGTCAAGTTAAGTTCATACAACGTGTCTTAATTGCAATATTACTGATGATTCGTGTGAACTTTTACTTGGAATATTTACTTTGTCTGCTAAATAATGTTATTTTAAAATTATTACAGCTTCACACTGTAACAATGAGAGAGTCAATAATCTAGCCTGCTTATAAAAGGTCACCACTGAGTCACGTAAAAATGAGAAAAAAGTGGAGAATACGACTTTTTATAACTTACAATCTCTCCGCTCTAAAAAAAATTCAAATATCCAGGAAAAATAACTTACCACATATATAATTAACAACTTTCTCCCAAAGTTTTGCTACAATAAGCATTGACATTCTTATTTTCACATATCATCGTGACTTCCTTTCTATATTTAGACACAGATGTCATATTACAGTTCACCCGAGCGATATCCAGATCCCTTGTATTCACGCATATGTTGATTCCTTCTAAAGGACTAACGCTGACAAATCGGTAAGTGTGATGATTCATGAGGATTGGCTGCATGCCAAGACTACGGCCGAAAACAAAGTTTGATCCGATTTTGTAGGTACTTTTATTTGTGTATGTATATAGTATATGCTAAAGTGTACATAAAATATTTTGGGGTGAATTTGTTATGTGTTTAATTCTGAATGTTTTTGAGGTCAATATATGAAAATCTCTATATTTTTAAAATTAATATATTATTAATGATAAGGAGTTAGGGTGAAGAGAAGAAGTGGTGGATAATAGAACGAGTGTTTTAAGTGATATTTTTATGATTTGAAGAGGAATTGGTAATGTGACTAACAATATATACCATAACCAAAAAAACAATATATACAAAAAAAAAAAACAATATATAAAAAACCAATATATACAAAAAAACCAATATATAAAAAACCAATATATACAAAAAAAAAACAATATATAAAAAACCAATATATACCAAGAAATGATTTCTTTTGATTCTCAAGAAGAACTGGCTCAGTATGTATATGTATATGCTTAAGAGACAAATCCGAGCCATAAGCCATAATTCTGTTCATAGCATATACAATATACACATACTTCACTCACCTACTGTTTATTAAACAAACGATAATGATTCTTCAAAAGAATTGTTTTCTCCGAAGATATATGTATTTTCATTTCTGGGTCAGACCAATAGACACGTCTAATAGTATAGAAGCCGTCTCCATTATTTTTTTTCACAGCTTCACGCTTTATTCTAATGTATATTGAGGTATTTACGTCTTTTTGAATGAAATCGAGATACTATATATCAAGTGACGGAGTAGAACGCCGCGCTATGACAATTTAGAGCTGGAAACTTCGGGTGATGTTGGAGATCGTAACCCCCACTGTGACAAAATGGATTTTATTAGTTATTAATGAAAATCATATTAATTTTTTATTTTAATTATATTTTTTTTATCACGTTTCATTATAAAATTTATTTAGCTAAGCATATAAAACTGGTAGGAGTATCTTCAAATAACATGAAGTTAGTTATTTAGTTTCTCCACACACTCGCATAGAAAGCCTAACATAAAGTAATTTTACGTTTAACTTTAGTACGATGGTTCATACTGCTAGTGCATACATACTAGCACGAAGTACGAGAATTCTTTTTTTAAATAAGTACTAATAAAACTTAATAATAAAACACTCCGTTCTCTGCTCTCTGCATGTATATGAGAAATTGTTTTACCAGAATAAATGAAAATGATGTAATGATTACTATAATATTTCAGTGTTGAGTGGGATAAAGTCTAACTGTAAGAGCAAGGGTCGTGGGTTCGATTACAGCCAAATTAAGCTTTAGATCCGCCATTTTTAGAGTTACTTTAGTCTCCATAATTCGGAGAACAGAATAGAGAAAAATGTCACAACACTAGATTCTAAAGAAAGAAAATAAAAAAAAAAAACAAAATTTAAATATAAATACCATAGTTCCAAGAATATTTAGATTAACCTTATTCAGATTGAACGTTTTCATTATATGCCTTAGAAAGTCCGCTAACATTTATATTATATTTCATTCATAGTAAGCCGTACATGTGGAGCAGAAAATTAAAAAACTTTCGAAAGCAAATACTAAAAGTTCGTACCACTTTTTTAAAACATTATTTAAAATTAATTAGCTAAAGTTGAAATACATTGAAAAATGGAACTGGAATAGTTAAAAATAGTACAAAAGCTCGAATGTTAGTTATTATATGAAACGTTTTAATTATAAATGAATGTTTAAATTTCATCGTGCCTATATTCGTTTCACATATTTTTATTTGCTAGTAAGGGTACTTAATGATTTAGTGCAATATTCAAATGTATATGTATATATGTATAATAAATACAATAAATATTTTTTTACTTATCAGCTACACGCTGTATTTGTCTTATAACAAGGTAGAGAGAGAAAACCTAGTGTTAAGACACTCCTCACTAAGTCACTTGAGTGGCGTAAATTAATTAATAATATATATAATAATAATAAAATAAGATATATAATAATAATAAAATAATTTATTTAGTGGATACGAACCCACAAACGTCGTGACGACGGCCTCTTTATAAATACAAACTAAACATTATGTATTACACAATTATTTAGGGCTAGTATATAAGCAACTGCGATAGCGTTGACTTTATGATACTTGCCATGAGTATTGAAATTGAAAATTGGGTCAAATCTATTTCCACCTTTACATTCAATTATTTTTATTATTTTACCGTAATATATAAATTAGATTTTGATTAAAATACCCATGGAGCAGATATTTTATCTAAATCGCAAAATCCACAAGTTTTTTTATTAAATTTTAATAGATATTCCAGAACTTTTTTTGGCTTATCTACGGTTTGTCTACCAGAGCTAAATAGCTGAAGTAATAAGTAACACACGATGGTCAGACTCCGACCCACAATAGGGTTGAATAAAAAATGGGGTTTTATGTATTTAAATATTAATGAAAAATGTCCATCACACTGGATAATTTTTGTTAAAGCGTCTTGCCTTATTTCATATAGTATAGCTGGACACTATATAAAGAGATATATTCGTAGTTTTTATAGTTTAGCTTATCTATTATTGATCTGCATCATGTCTTCCATATCCTTCATTTTGTATGTCAATGCAAAATATTTTTCATATTTAGTAATTTTTGTCATGGAAGCGTTTCATTATTGTTTTATTATGCAGCTAGTGCATTATTGTTCATCAGATTATGCCCTGATAAATATACAACAAACGAAACTTAATTCAAACTTGTCCAGAAGATCCGAAGATGTGCGTGTTTTATCAGACAGTTAAGGTACTGGAACATCTGATGTAAAACCACAATATATAACTAACTGTAAAAATTAAAACAAGTAGAAGTTAATGCGCTTAATATGCATTTTTAGTGGTCACAAGAGTTTCTGAGGTCTAAACATCACATGTATAAACCCACAATGGTTGAGGGCTCCGTGGGCCCCATCCGGGAAAATGATTACATTTACATAATTCTCTACGCTCTAATAGACGTACCGCGGCGTTGGAAGAAAACATAAAAAAAACTAAAAGATTTGGAAAACCTATTAAAAGCTTAAAGCTTAAAGCTATATAATTAATATATAGAAATTGTGATTCAATAATGTGATCGGTATATGGAATGTATATGAAAAATAATTGAATATGAAGGTAGAAACTGTTTTGACCCAATAAATCAGTAAAGAAGCCTGAGAAAATAGCCTGGATCGAAAAGTCCATGCTAACAAAGTTGTAGGCATTTATTAGTTTTAAATATAATACTGTTAGAAGTCTCGCGTAAAAAGAGGGCAGTTATAGATGACAAAGACTATAAAAGACCATTCGAGGTTTACAGCAACATAGTTCATAAGCTATAAATTAAAAAAAAATCAATCGAGGCAGTTGCTTGGAGGCAACTGCTAATTGGAAGGAAACTGATCTGAAATATTGCCATTAAGTTATTCATATATTTTTTTTTACAATGATATAGAATTCCTGTCAGAGTTTATAAATATAAACATCTATGTATGTTATGTTTGTAAATGATATTTTAAAAAGGAAAAGTTATACAATTAAATAATCTATATTTATTTCTGTTTCTTTTTTAAAAAATATGGTAACCACTTTATCGTAAAACGTAAGGTAAAGCGGCACAGTGTCTGACTGTTTACGCGACAGTTGTAGGTTCGATTACTACTCAAGTAAAATTAATTATTTGCATTTTCTTCGCATTGATCACTAGATAGATTGCGACGTTGAGTTTTGCCATTAATCACGCAATATTTAGTAAATAAATAGTAGTACACAATCGAAATAATTTTAATACTTTTAGAGTAAATATTTCCAAAAACTGAACACACAAAAGCAATAAATATATGACTAATGCAAAAAATTTGTCATATTTATGACATCCACACACACGCAATAGGGAAGTCCCCTTTAGTTGTCAAATTCATTCTCGGTTCTGATGTATTATGAAGTTTTATTTGCATAATCGACCTTTTTGGTTATTGTATAAAATTATTATAAAAAAAATATATCAGTATAGACTTAACAAAGTAAAATATCGAATGCTAGTAAAATTATGATATTTAAAATGAAGAAGAACGCTCAAAAGAGTTGCTTAAGAGGAATGAAATTGTGACTAAATCTTGAAATCAAAGAATTAGTCACATAGCCTTTCTAGCAGTACAAGCCTCTATATATACGATGGTTACAGGAAAAATGATACGCCGAAACCTCTTGTTAAAATTTTTAACCAGTGTATATCATATATAATATATATATTTTTAAAATTTCAAATATTTTCTATAATTTTTTTTAAAGTAGAGATAAGGACATGCTATCTGTTTTTGGTTAAAAAAATAGAAATAGATATATTTAGTTTATTTTTCGGTTTCTCCACATTCACAAATTAATAAGAGATAGCTAGGAGATATGACTAAAAAAATATTTTTGAATCACTCTGTCACAAATTATAATGTAAGTACGTTTTATCAAGTCGATTTATAAGAAGATATTATATTAATATTTAAAGAAAACGTAAAAATTTGAACGCAGCGGCATTTGAACCCGCTCCTAATGGAAACGGTCAATGAGACGCGGATTCAAATCTCGCTGCGTTCAAATTTTTATATGTTTTAAAGTGTGGATTAACACTTTATATATATATATATATATATATATATATATATATATATATATATATATATATATATATATATATATATATATATATATATATATATATATATATATATATATATATATATATATATATATATATATATATATATATATATTATATTTATTTAAAATATATTTACATAATCAAGTATCAAGATCATTTTAAATGTAGTGCTCACGCTTCAATGCACCTACTATAGATGAATATGCTATTTTGAGGTTATTTATTTTAGGATTTAATGAAGGGCGTTGAACTTGGACTTATTAGAAGAAAATCAGATTTAACTGTATAGAATATAATGTACTATGTATACTAAATAACTTATTTGTTTCAATAACTATGGCACTCGGCTGTATGGTATTAAATCTTTGCATCTTTTGGCTCTTGCTAGAGAAAATTGAACAGTATCGTGCGAACCGTCGTGGAGGGTGGACGTGCGTCCATTGTAACGAAGTTACGCGACGAAAATAGTCGATGATCACGTCTATGATATCTGTGTGTGACAAAGTGACTGTGTTTTAAAATATTAGGGATTGCTCATTATATATTAAGAGGATTCTTATCACAGTAAGTAAATTGTTAATATAATTTTTTTTTGAATAATATGTGTGTTCGTTTTTTATATATTATTATGATTACGTAAATTTGTTGTGATTTTCGTCATATATGTATATATATATATATATATATATATATATATATATATATATATATATATATATATATATATATATATATTACTAAGAGTGTCATAGGTTATGAAGTTCTTTTAAAAAAAACTTCATTTGTTATTTAAAAAAAAACGGATATTTTTCGGGTATGTCTAATATAAATTTTATAAATGTTTATTATTTTTATATTTTTATTTTATACAATAATAATAAATCCTTGAGTTTAAATATGTTTGGGGGCATATACATAAATTTATTGTACTTACAGGGTGAAAGTGGCCTAACTCAAAATTAACAATTTATAAGTCAAGATTATACAATCTTGGAATAAGTTTTTTGTAGTATTTTTTTTTGATATGTTTTAGTTATACTATAATAATTTTATTTGAATTTATTTGTATTGATCATTGTTTTGTCAGTTATAATTTTATTACATATTTAATATACTATAGTAAAAGTACAGCCATATATATATATATATATATATATATATATATAACCGAACAAGTGCTAATTAGAATATGACCTTTGAAAAGCTTAATATATAAAGTCCAAATCAAGACAACAAATGACATTATAGAATTATTCATTTGTTTTTTTTTAAATTGAGCACACCAAGTCAAAATAAAAAAAAAAATAAGACATTACGTGCTAAGTGGCGGAATAAAGAAATGAATACATTCCTACCTTCGTGTGGGATTCGAACCCATAACTGCGGTATTAACAATACGGCGCTACTGTAACTTGCTTTATAATTTAATTATAGTTTCACTTAAGTTAATGATTAATAATAATAATATTTAATATTATAACTAATTGGAATTTTGAATCTACGATTTATTTATTTTTGTACAACTATCAATTATTAAATAAAATTATAAAAATGTTCAATTGACAAATTGTTAGGGTAGAGGTTAATTTTAATTTTGAAGCATATAATATAACGTGTAACTGTTGAATGCGGTTCACAACTTTGTGAATCTTGAAATATAAAGCATACAAGCTCCACTTTGCTCCACTATCCGACCATCCAAGACGACTTCGCCATCCACCTTCGTAACACTACTTCACGCCAATTTACAATATCAATTGTAGACATTTTTTTTTACGCGTTAAACTTAAGCTATAAATAACAGCTTGAACAAATACGTTATTCTATATAAAAAATTATACGTTTATATGTTTTATTTTTAAGCTTAACCTTGTATTTTGCTTATAGATATGTATCATACATACATACATACATGTTACATGTTCTCGATATATCAAGTGAAAGAACTTAACGCTGCGATTTTGTCTTCTAACTAGAAGCGAGATATTATTTATTTCTCACCTGTTGAGAATTGAAGCCACTACACGTTTACACGCAGACATTAGGATACGTATATATATATATATATATATATATATATATATATATATATATATATATATATATATATATATATATATATATATATATATATATATATATATATATATATATATATATATATATATATATATATATATATATATATATATATATATAGATCATGGAATTGGTGGAAATGGTGGAATTACAATAACAGGGCACCATCGAGCTGGTCAGCTAATGGATCCCGAAGATGGAGAACGAAACCTTGGAATGCATATTAGTTAATCCATAAAATTTGGATAAGTGATATTCACTACATTTATATTGCTGATGAGGGCACAAACTGGTAAATCCATCGATTATTGGCACAAAAATTTTTCGCCATACCACTTAAATGGATTAATACTAAATAAACATTAATATATACGATTTAAGAGTATAAAGTTTTATTAAAAAAAATCCAAGTTAAATCTCTATTTATTAGTCTTCTAGTAATTTTATTTGCACCAACATCAAATTGAAATCGAACTGCTGACCTCCTTTATTGACGCGTACCGAGTACTCCGTCAGCGGATAATGAAATTGGAAAATAATAAGCTGTCAAACGCTTTTAAAACTCAAAAGCTAATGGAGTGTTGTGCTTAATAAGATTTTAGTGTTCAATTAAAAGCTTCATAATTTAATCTATTTAAAATATTTTCATAAATATCAATACAAATGCATACATACTATAATAACTTGCATATATATATATATATATATATATATATATATATATATATATATATATATATATATATATATATATATATATATATATATACGTTTGTTTGTTATTTAACTTATAACTATATTGTATGAATGGAAGTTAATAGATATAAATATATATTTAACTATTATTTATATCAAATAAAATCATTTAAGAATGGAATAAAGAAAGCAATGCTTCGAAAATTCTCCGGTAAGTGGAGAATGGAGTGTTTTTACACTAACCTAGTGTATTGCTTTGCCTTGCCCTTGCTATACACAATGTGAAACAAAAAATATGAGTAAATCATATAAGTTTCTTTAAAATTAGTCGTCTCATCTTGTCATACATACATACATAGACTGATAAACACATTACTCTCTTTAACCTCACTCAGTCAATAAGCTAAATAGTTAGTTATAAATTAACACTGAATCATAATAAAAACGTTTTCATTAAAGCCCTTGCCATCTTTCCAATAATAATTTTCAATTTTCGTCCAAGCAAACACAATTAAGGGGCCATTGCCATTTTATTTTATTACATATTTTACGTCATTTCGACTCAACATTCTCGATTAGGCGATCTGAATGCCAAATGCTGCGTCTACGTTTTCCACTGTCGTTACGTTTTTTTTTATTGAAATTGTGTTTTTTACCCTATTATTGCAAATTTTTTATTTTATCTGTGATATATTGTTTTATAAACTGTTTATTGGAATCGTCATAGAGCACTGTCTGAATGTGAACACGATGGTCGTGGGTTCTATTCCTACTCGGGGATGAGTTCTTTTGCATTATCCAGAAGAAAGAGAACATATTACATTCACTTCATCACTAATTTTTAGGAAAATCAATAAAATTTAAATGTAGCGTTATTTGAACCCGCGCCTCTTAGTCGTCGTCCAAGCGCTCTATCCACTAGCTCTAGCCATACGTTCTTACGAAGTTACATCACAATAACTCTTACATGCTTGTTCATAATTTATTTGTGTTGTTAATATCTCTGCATTTTTTACGAATTTCAGCTACTTAAAGAAGATTTAAAGCATTTGGAAAATGACAATGCTCATAATTAAATATTTTCTTAAAGTGAAATTCTGCACTAAAGAAAAAAATTGGTTTTAGAAAACTTATTTGAAATTTTTCATACAATAAAAACAAGAATTTCTTAGCTTTTTAGCACACAATCTCGATTTGAGCAAAAAATTGAACATGCGCTTAAAACTTAGGTTGTGTTACACGTTAGTTGTTACACCTTAGGGGATACATAAAGCTGTCGAAGCTGACCTTCCTCCCTTGTTTTATAGAAATCCCAAAGGAATAAAACAGTGATGTACATACGAGCTTCCTCCTTGATTATTGATAGTACGAGTTAGATTTACCTTGGCCGAATTTTATTTTTTATGGTACCTATAATATTTTTTTATTTGCTGTATTATTTTATAATAGCAGATAAGTATGATAAAGAACTCGTAATTTAAAGTTCTCTCGAAAGACATACTTTGTAAAAATATTACTTGATTTGTTATGCTATGAAAAATTTGTGCAAAGCTGAATTTACTACATTTACATTTTCCCTCTTTTTACCTTGTACGAAGCATGCATATATGTAATCGATGCGTAATTCAATAATGACCGTAAACGAGATGGGTGTGGGTTCGATTCCCTACTCAGGAAAATGGCATAATTTCCTTTCCTCCCTTTTTTCGCTTATCAACACACAATCGCCTCTAATACAATAAGAAAAAAGAAAACGAAGTGAACTGACACTACTTCTTTTTTCCTAACCTGCTTTGCGGGATAAAGCGGATGAAAATGAAAAAAAAAGTAATTGCATTAAAATAATGAGGGTATGCTGCCCTAATACCGTCATGTATCAAACGTCACACATAATCATTTGAAACGGCCTTACCCTAAGTAATGGGAACTAGTTTAAACTCTTTAGAAATTCGCCATTAGGAAGGTTATGTGTAAGAAAATAAACGACGCTCTATTTTGGTACAAGCCACCTTTTGTGTGGAGTAGAATTGCCTATAGGAAACAGAATTCGATATTTTTCCACTTAATTTACATTACGATGAAATTAGGCGTTTGAATTAAATTGTTTAATAGCTTTGTTAGATTTAAGTTAAAAGCTTACCTGAGTGTGTACAAAACAAATAAGTCCGAGAGAACAGAGAGATTCGTCACAAAGTGATTTTTTTTATCGTATGACTATGAACCTAACTTAATGAAAGAATTAACTATATTCATTTTCTTCGCTCTGGTAACTGGTAGAAAAGGCGCGGCGTTGAATTGCGCTGCTCACCATGCACTGTATGGAAAGGCGAGAAACGGGTGCCGGAGTGTTTAAACACCAGATTTCTTATGGCAGCTCTACACCGTGAAGTAGAATTTTTTTTAAGCATAATATATCTTAATTACTTACGATTACTTACAATGCCTATCGATGTTCTCATATAATTTCCCATGATGCACATATTGTATGGGCATACCCATACATAATATCGTAAAGAACAAATTAATATTTCAATACGCTTGCTTAATCACATTGTGTATTGATTAAAAACGTACAACTCTGTGAACGAATGTACGATAAAATTTAAAATTAATAATTTTTAAATTAACGCGTCTGCCGATTTTTGCTACGATAGAGGTAGAGAGACGGGACTGTCAATATAATTTATTCTTCACTTTTTTGGACCTTTTATAGAGATATTATGCCATAAACGCTGCTCTTTGTCTAACGAGATTTGTATAATAGTGTTTGAACCCAAAAAAAAGTTGACTTACAAATCTTAGACAAACCCTTTCGGTTATAAGAAATAAAATTTTATACCATTTTAATTTCATAGCAGACAAGTTGAGTCTTTATATCGCGGTGATTATCAGTTCGATTCCTTACAAGTTCTCTTATCTGGATCTTACATTATAATATACTTTCAAGCTTCATCCATACCCTACCTATCCCTACCTATCAAGACAATCTTGTCTCCATTTTCTACCAAAGTCTTTAAATTGTGAGTTAAGGCGGAATTCCAAAATCCAGCGTGCATCTAGAGCTTTACGCCGTGTACATACAAATAATGGAATGATCTTACCACCTGAGGTTTTTCCTGAGCATTATAGTTTGCGGGTTTTCAGCACCAAATCATCTGAGATGACCATGGCCAAGGATGTTCACTTAATATCAAGTGGTCCCCGTGCTCGTTTGCCTCGTTTTAACATAAAAATATGTGATAATAATAATAATACGTTACCCCAAGTACAGATTAAGCTCACAACCAACGTTTACAGTCAGACGTTGTAACTAGTCAGGAAATAATAACGTAATATATAAGAATATACGGCCAAACGTTCTTTTAAGCGTTGGAAGCACGCAAACGCAAATATTTCTCAGATACATATTAATTTATCCCTTAACAAATGGGAGTATTAAATAAAAAAAAATTACGCCCATAAATAAGCCCCATTAATCGTATGGTATTATGCATGATGAAAAAGCTCAAAATATACGAATGTTACAAGCTATATAAAAATTCTGGATGTAAAATTCGAGAGGGTGAAAAGTATTGTGCTTTTAATTACTATCGTCGACGTTGCAGCTTAAATTCATTTAAATGTGCATATTTTAGTGGTAATCAAATATTTTAAATTCAAATTTGGAATTATAGATTTCATTTATAAAGTGCATAATGGATATCGCGGCGTTGAGTTCCATCATTCATCACATAGTGTCTCGAAATTGGGCGAAATTCTGATAGCTTTGTGGAAAAAAGCTTGAAGTCGATAAAAAGCTTAAAGTAAGTAAACTTAATTTTACATTTTATATAATAGTATGAACGAAATGATTAGTTTTATATTTGGTTGTTGATATAAGGAAACTCTCCATTTAATGAGACAGGCATAATATATGTGTAAAATGTACATGTGTTCTCTATGTGTGATATGGAGAAAGCTTACATCATGTTAATGTAAGTGTATAGTGTCTACGTTCTCCATGTCTGATATTTTTAATAACATATGCTCTGCCTAGCCCTAGGGTATTTTATTTCCTTAGTATAGTTACTATATAAACAAAGTTGTAAAACATAAATGGTTCAAATTGAATGAATACATATATTTATTCTTTCATATTTCAAATTTAATACATTTCAAGTAACCTGCTTTACAGTCTAATCAGGCTGTCTAGATAGTTCTAGTAAAGACTTAACGCTACTAACTAATGTTGATAGCGCCAGTCTGCTTTGTTTCAGTTGCAAGCAATTTAACATGATGTTGTTAAATAATTTTCTATACTAACTGGTTCCATCTGTAACAGACAATTTCATTTGCGTCGAGAATAAAATGTGAAATTCATTCTTCCCGTTCCCGCTGAAATTTTTCTCGCTGGAAATGGAGTTGTTGTAAAAATTTGAACTTGAACGCTTTTGATTCAAATCTTACGCTTAATTTGAACCCGCACTTATCAATTAAGCTATACACTCTTATGTAGCTACGTTCAAATACTTATTCGATCGTAACTGAGAATATTGTGTAAAAAAAGAACTCATATTAATAATGCAAATAGAGCAAACAACTAAAAACCTACTAAGATATTACAAGAACTGAAACAAGTTGTATTTCAGAGTAAATTATGTACACCATTGTATTCAGTATTGCTTTTCCAAGTTCGCAGTTTAATAAAAAAACGGGTCGGCTACGAAACGCAATACTCGATGACTGTACACCAGTGTTTCTCAACCTTATGTCGTCGGTAGACATTTTTAATATATATTTTGTATAGATTTACGCTTTTTCCTGCTTATAGCGCGGTAGACAGCGGAGATCTAATTTTAAGATAAGCCGTTACATAATTTTAATTTGTATTTTTTTGTAAAAAAAAATAAACTTCTATTTACTTTTACTTAATCGTAGTTAAAATTGTGTAAATCTTTTCTTATGATACTAATTAATTTAGATACTATATTAATTTATTTATTAATATTTTCTCGTATCAAAAACGTCTTATATTTTTTTACACTATACATATTTAAAAATTTTGATGTCGATAAAAAAATGACATAAAATATTCTCAACATATTGGTTGAGAACCGCTGTTATACTATTATGACGTAATATGCTCTGCTATAGTCGTTGCAAAGTGGTGTTTAAAATTGCAATATGCATTACGTATGGAGTAATCTTCTAGGAAAGTTACGAGTATTATTTGGTTGTAATATTTCATATTTGGTGAGTTTTTAATATTTTTTTTAATTTGTTTTCATTATCCTTGAATCAAGACACGTGAAATGCCTCTTTGCCTTATCAGTAGGTTTAAATACAATTTTTATATCAAAAGAATTACACAACTATTCAAACTATGAGAACACTACGTTAGATATACATATACTATTTAGATAGAGAGAACATATGTTAGATATACATATACTATTTAGATACATATTTTATTTCCTTGTAATGCAAAAGATTTGATAAAAAACGTCTTTAATATTATATAATATTAGATTTGATAGTTACAAGTTCTAATCTCACTTGTAGAAAAATATTTTAATCATTTACAACATTGCCTTTCTCCTAATAAGCGAAATATATAAAAATAAATGTTATATCACTAGGTTATCTTTGTATGAACATCGAAAATACAAAAAATATATGCTAGTTGGTCTCTAATATTAAGTACCTTAATAGTATATCCTAAATATTAAAGTATATATTTGTGTATAGTCAATAATAAACCTAAAGCACTTGACTTCTTCAAAATGTTACACAAAGTGTTTTGGGTCACAGAAAATTTAATTAAACATGCTACGAAAGCGGCAAATCGTCTAAATTTTAATTAATTACATATTTGATATATGTATGTATATATGTACTGCTAAGAGAGTACAGTAGCGTTTGATATACTGAGATAATTACATTCACGTAATTTTATAATAACTGAAAAGCTTTCTAAGCTTTCTTAGCTTTTTAGTATCATTTGTTTCGAGGTGAATAGAATATTTTTAATGAAAATCATATATCAACGTCATCGTTACTTGAAGTGGTATTATTGATACTCTTATAGAGCATTCAGATTTAGAATAATATGTTCAATCTTCATTAAGTTACTCTGGTATGACAGAGACGGCTTTAAGCTTCGTCACTTCGAGCTTTACCCGACTGTATTTATTTCAACGGAAAGTCGAAAATAGTGCAATTTTTAATCAGATTTTTGCGTCCTAGCTTAAAAGCACCCTAAGCCCTAAGTAATTTTGGATACTTACTTTTTGGGTACTTTGGATAGAACTAATATACAAACTTTTACATTCAAAATTAATATTTATAGAATTTTCATATAATTTTGCCACTCATTCTAAAGCGGATGTTACATATGTACTCGTCGTTATAATAGAATATATTTATAAATTCGAAAATTTTAAAAGCTTTCTAAGTTATGTTACTTTTTCAAAATATACTAAATTATGTAATATATTGTCAGGGAGACATGGTGGTGGAATGACAAGGTACAGGAGGTGATTCATGATAAGAAGACTGCATTTAAGGAGTGGCAGCGTTCCAACTCTCCTGAAGACAGGCTGGAGTACATAGCAGCAAAACGTGCCAGCAAAAGAGCTGTAGCCAGAGCCCGCAGTGAAAGTTTATTACCTCTATATGATAAACTTGAAACTGTGGAGGGGCAGAAGCTCATCTACAAATTGGCACGTGCTCGGGATAAAGCGACGCAAGATATCACAAAATGTCTTTGCGTCAGAGATTCCCAGGGCAAGCTGCTCTGTAGTCATGCTTCTGTGAAGGAGAGGTGGAGAAGTTACTTCTTGGAGCTGCTGAATACTCAGCACCCGGGTAGTATTCCGTCTGAACCACCTCCTAACCTGGGACTTATTGCTCCAATAACCCTTGATGAAACTCGAAATTGTCTTCGACGCATGAAGAACGGCAAGGCGGTGGGACCTGATGATATCCCGATCGAAGCGTGGAAATCATTAGGCTCTCGTGGTGTGCTCATGCTTACTGATCTTTTTAACCGCATTTTGAACACTGGGACGATGCCACATCAATGGCGGCACAGTTTTATTACCCCTATTTACAAAGGAAGGGGCAGTGTTCAAGATTGCGGTAGTTATAGGGGCATTAAGATTATGAGTCACACCATGAAGCTCTTCGAGCGCGTGATCGCCCTCAGGCTCCGCCGAGAATGTACTGTCTCTGAGTGTCAATATGGATTTCAGCCAGGATCAGGCACTACGGACGCCATTTTGCCCTCAGAATTTTGATGGAGGCACACAGGGAAAAGAGGAGAGCTCTGCATGTGGCATTCTTAGACCTGCAGAAGGCCTTTGACTGTGTGCCACGTCAGTGTATCTGGTGGGCACTGCGATCCAAAGGGATCCCTGAATCCTATGTTGCTATTATCAGAGACATGTACAACGACTCTGTTTCTACAGTTAGGACCGCTGTTGGCGATATTGGTATCGCCCTTCCCAATTACAGTAGGGGTTCACCAAGGCTCAGCTCTTAGTCCACTTTTGTTTAATGTAGTGCTAGATACTGTCACGGCTCACATCCAGGACCAGCCTCCATGGCTGATGATGTATGCCGATGACATAGTACTCATTGACGAGAACCGGCTGATGCTGGAGCGTAAAGTGAATGCCTGGAAGGGTGCGCTTGAGAACGGTGGTCTTAAACTGAATGTGTCAAAGACCGAGTACATGGCTTGCGGGAACCCAGACTCGAGCACCATCCACATCGGGCCTGAGCCAGCCGTTAAGTCGGAGAAGTTCAGGTACCTTGGATCCATTATGCACGAGTCCGGATGCATCGACTACGATGTCCACGCCCGGGTTAGCGCTGCTTGGGCCAAATGGCGGGAGGTCACTGGTGTGGTCTGCGATCGCAGAAATACCGCCCAAACTCAAGGGGCTGATATACAAGAGCATGATCCGACCAGTTCTTCTATACGGCAGCGAATGTTGGCCAGCATTATCTCGGCACACTCAGGAGCTTCACGTAACGGAGATGAAGATGCTGAGGTGGATGTGTGGCGTTACTCGGGCTGACCGCATACGCAACACATTCATTCGAGGTAGTCTTGGGGTCCGTGACGTAGCGGATAAGCTCCAAGAGCGTCGTCTGAGATGGTATGGCCACGTTTTGCGCCGGCCTAAGAACTACGTCGGAAGAAAATGCCTTGATATGTCTGTCCCTGGAGTAAGACCCCCCGGACGCCCAAGGAAGCGATGGCTGGACGTCGTGACGCACGACATGAGAGCCAATGGACTAACCACTGAGGATGCTCAAGACCGTGCAAAGTGGAGTAGACTGAGTAGGAAAGCAGACCCTGGCAATAGGCTGGGATAATGCTAAGTGGAAGAAGAAGAAGATGTAATATATTGTCAATTTTACTAAATATATCTTGTTTCTTAGCCTAGTCTATTATTTAAGTAATGACTTTTACTTATCATATTGACTACCTTAGTTGTGGGTATTTTGGTGTAATTTAATCATTCGCCGTGTTCATTTAATGCTGACATATCATTAACTTCAAACCACGCCCGTTCTTGATAAAGGATTTAGGATCAATGCTCTTTACTCGTAACACTGATACGTTTCTTGCTTTTACCAATTGGGGATAAGCTACCAAAGCTGCCTACGATTTTGAAACGCGTATATATAGAATACCACAGCAAGCGGACATAAGTCAGGTCTTATATAAATGATCTTAGACTTCGATAAAAAAAAACATTTCCTCCATTTCTTTATACTAAGTTTCTCATTTTAAAAACTGTTTAAGTTTCATCTCAGCAGTTTTAAATAGGTGCTGTATTATATCGCTTTTTAGAATACTTTATTTATTTTTTACATTCATTCTTCTGTAGTTTCTCTCGTAAGTTGCAATTTCTATTTATACATTTTGAACTGGCTTCATTCAGAATGCTGGAAATCGGGGGCATGTCTATTGAAATATAATAGGAATATATTATATAAATATAGGCCCATATTACTGCCACTTATATAAGAAAAGCTAGCATTAAGCTAGACTTGTATACCAAATCTTACTTTGTATTTGGACAAAGTAAACTATGAAGATGACAACTTTCTGCTCTTCAATTTCATAGATCTAGCATATGAGTAGTAGAACTGAACTCCATAATTAGCTCTATAATTCCCTATATAGTCTTATAGTCGGCTCTATATTTCTTAGGTAAACATTTACCTAGGTAAAAATATTACCACAAAATCCTCCTACGCCACAATATTGTCATTTCCATTTAGAACATTACATAAAAACTATGTATGATTTATAGCTCGCATTTATACTTGTGTATATAACAAACTAGATACAAACTTACCATAAACAAACATACATTTGTTTTCTAAGTGATTGATGAAACCATGTTATGAGAAGTGGGAACAGGAAAAAATATCAGTAAAGCTAGACAGATAATTGATTCTCTTCCGCCCAAAAAAATAAAGGCTCATTTATTTTGATTCTATGAAAGAACTTAGCTAATTCTTTTGAGCGTCATTCGAAGGTTTTGTTGTGAGAAATTTGTATAGAACTTTTAAATATGTTTTCTTCGAGTAAAATTTGAGGTCATCGTGACAAGGTGACTATAAACGGGTGTATAAACGGTTGTGGGTTCAATATGTCGCCGTTCTGATAAGACAAAGTTCAGCGGAAAGTATTGCCACTCAATTAGCAATCTTCTTAAATTCAGATGACAAAAGAGTGTTTTGACATTATTTATAAAAAATATGTTTTTGCATAAATTGGGAGTCTCTTTATCTGCTCTGCTTTAACTGAAAGTTAGTTAAACTTAAACAAAAAAAAAATGAAATATAATATTTTTAAACTATATATTTGTATGTATGTGTGTATGTATGTCTGTATTTTATACTATTCTGGATAGGCTGTCATGTGGAATTATATGAAATACTCGCTTCAGTCTATTTCAAAGGTGTCATTATCACTAAGTAATTGTAAATCTGTAAATGACCAAATTTAAAAAAAGAGGAAAATTCCGCTAAGTTTCTTACCCTGGTTCTTCTTAGATCTAAGGTATTCATTTAACTAAACCGGTGATAAGTTATTTGACGTTTAAAAAATGGAGCTTCGATCTTCTTATTTTGAGTAAAATTTGTTTTTGGTTGACTTTTTGGGACATCATTAAGACGTTCACACAGTTGAACTATAAATATTATAATTTATATTTTGAATGTAATACTAACATATTCAGTTCATCAGAGAGAACTTGAAAGCATTCAGAAACATTGATCATTACACAAACTTTTATCATTCCAGAATTTTTTACGACCACAGCTGGATATATGCCTCCCCAATGATCTCCTAGATGATGGATTCACCTTGGCTAGGGCCTAAACCAGATAAATATAAAAGAATAATAATTAACTCAATGTTTTTTAGCTTATATTTTTCCATATATAACAGGTATGGGTCAATACACTCCGTTTTTAACTTCCACTACAAGCAATTTCGAGAAAATGCGTATTAAATGACGTAAGACAATAACTGGCTTGTTATCTACCTAAGCAAAGAAACTAAAATAATTTTAATATAATCATTACTCCGGGTAGGGATCGAACTCATAAATACCGCGTTTATAGTCCGATGCTGTCCCATTGCGCTACAACGGTCTTTACGCGCATTTTTTTTCTTAGATTTCATTACCTATCTATTGCGAGAAATATTTTTAATAAAAAGTCATAACATAACTAAAAAATCTAACCGCAGGATAAAAGTATTAAATATTTCAAGGAAAATAATAAAATTATCAATCACATGTAAAACAAGTAGGAACATATACTGTCAACAAGTAAATTTGGCTAAAAAGTATCATTCAAAAGAAATTTTCAGGACAAAATAAACCGTCCATTATTTAATGCCTTCAGGCGTGTTGTCAACCCCTGTCGTGAGTGATGAGCGAATGAGTGCTTGACTGACAGTGGTAAAAAACATTTTTTTAATAGGTATTATTATACATTTTGTTTTCTTTGAACGTTTCTATGACAAACTTTGAAGTACAGTTATTATTTAATTTATGTTTATGTTCGATTTGAATTTAAGATTTTGTATTTTTGCAATGTTGCTATTCAAATTGCGTCTTTATAATACATAGAGATACATATATAAGTTATATAAATAGCTAGATTCTCTCGCCATATGTTACATAATAAAATAACAAAGCATATACATTTATGCATAAAAAGCAAGAAAATGGCAAAACCAAAGGAAAAATCTAAAAAATGTGATCTTACCGCATTTACCATTATATCAGTACATTTACTGTATTATTTATAATTTTTTACCGTTAATATTATAAGCTTATTACCGTACCTTACAAGTAAGTTAAGTTGAACACCTCAATTTCAGAAACTGTTGTATCATATTACTAAAGTATTATTCTACTGGAAAGAGTCCATTTATTGTGAAAAAACTTAAAGATTAATATATAATTATGATAATCGCTTAGATAGAACACAATGTGCCTGCAATCAGAGTCATTTTTAGAATAAACCATACTCAACTTTTATCTTTTTTGTATCCACGTGAATGGAGACGCAGATAAAACTAGTATAAATATAGAAAAGTAGAGCAAGACGTCTCAATTTCACTATGTATAATGTAAAGACAAACAGTAGTCAATTTATTTTTAGTGAATTACATATATTAAGTAATTCGATATGTAGCTACTCGTGAGAGTTGGCTTCCTAATGCATAGTGTGGAAACACTTGACCTAGAAATCTGAGATGTGAGAAGGGCCTGGTATAAATCAATCGGTGTTTGTAAATACAATTTTTCTTTGTCCAATTATTTCAGTAACATATTTATTTATATGAATGTGGGTAAGCTGATATGTAATCTGTAATGATGGTGTGGGTTCTAGTCTCATTCATGGTAATTGAATATTTTTTATTCACTTATATTAAAGAAAATGTATTAAGGTTGTATCTAAATTCTGTACCTGTGTATACTAAATTGATTAAACAAATAGACGTCTAGACTTCCAAAGCTCTAAACAAATAAGTTTACTTGAACACGTACAATTGGTTGACTATTGGTTAGTTTTCTTGTTAAAAATACTATATGAATAGGATTTTTATTTTATACTTATGTACAGTACTGTCGTTGTAGAAGGCGTAAGCGCGACAGTTGTGGGTTCGATTCTCGCTCGTACATATTTATATAAATAATAATCTGTTTATTTTCAATTTCTTTTTTTGACGTCACAGGGAAAACAGAGAGAACGCCTGAATTTTAATTGTGTTTCGTGCCCGTTAAGTGTCACTTAACTGCCCGTTAAGTATAACTCAATATCACGCTTTGTCATGTCAAACTTAATTTACTAGATTTCGAAATTTTTATCAATTGCTAAATGTTTTATCAGTCAAAGGAGACAAAATTTTTTTAAATATTGCTTCCCCCAAGTGGGAATCAAACCCAAACCTGGTGTAAGCTGTATCTATTCTCTATCGCTTATAATATCATTTAGATCAGTTATAGAAGTGTAAAGAAATACATCACCAACAAAAGATTTAAGAATTTCATGCCAAAGTCAAAGGAGCTTTAAAGTATCGAGATCTCTCGAGAATTGTGTAAAGGATCTCAAAACGTTATTGTGTAAAAGAAGCCATCTCTTTGATACAAAACGTTTTAAATGCAATGGCCTTCTATTTTTATTTTTATCACAATTGGAATGTTGACTACGTTTAAAAAATATTGTTTGGAAAATAAAAATATAATAGCATAGTTTATTGTAATAGATATATTGAGGACCAAGATTGTCTTGGCGCAGAGGTGGCAGCATCTGCCTGTAAGCGTGACGGTTTGTAGGTTCGATTCCCATTCGGGGAGAATAAATTAATTTCATTTTTCTCGCTCTAGCAACAAGGCAAAGCGCGGCGTTGAGTTTCGCCACTCAACACGCAATGCTTTGAAAGGCGGAAAGCGGGAAACGCAATGTCTTAACTCTAGATTCATTCAGCCTACAGGTTCCCTCTGCCTATCCTGTTATGTGCGGGATACAGCGTGAAGCTAAAAAAATATTTAAAAAAAACATATATAGAAAAATTGGCATCGTGCAGTAAAACACAAAAGTCTGATAGCAAACACGCTGGTTGTGAGTTTGATCTCCACTCATGAGAAAGATCATATTTAAGTTATTTTAGCTGCCCCGTTCAGATGACTCAAAGCGCGTCTTGAGTTCCGCCACTCAACACATAATCTCTCAATTTCAGTGAAAACTGTTAAAATATTTCTATAAGATATTATTAAAATATTTCTATAAGATATTATTTTTCTTACAAGATGGATGAATCGAGTACTAGTAACATATGACGTCACCTGTTGCTAATAGACTAATGCGTTGTCTTCAATTATATTTTTATTATTTTATAAAAAATGTTCTTAACTTAAATAAGATTTGTATTTGTCTTTACATACATTTATCTTACTTAGAATATATTTATATTACTATTATAATTGGCCAGAGAGATTGGTGCGCCAAACGCTACGGTCCCCTACATAACACTTTCGCCTCGTCCACTGTCATTAGCTTCTTTATACATGCCATCTATGGGTCCTCATGATTTTTACGTGATCTTTGACACTATTGTCGAAGGTCAACCAAGGTCAGCCCTAATCTCTCTTACCACTAATTGTATATATATTTATATGAGTTATCAATTATTAGATTTTGATAAAATATCAATTATTACATTTTAATTAAGCTGCAGTATAAAGTCGAGCTTTATAGAAGAACGAAAGGCACGACGGCTTGAAAGAGGAAGGCGCTAGTATTCAATTGCGAGGAAATAGAAAAATTGCTTCCGCTTTTTTCCACTATCTTAAGTCCAAACCTTCATAAAAGACAATATTAAAAATAAATGAATTTAAAGCTATTATCGTAGAAGTGGACACAATATATTATGATTATGAAAGTCCTAACAGATTTTAACTCTACGTTTATAAAACAGTAATGTTTTATTTTTAATTGTTCCTAATCCTTAATCCCGTACTGATCCTGCAATTTGTTGCACGATATCTTCGTAAAATCATAAAGTTAGTACAAATAAGTATAAATTAAAGACACTTGTGATATATAGCGAAATAAAAAATTAATTTATTTTATTGATTCACGGAATAACTGAAATTGGCTCATACATATGCATGTAGATTTATTGACTCGAAGGACCAACAGAATATAAGACGAGGGTTCTCTTATAATATTTAAACATCCAAGCTATTGATTCTCTTAATGCCCATTTTATATTACGTTTATACCTTCCCTTAAATAGGCCCGATGAAAATGTAAGATTTTTAGATCAATCGGAATAAAAGATTTTATGATGTATATTTACATTATTTCAGTTATTGGAAAGTCATTTGGATTTTATAGAATTGATTTAGGATACGCTTACGCTTACTAAATGTCTGACAGAGAAAAGTAACGCTGCGTAGGAATCCTGACATTAGGCATGTAGTGTCCTTAGCACATAGAAGGGTAGGCAGAGGGAACCGTGGGCAAAAGGAGCCTAGTATCAAGACACTTCGCTCCCCACTAGAGGAGAAGATTTTCCGAAATTCCAACGAGAACGAGAATTACTAGGATTTGTATAGTCCACGCAAATAAAATTGCGGGCTACTACATGTTTATTTATAAAGTTTGAAAGAGAGATTTGAAGATAATAATAATGATAACCTTAGTGACGATATATTCTAGTGATACTTCACAGCTTAATACTTTTTCTCCGTATAACAGGGTAAAAAGTAAAACCCAAAAAGCTCGCAGCTATTTCGCCTTTTAATTTTATTTAAGAGAATAGACATTTAATATTTTCTCCCTGCACATCACTAAATAAATAAAAAGTGGAACACTGAGTGACCCAACAAGAGTGTATCTGCCTATTATGCTTGTAATATATCTTTTTATTTTATTTCGCAGCTTTCCATATAAATCGTTCGTACTGATATATACCAGAACCTACAACGACTGCTGCAAACAGACGTCGAACTGCGCCACGGTGGCCGCCAATTCAGTCAAAAAAATATTATTCGCCCATCTCTTTAACATAAGAGGCTTCGTCCAAAAAGTTTTAAAATCGTTTAATAGTTGAAATATGAATGTTATTTCTCCCTATCGCCCGTCCCAGCCACTGTACCCAATAATTCACAGTCTTTCAGCCGGCGATTTCCTACACCCTGCCCTGAATAATACATGGGTATAGTTTTATCATGTATACGGGATACGTGATGTTGTAACGTTTTATTATATTTTTAACTATTATAGTTGATTAAATTCTATTGTTCATACATTCGAATCGGGAACTATGGTATACCACACCTGTTGACCTTATAAAGTATTTCCGAAATACTATCTTTGGCGCGGATTTGTTTAGGAGAGAGCTTTTAAACAGGTTTTGTTCATTCAACACCAAATTGATTGAATAGAATGCCGTTTAGAAGTCATTATTTAAGGAAAATATAAATTCAGAAATGGATACAGTTACGATAAAAGAATGTGGGGCTATATCGAATTGTGTGTGGTGATTGACCGCATCCAGCTCGAAGAAGCAGTCCACAGTGAAGATCCGGTAATACTAATTCTAAATATTAACATACTTGAAGCTCAAGATATAACAGAACTATGGCAATAAAAAAAATAAAATTTAAGTATAATATTGTAAAGAAACTTTCCACAGCACAGTGTATCATATAAACCAGACCGAATCAACTTATCTAGCAAGAAAGAATTGTACCAGAAAATAAAATTACAAGGAAAAAGGATAACCAGTTCGCGAGCCATAAGATTAAGGTCGCTATAGTCGGCTGTCGTCAACAACTTCTAATTTCTAAACTAAGCTTTATATAAGTTATTGTGTCGCTGTCAAAATGGATGCGAGAAAAAGATTATATGTTATGAGATTTGTTAGATTATTTTTATTTACAATTTTACTTAGTTTTATTTGAAAGTAATTTCTTTAGCTTTGATAGTGATAGTAGATCTTTTTAACCATTTTATGCTAATATCTATATACAATAGACATATCAGATTCTGATTCTGCAACTGTTAGACACCATCAGACCTGATGAGACGCATCAGGCTTTAGATGCGATGGTTATAAGTTCCAATCTGATCTGAGGTAATTATATTTAAACTACCTGCTACCTGCTCGTGACTTCAACTATAATACACTATAATTAATTTATTAGTAGAGCGAATTACATTTGTTTATTATAAATTGTAGCTCATATGTTTTGTGATATATAAACTACATTACAATAAAGTTTCATTTAAATCAGTTCAGTAGTTTTCACGTGAAAGTCGAACAAACATGTATTACACAAACATTCACATTTATAATATTAGAAAGATTAGTAGAATAATTTTTATTACTCCGGTCTATCACCAGCTCTACAAACTCAACCGCATGACAAATCACGAAGTGATTTACGTCACTCAGGATGTAATATCAAGGATAAAAGACTAAAAGTGAACAGTGTATCTTAACACTAGAAACTCCTTGTATTTAGCAGGTAAATCTGGAAAATCACGTACAAATTATACAAAAAAAAATCGTTTCATTATATATATCTAAATATATCTATATATATTCAAAGGTCTAAGCACAAATGAGTATATACTTAAATTTATGCTGAACTAAACTGTTATCCACTTATCAAGTCTTGGCTTCAGCGGAAACTAGGTTAGCATTTAGACAGCGTATGCGGGTCACTACACTACGTCTACATAATCAGTGCCGAACAGATAGTATCTGGATATTTTGTGAAATTTGAAAAATTCTATATATATTTTTCGCAAATTTAAAGTAATTTAAAAGTTTTACTATAATAAACATGTTTAAATTTCGGATTTTTGAAATGTTACTCTTGTAAAATGCTGAAATGTGACTCGTGAAACAATTTCTCTATATTAAAAAAAGGAGAAGGGAAGGTTCTGTCTGCCTTCCCTGCTAAATACCAGTAATTCTATTGTTGAAACGAAATACATAAATAAGCAGGTGAATATTCCGGTCAATGTATAAAAATAATCAAACAAATATAATATGTATAGTATATTCCGCTATTATTATAAACCCGCTGTTCATACAAATTCGAGAGACATTGCGAGATTAAGTAACGGAAGTAACTAAATCTGTATACCCTGAGATTGAAAATGATAATAATTCATTATCCCCACCAGGAATCGAACCCAAAACAAATATGTTCGTAACTTTCTTGTCATACTTTATGTGACATTGTGGATCTTGCTAACATAATTTGTCGCTCAACATAAACAATAAATCAATCCAAAGCTCCGTACAAAACGAACTTTCTTTTTTAATGTAAACCGTGTACTTGTATATGGGAGCTTTTGCGTTTCCGCTATTGTTCCGGAACAAAATATAATGTAAATTTATTACTTGTCCGTCATTCTTAATTTATAAGGAAACAACTTTTTAATAATCTTTTTTATAATATTATCATATTTTTAGGCGTTTTTACCAATTGTGACTCATTAAAAGTGTTTTAAGGAAAATGGTATAGAAAGTTTTAATTTTTTTTGGTCAGAATTCATTATTTTCACCGTAATATATACCATATTCTTTGTAATAATAATATATACCTTAATTTTTTAATCATCTGCAAAAAAAAAAAACGGAAAATGAGAATAAGTAGATTAATATAAATGTTAGTTGCAATGTATTTGACCGTCAAAGTTTCTTTCTCTGGAAAGATAATATAGCGCGGTATTGAGTTCCGCCACTCCGCCACCTTTTAATAACTGGAATTCGGTTGAAAAATAAAAAAAAATGGATAGAGTTAACACTGTGTTCTCTATCTCTACTATAGCGTACTAAAAGTAACTAAAATTGGATTAAAGAGTGTCATATCACTAAACTCTGACAACCACATTATGTGCAGGACCCTTCTTTATGAGTTATCTTATGAAATTTGAATCCATAACCAAAAACTTAAGAATATCATTACATACAAAAGCTTAAAGCATAAATCTAGTTTGCCAATGCATCATTTTACACAGTTAAAACATTGAAATCGTACGATCTCAAACAAAAGTACGTCTAAAATCGTTTATTTGTTGGAAACTTCTACCTATTCCATTCAATAACCCGCCTCTATTCCAATTCCATTTCTAAATTCGCTGGAGGAATGATCTTTCACAATTGTTTTATATTTTTAATGGATTCCACAGACGACCAAGTCAGGGCCATTCGGATTGTTATTGCCTCTTGTAATATAATTATTTATTAATATAACGAAGCAGTTTCGCGTCATTGAAATATGAAATATTATTTGTTTTATAGGAAATTACTTTTGAAATGAGTAAAATGAATTGTGTTTTGATTAAAAGTTTTATAATTCTTAATTTTGACATTTCTATAGACTAAGGAGATGGTAGAGTCAATTTTTATTTTTCTTTTCCGTTATGACGTAGTAAATATAGTAATTATGGTTGTGTGTGTCGTTTGAACTTAAACGCGACGGTTGTGGGTTCGATACCCTATTTGGGGAATATTATATTTTAATTTCTTCGTGCTAGTAACAAGACAAGTGCGGCGTTGAGTTCCGCTACTGTACATGTAAGGGGCAAATGAAGCGTCTTAACATTAGGTTCCCTCTGCCTACCCAGTTATATTTCATTTTATTTATTTACTTATCAATTTAAATTACGATCTATTTATCATCCTTTAATAAATGATGTACACTTTTCTAAAACTTTGAATAATTTCCAAGAGGCACGTATTCAAATCCCGTCTCGATAATAATTCAATATAATTTCTAAAAAGTATTTAGTATTAATTTTAAAGTGTTATTCGTACGTTCAAAATTTAATTTCTAAAATTTCTTTCTTTACAACTAATAAATAAAATAATTTCAGCTCATGTACTGAAAGCATATTTCTAAATGTAACCCAGTCTATAATGCACAAAGGTGCACTTAGATTGTACCTTTTCCAAAGTATTTTAGCTTGTGTGGTTCCTATGTGGAGTATAAACATTGAACGCCATCTCGAAAGCTATAACACTTTAGATACTTGCAGTTTACTTAGGGAAGCAGGGGTGTGTTAATGCTATAGAAGCTTGGTATGTAAGCAAACTTTAAATATTGTATATCGAGTTTTTCTAATATTAGCCAAGTTGTATGAATATTTCTATTGGGTATATAGATTTTTATGATAAATTAATGTGTTTTGCCTATAAAATGTATTTTGGAGAATAAAGTGGCAAAGTGGCAGAGCCCTCGCTATATACGTTAATATTTTCTAAGCTTAGTATAAAAAAAAAAAAATAATGAAATCAATCACCGGTCAAGTGCGAGCTGTTCTCGCCCTTCAAGCATTGCGTAGCAATTTCATTTCATGTCTGTAGTTCAACTGAGGCTTACTAAAATTGACAAACAATAAATTAAATACAATAATAAAACAATAATTTACCAACTTCCAGGTTTTTTTTTATAATTTGTACTGTACGTTCTTACTTCTTACTTACTGACTTTTTACTTTTTGACTCTTTCGAGCAAAATATAAATTGTGGAATACGTAGAAACTATTTTATATAAGCCATTGAGTTTCCTACGATTTTTTTTTACTTTTTTAATAAGGAAAAATATTCTATTGTTTCACAGCAGAATAGTAAATTGTGTTGTGAGTTCAATCCCACTCTGGCAAAAAAAAAATACATCGTGAAGATCCGCCAACACACAATGCATCGACCTCTAACGCTACTCTCTTGATACTAAGTTCTCTTTAGCGGCCCCGTGATATAGCGGGATACAGCGTGAAATAGAAAAAAAAAGAAAAAAAAAAACATATATCATAATCGTAATTTCCGCCAGCCCTACTGTCATAGTGCGAAATAAACTTCGGTTAATACATATTTATCAGTCGGTGGAAAACATTGAGGATAATCCGCCTCTTTGTAAATAGCTAAGGGCCAAATGTAACGCCAGAAACAGAACTACACTGAGTATTGGAAAGAAAAATGTTCAATTTTATTAGAAAAATGGTGATATTTCAATTGATTTGTTGAAGTTGAGGAATATTTTAGAAATTATTAGTACTTTCGCGAACGGTGGCAGAGTGATTCTTATGTTGCAATGTAACTTGCAATGTCTCGAACTCAAGCTGTAAGTAGAGAACGGAGTGCTGTGTCACTAGACTTCTGTGACTAATCTGCTATAAGCGGATAAAGTGTCAAGCTGGAAAAAAGAGGACTAAGTTACCATTCTTAAAACTGGCTCCTCTGCCTAAATATAATAATATAAATGTAATTCTTTAATTAAATTAAATTATTAATCTGAATTTGTTACATTGCAGGTTGAGTCGCGTAAATCAACGCCGCTCTTAATCTGACTAGATTGAAGAATTGGTGTCCTACTGCAACACTATGAGCTCACAAAAACAACATAGTTCTTAATAACATCCTAAAGTTTAGAAGAAACAAAGTATGTATGTATGTATGTATGTATGTATGTATGCATGTATGTATGTATGTATGTATGTCAAGAAAGAGATCAAAGTGATGCCAATTTTTGTTTGCCAGTGGAACGCTTGACGTAAGCATGTCTTGACTTGACGAGTGTAATGATAAGGACTTTGAGTTAGATATCATTAGGGGACAAAGAAAAAGTTTCTGAGCTGAGCATTATTCTATTCTTTTTTTTATATTCTTGTTGCTGTTATTTAATGTTCGCCTTTGAAATGTATTTGGAAAAGTTAGGTTATTTGATATAGAGGGTCTGTACAGTGGTGATGTCAAGTAAATTGATTATTATAAAATTTTTGTGACATTAAAAATTATTTTTGTTTTTAAATTTATTAGTTTCACGCTGTATCCCGCATCTAGCAGGGTAGGTAGAGGGAACCTATTGTTCAGATACTCTGGTCCTCGCTTTCCGCCATTTGAGAGTCTATGCTGCGACTTATCTTGTTACCATAACGAAAAAAATGAAAGTAATCCATTCTCTCCGAGTGAGAATGGAAGCCACCATCGTTGCATTTACAGGCAGTCGCTGCGCCACTGTGCCACGACGGCTCCAATAATAACAATTGATCTCTTTATATGATTTATTTTGAAAAACTGCATATAAAAATTCTACTATAATAAATAATAATTATTAGGTAAATCTAAATTAATGTCTAATTGCAAGCACGTTGGTTGTGGATTCGATTTTCACTTAGGGTAGTTATTATTATTATTACTTTTATCTGAATTTTCACGCTGTATCCCGCACATAGCAGGGAAACTAGTGTTAAGACACTCCGTTCCCCGCAATCATTAAATATAAGTTATTTTCATTTTCCCGTTCGAATAAATTCCTAATACTAGGTCCCCATACTTTGCTACAAGCGGGCGATGTGTGAACAACCAATAAACATAAATGTACATAAATAGCTAAATCCAGATATAGAATGGACACTAATGTTCATACAAATATTTATGCTAGAAGGGGATTGAACCTTTAATGATCTGAAATAAGATTTCTAGCCTCAGAAAAGATTTATAGCTTGGAAATTAGAAGAGAAAAACTAATACATATGTATATTAATATATATTTCTAAAACTTTAACGGCCGTAGCTATATATTTAATAAAAATGTGAAAACAAAAGATATATTAATTGAAAAAAAAATAATATTTGGGAAGCCTAGTGTCAAGACTCTCCATTTTTTATTCTCCATTTTTCACCTGAATTTGAGTTATTGCATGTGAAATGGGTGATATAATCAATCTAAATGAGCTGAAGCAATTTCTTTTTACAGCAGAACTTTCAGACAGTAGTGCCAAAAAAGTTATATTCTTGAAATAAAAAAAATTGGAAAACTACAGTCAATTACTTTAGCATTTCAAGAATACATATATAAAAGTCCATATTATGTTATATTGAAAATTGAAAAAAAAAAATGTATCAAATCCAAGCTAATACTGATGCACATTTATATGCATATTTACAGTGTTTGAAACCAAGCCCGTGGTGTTGTACTTACTAAGTAACTCATTATGAAATGAGATTCTCTTTGGAGATTCGCGTTAAAAGAAAAAAAAAAGCAAGGCAGATAAAAGCAACGGAATACTTACTTTAACACTAGTGGAGTAGCTTCATTTTTTATCACAATTTTTGAGAGTTCCGTAGTAAAAAAATGTAAGAAACATTTTTCAGAAAATGCAAAATGGGGTTTTATATACGTATATACATAGTTATTTAGGAATTGAACCCACTGTCACCGTCAGTCAGTGTTTAATCTAAATGTCTAGAATTTAAGTTTACTGAAAAGTTTTACGATATAACAATAATACTACAATGTTACACTTATACCCATTTCCAATAAAGAAATCACACTCAAGGGAGCAATTCCGCAAATTTGTCTGTATATTTTCTAACCTTCATACATGTTGTTATATTAGTATGTGTATGTTGAGGCCAACAATGTACAGGGGCATAGCGTAAACTCGGAAGTTATGGGTTCGATTCTTACTCGAGGTCATAAAAGGGGCATAGCGTAAACTCGGAAGTTATGGGTTCGATTCTTACTCGAGGTCATAAATTGTTTTTAGTTCCTCGCTCTGGTAACAAGACAAAGCGCGGCATTGAGTTCCATCACTCAAGATGGAAATAAAGTCTTGGATTTAGGTAGAAACCGAGGAACGTAGTGTCTAGACACTATGTTTTTGACTACCCTGCTATACAGAAAGGTAGGCATATACACAGGATACAGCGTGAAGTATGTACATTATTGTTACATTTGGAAAGTGCCTATGGACTCTGTATGATGCAAGCATTCTCTCTTGCGAAATGATTATTCTTTGCAATAATCGTTGGGTAGCGCAAAATTTGTAAAAATCTCCCTACAGATATGCTAACAGCATAAACAATAGCTTGATGATAACGTATGGCTTAGCAATCAGACTCCTTGGAGAGTTTTAAAGAGGCGCTGGTTCAAATCTCGCTACGTTCAAATTTAGTAATTATTTGGCTAACCTGAGTGTGGAATAACATTTTTAAAAGTAATAAAATGGTGTAGTAGATGAGCATTTTATTGTAAATGATAGTTGTTGGTTCGATATTTAAATGAAAATAAAAAAAAAATTCTGTCTGGTTAAGTAAACAGTGTTAATTTCACTTAACAGACTATGTCTAGAGAATTGGACTAAATATATCTTAACAGCAAGTTTCTTCTGCCTACTTTTCTTTACGAAGGGAGTTCTTCATACGAACCTGAAAAAAAAAAATATGGTCGATTCCTCGTCCACTGTCATTAACCTCTCTGACAGTGGACGAGGAGAAAGAGGTATGCTCATGTTATCTCTTTCGCCACAGCGTTTGGCGCTCCGTTCTCTCTGACTACTCCGCTTGGGATAAAGTGTGAAGCTATGTATGTATGTCTGTATATATGCATTTCAACTCATTTCGGGCTTAAGAACTAAATTTAGTTTCTTCATACGTCATCTTATTTTACTCCATCAGCGGGTGAAGCTGCAGTCTAAAGCTAGTCAATAATAAAGCTATGGTAATATACAGTATAGGTACCGATATTAAGTTGTGTAGTTTCATAGTTTGTGTTCTGTCAATATAATATAGATTTTACTTTGTATCTCCATTTCAATTCAAATTCTAACAAAACTTGATACTTGGTTAGTTTAAACAACCATATTGAAACTTAAGTATATATTGATACATTCTTATTGCCCTTTCCGTATGCAAGATATCTTCTACTACTACTATTAATATACTGAAGACACTTCGTTATCTATTTGCTGCCCAATTTCCGCCACATAATGTCTCGAGACTTAGGCGGAAAGTGAGAAACGGAGTGACTTAACACTGGGTTCCCTCTGTCTAGTCGACTAAAGCTAGACTATTAAAAAAAGTAATGGTTCAAAATATAACTGTTAGACTATCGCAGTTGATGAAATTCAAAAACAGCTAAGTCGATAAAATAATAGTCGAAATATGCCGAAGTGGCTAGAACCAAATTTTCCATTCACTGACAGACAAAACGATAGCAATATTAAATTTTTATCACTTTTTTTTCATTATTTAATGAATAAGCATTTATTTGAGATTTGACGAAGATAATGAATTAATGAATCATAATTCTTTTCTGTTTATTGATTATAAAAAAATCTAGGAGGATGTTCAGATTATTTGTATATTATTATTTCTATACATAGTGGAATTTTGGGATATTTGCTTGTCTGGTATTACTATGTTTCGATTTATATATGTTATTTATATATGCACATCTTTATATTTTTTATTTTGAAAGTTATTTAAATTTTCCAATTTTCTTTAAAGAACGTACAGACTGCAAAGTAGTATATGTTAAATTTTATTATTTTAAAATAAAAAATATTATAAATAAGAATATATTATGGAAGGAATTGGCAATGAAGTGAATGCGAAATTAAAAATATATGAAAATATAAATTTAAAAAATATTAAGCTAAAGAATTTGTTTTTGTTAAAAACACAAAATCTATATTAAATTATGTTAATTAATTGAATGAACTCCCCTATTCCCGTCGTACGAATTACTTTGGGCGCTTTGCACAATTTTTTTAATATGTTTTAATATAGTTCCTGTAACAATAAAATTATGGTTTCTCATATTTAATTTAAGTCTCTTCTATCTAAGGTAAGAAGAATTCCTACTATGAAGCCACTCTCTACTTTCCGTTCTTTTTGAAATTATTGCGTGTTAATATGAAAATATATGTTTAGGTTTTAAATATACGGTTATATCTCTAATAGATTGGTCAGAGAGGAAAGTGCTCCATATGCTACGATACCTTCATACCTCTTTCGACTCGTCAATTGTCAAATTTTATGTATAAATATATAGTCTTCAGAGGTCAATATTACATATATGTATATATATATATATATATATATATATATATATATATATATATATATATATATATATATATATATATATATAATATATATATATATATATATATATATATATATATATATAATATATATATATATATATATATATATATATATATAATATATATATATATATATATATATATATATATAATATATGTTTTCAAATTTATAAAGCGGCTATAAATATCAGACTGGTAAGTCACTTACATTTTACGTATTTAGATTACGTACTATAAAAAATAGAGAGCTATTATCAATATAATATAAAAAAAGCTAATAAATATTCTATATTAAATCAAATTATTTTTGCCCATCCTGTTATGTGGGTAAAAAACAAAAGATTTACGCTAAATAAACTATTATCTTAAAATATTTATATGTACTCTATTCGATGATACATAAATGTTATCAAACATTTCATTTTCTAATGGATTTTCATTTTACCGTAAATGACTTGTATCATGTTTCACGAATAAAAGCTGCTTCACTAAATCATTTCTAATTCAATAATATATATATATATATATATATATATATATATATATATATATATATATATATATATATATACTATATATATATATATATATATATATATATATATATATATATATATATATATATATATATATATATATATATATATATATATATATATATATATATATATATATATATATATATATATATATATATATATATATATATATATATTATTGAATTAGAAATGATTTAGTGAAGCAGCTTTTATTCGTGAAACATGATACAAGTCATTTACGGTAAAATGAAAATCCATTAGAAAATGAAATGTTTGATAACATTTATGTATCATCGAATAGAGTACATATAAATATTTTAAGATAATAGTTTTTTTTAGCGTAAATCTTTTGTTTTTTACCCACATAACAGGATGGGCAAAAATAATTTGATTTAATATAGAATATTTTATTAGCTTTTTTTATATTATATTGATAATAGCTCTCTATTTTTTATAGTACGTAATCTAAATACGTAAAATGTAAGTGACTTACCAGTCTGATATTTATAGCCGCTTTATAAAATTGAAACAAATATATATATATATATATATATATATATATATATCTATATCTATAATATATATATATATATATATATATATATTATATATATATATATATATATATATATATATATATATTTAATATATATCTTTATTTACTATGCTATCTAGAAATAACTAGATATCTTCTGTCCGTTTATATTAAAATATGACGCGTTGTATGGACGCGAACAAAAACTTTAACTAGACTGGAAGTAATGTTTATAGAATAATTACGAGAGAGCTCTTTCAATTATAATCACTATATTTATTATACTACACTTTTGTGTGAAAATAATATCCTTCCACACTATTTCTAATGAAAATTTTTATATAGTGGTACACGTGTAATTGTAAACGCGACGGTTATGGGTTCAATTCCCACTCGGGGGAGTGAATTATTTCATTTTATCATGCTCGGTCTCATATATAAAGCACGACTTGAAAATTGGTCGAAAAGTGGGAACAAAGTGTTTTAACACTAGGTTCCTTCTATATGCGGGAAAAATCCTGTAGCCATTTCTTTATTAATGTTATAGATTATTTATAAACGTTTAGTATTTATTTTGGTAACTACTTTTAGATCGAAATCTATATTTCAAATTGACTGAATCTAGAAAATGTAGTGTCTTAATGTTCTCTCTGCCTACTCGCTGATGTATGAGGCTGTATGAAAATAAAAAAAAATGTATATAGTTACAAAGATTAAATTAAATAAAATTCATCTATTTATATGATCATATACGTAACAAAGAGAAAGTATAATATAAAAAACCTAACCCCTCTGGGATATCATCCAGTATCGAAGCGCTCTAGCTAATTAATCCATACGTTTATATTGAGCTAGCAAAATTCTAATTATAAGATCTTTTAACATATTTTATTTTAACAAACTTAATATTATTAACAGATTACGAACTCTAACTTATCGTACAATCACTCACATTTTAAATTGAGCATAAACACTGTACTCTACCCTCGTGCCTTCTTTCATACCAAGCTATCTTGAACGCCAATTTGCCTTTATATATTTTTTGTCGCTGGCACCGCCTCGATGCGTCGTAAATTCGTAATCCCAACAAATTGCTTGCCGGCCGCAGTATACGAGATGCCGGACACTGTATTGGTTTCGCACTTCATTTGGTTTATATAGTACTAGTATGTTTGTATACGCGGTGTTTTGAGTGTGGAGAATGAAATAAATTGTTGAAAAATATGTTTTTTTTTCTAATTTTAAAAGGAGAGTTGAGAATTTTAAAGATAGAGTGTTTTAGAGTTTTATTAGTTGATAGTGGCAGTTTTTTTTTTTTGAATTTGAATTGTCTTTATATTTATCTTTTATCACGTGTTTGTTTTTAATAATTTTATGATTAATTACTTATTATTATATACAGGTTGTTATGATTTTAATAAGCAATCAAGATATCACATCATCACAATTTAGTTTGTTTGTTCGTAAATATTTACGAGCTACGTTCAGGTACTATTCCAGCTTTTGGCTTAAAGTAATTAATATATAATTGAAAGGAAATTGTGAATACAAAACGAAAATACCAACAAATCGACAAAACTAAAACATATAGAAGACAAATTTATGATATCGATTGCTAATGGAAACTCAGCGAAAAGTAATATCACTTGACATTTCAGTCTCCATAGACTTTGAGGATAATTTTCTCTAAGTGGAATAAAAATTTATGAAGCATATTTTAAGTCTCGATTGATTTGTTTCATACGAAAAATTCAATTTTGTGGTAAATTTAATTATTTAAATTGTACTGTAATATATGAATATAATATATTTTGGAATAAACAATACAAAAGTGGGAAAAAAATAAAAAAAAATGTACACAAGGTGATCTTATGGCTTTGTAGCCATCTCTTCCTGATAACCGTTAGAGCGAAAGGGAACACTTAAAATTAAAGAGAGGTAGATAGAGAAAGAAATATTATAATATATTATAAGTAGACATAAACGAATATATACCTATAACACGATAAATTAGTATATATATATATATATATATATATATATATATATATATATATATATATATATATATATACATATATATATATATATATATATATATATATATATATATATATATATATATATATATATATATATATATATATATATATATATATATATATATATATATATATATATATATATATATATATATATATATATATATATATATATATATATATATATATATATATACTAATATTTTGATATTTGACAATCGGAGGATATGCTTGAGATAATTATGTACGGTGGCAGCGTAGGATCCAAAAAAAACCAAATCTTTAAATATTTTATTAAAAATTACAATTTAAATTATTAACTAAAATGGTGACTGCTTGCTCGATGTGAGAAAACAAGAGTGAAGAATTATTTTAATATTAAAACTAACATGAACAAAACATTGAATGAAAAATGACACTACGTTTTACATTACTTGCTGTTACAATTCTTAGATTTGATGGAATGCAGTAAACAAGTTACGCGAATTCTGGCTAAGCGATCCCCGGGTAGTGTGGGAACGTAACACCTCCCTCCTGAAGAACAGCACCTATTCAGTGTCCTTGGATCTCGAATAGTGCTGGAGTATATGTTCCACTGGATCTGGGGTTGCAGCTTCTTTCTTCGATATTTCCCTTGCGGTTGATGCTCTTCGTTTAAGAATTTCTTATGAATTTTAGCAATTATAATGAAGATAGTTATTATAATTGCTGTCAAAATTATTCCATATAGCGGAATTGTTATATGATAAAGGCTATCAGATGTTGTAGATATTTTTGAAATAGATTGTTGTGCGGAGATTTTTCTATTTGCTTCAAGGATGTCGGTCAAATTTATTGAGTTAAGTTTCAGTGTTATTTCAGAATTTTTCTTTTTTGTTGTATTAATACTTGTTAAATCAATAATTTCCAATGCTTGTCCTTTTATATTATTATTGCTATTAATTAAAGTAAATAGCGTACTTTGTATTGTACATCCTGCTGGTAACATTACGAGATAGCTTCCCTGCATTTTTATGTATTTCTGCTGGTTGCACGATAGTTTCAATTTAGTTGGTTCTGGAATGGTGATAATATAATGTCTGTCGTCCAACTGTTCGATTGCTTCTGTAGTAAGGATAATCGATGTGTACTGACAGGAACTTTGCAGCTGCTGTGTCGTTATGAGGCGCTCGATACAATCTGTCTGTTTTCCTTGTTTGTAGTTTAGTTTATGATCACATAAGTATGATTCACCGATCTTCGGGCATTCAGCCTCTATGTACATAAAATCTTTTTCGTGAATTGCTATATAAGGTTGAGGAGGGATAAGGATTTGATGATTCACGTTTGGTACAGGGGACAAGTGATATAAAATATAATTTTGAGGATAGACAATCGGAAATTTGTAAACTAAAATAATATCTCTAGCACTATAATAGTATCCTACTTGTATTACATCGAAATAATCTCTAAAACTAATATTTAAAAGTTCATTTTTCTTATAGAGTGTATTTAATTTACTTATAATATCCTGGTACATACTAAAAGTGAACATAGAGTGATGATTACTTTTAGCTCGAACAAATGCGAGTAAATTTTCCAATCGATATAATTCGTTACAAATAGTTTCTATGTTATCTCCCAAAATTAAGAAAATTTGAGTTAATTCCATAAAAGTTACAAAGTCATTTTCTAATTCATTTTTAATATTCGTTAAATTCTTAACTAAATATTCTAACTGCTTTTGATTACTAACTAACCTATTTAAGATATCAGTATTTTGAGACATCCAGTTTTTACTCAAACTAATATGATTATTAATTTCATTAATCAGTAAATTATTATTTTGCTCTAGTAAATTAATGGCTTTGTTATACTTTATGGCGTCCGTATAGTCGAGATTACCAGAAATACTTTTTATTACTGACCCTAATCCGTCAATGAGTCCTCTCTTAACACGATTGACTTCAAAGGTTTTTTAGCTGTTGGGAAGCGGTTTCTAATTTAACTTTAAGATATTGAATATGCATTTGAAAAAGGGAAAGCGTTCTATTTCTAAGAATAGGCTTAGTATTCATTATTTGTAACTTAACAGAATCTAAGCTATATTAAATTTTAGCTAAATCTACGCATTGGACAAAGGAATGATAGTGGGATATGACTTGTGCGGGTCCCAATTTGAATGGTAAGATTCCCGGTCCATTATCCAAATTACTAAAACTAATCTCTTCTGCTTTTGTCAGGGTCGATATCAGGATCGTCATTCTGTAACAATCGAGCAATATTAGGTACTCTTTTAAGTCTAGTCTTAGCAACTGGTAGTCCTTTCTTTTTTGTGTAAATGTGTATGGGTAGGTCAGCTAAAACATTATCCTGTGTATAACGAGGGGCAAGTTTTTGTCGAGATGCTTTAGGGTTTCGAATGAATATCTGTTGGTCAGGTAAGTAAAGAGTCTCGGGTTCTCTATTTTTATTTAAATTTTCAATTATTTGGGTTCGTCGATGTAAAGAGGAGTCGTTAATAATATCGTAAACTTTTTTCATACGTTCACGATGGTCTAGTATGTACTGTTGTAGTAATTGCTCTGTGAAATCTATCTACGGGGTCACGAGGATCAAAGTGTCCAGTAATAATATCTATCGGTCTGCATTTAGTGAAACTATGAATAGAACTATTATAGGCTAATACAGCATAAGGCATGAGATTGACGACTGATTCTCCTTTTTGACTTAATTTAAGGATTCTTATATGTTCTAATAGTGTGGAATGAAGCCTTTCTACTAGTCCGTTGTCGTTAGGTGTATAAGGTAATATTTTATGATGAATGATTCGGTGTAATCTTAAAAATTCTAAGAATAATTGATTTGAAAATTCGGGACCTCTATCGGTTACGACCGTAATGGGGACTCCGTGATGAGTACAAAAAGATAATAACCCTTGTACAACACTAATCGCAGTAGCATCCCTAAGATAATATGCCTGTGCGTATTTTGAGAAAGCGTCAATTATTGTTAAATACTTTTGATTTTCTACACTCAATAAATCTAGGTGAACTATAGTAAACGGTTTGGTTGGAGGGGGGACAATTTGATATTTTTGCTTAATGGGGTTTCGGTCATACTTCGCCTGTCCGCATATAGAGCATTCATTAATGTATTTGAAACTTGTTCTTTCATTTTTGGCCAAAAATACCGTTTGACAGAGATAAATAACTTTCATTTATTCCACGGTGGTTAGTTTTACCTTCATGATATTTTTTAATTATTTCCTGCTGTTTTAAATAATCTTTTACATTTTCCAATTCTATTTTAGTAAGAAGTAGGTTCATTGCAGAATTTTTAAAATTATTTTGTATTACAGGAATTATCTTATACATACCTAATGGGGGGTTAATTAAAATGCCAGTCTTTACCTTAGGATTTACATATTCCTTAACCGCATTTATAACGTCATTTTCTAAATTTGAGCTTGAAATCGACACAGTGGTTCTTATATAATTTTCAAACAATTTCGATACTACGGGCCTACTTTTAATGTCACCTGCTATATTAAAAATAATTTGCCTATGGAATTTGTTTAGGGGGTCGTCTGTTATTGGGATTTCTAGAATGGGGTTTTCTAAGTCTGTATGTACAGTTGCTGTTTGAGAATTAGAAGAGGACTTTCCGAGTGATTTACAGCGGTTGAATATACTTCTTCATTATGCACTTCTACACGGGATAACGCATCGGCATTACTATTGTATTTTCCCTGCTTATAAACCACAGTAAAATCATATTCACTTAATTTAAGCCTCCATCGAGTTAGTCTAGAATTCGATTCTTTAATATTCATAACCCATTGAAGTGGTCTATGGTCGGTAATAATTTTGAACTTCCGACCAAATAAATATGGACGAAAATATTTCGTAGCCCAAACTATCGCTAATAATTCCTTTTCAATTGTGCTATAATTAATTTCACTAGTATTTAAAGTTCTAGAGGCATATGCTATGGGTTTGTCAGAGCCAATGGGTCCCTGTGAGAGTACAGCTCCTATAGCTAAATTAGATGCGTCTGTAGTCAATATAAATTCTTTTGAAAAGTCGGGATATTGGAGGATGGGGTCATTAACTAATAATTTTTTACATTTTTCGAAACAGTCTGTATATTCTTGATTTAAAGTCATTTTATAGCCTTTTTTCAAACACTGAGTCATTGGTTTTGTAATTCTAGCGAAGTTGGGAATAAATTTTCTGTAGTACCCTAGGAGACCTATAAATCTTTTTATTTCCGTACTTGTTTTTGGTATAGGGTAATTTTCAAGAGCGGATATTTTATCAGGGTTGGGTTTTATTCCTTCTCCCGTAATCACATGTCCTAAATATGCCGTTTCTTTCTTTAAAAATTCCGATTTGTCCATTTGTATTCTAAAATTTGACTCGCGTAATCGTTTAAAAACCTTTTCTAAATTTACAATATGCTCCTGGAGTGAAGTGCTAAAAACTATTATGTCATCTAAATATACTAAACAGATATTATTTTGTAAACCACGTAAAACATTATCCTTAACCCTTTGGAACGTTGAGGGTGCATTTTTTAAGCCCATGGGCATTCTTAAGAATTCAAAATGCCCATGCTCTACATTAAAAGCCGTTTTAGAAATGTCAGCGGGGTTCATTTCGATTTGATAAAACCCACTTGCAAGGTCTAATGTACTAAAATATTGACAATTACCTAATTTGTCTAAAATATCAGATATGTTCGGGATAGGATATTTATCATCTATCGTTTTTTCGTTAACTTTACGGAAGTCTACAACAAGACGCCATTTTATTTTCCCCGAAGCGTCATTTTTCTTCGGAACTACCCATATTGGAGAGCTCCAAGCTGAATCGGAAGGCCTAATGAGTCCTTGGTCTAACATCTTTTGAATTTGATCCCTAACTTCGTTTCTATGTATAAAAGGATATCTATAACTTTTAGTATATACTGGTACTTCATCTGTAGTTTTAATTGAGTGTTTTATTGTATTACTGAAAGTTAACGTTTCTCCTTCTAAATAAAATATGTCCGCGTAGCGACCGCAAAGAGTTTCTAAATTAATTCGTTCTTCCTCGTTTAAGTGGCTAGTTCGTAAACGGGATCGAACTTCCTTTTCGCGATCTAACAACCGCTCGGTTCCCTCATACTCAATGTTATATAATTCCGCGCGGATAGGTTTATCGATAGAAAAAATTATGTCATTGCGACTCGGGTTGTAAATCTCTAAAAAAGCTCTATTCTTTTTAGCACACGTAAAACATTCCTTTATAATACAACTAGAAATTGTTTGTTCCGGGATGAAAATTTCACCCTCATGAACATTAATCGGTAATTTTAATAATTTTGAGGTGCCTGCTGGTATAATATTTTCATACAAATTTACATTTCGCGAATTATATAATTGAATGGGGTTCGAAGCGTCTTTAGTGATAAATGATTTTCTTTTATAGTCAATAGTCGCTTCCCATTTATCTAATAAGTCTGTACCTATCAATCCATCAAAATAATCGTGAAATTTGTATATAAAAATGTAATATTATCTTCATTATTAAATTCAAAGAAACAAGGAATAGTTACTGAATACTTATGTCTACTTACAGCGTGTACGTTACTCACTTCGAAAGGATCGTGGTTAAAAGGAAAATTTTTGAAATACTTCTTTATTGCAGCTGGACTAATAAAAGATTGATTTGCACCGGTATCTATAAGTAATTTTAAAGGGGGATTTTTAATTTGTATATAAGGGAGTTGACGCTGAGTTTGAAGATTAACTTCTATTTTTGCTTGTCTAATATTTTTATTTCCAGAAAATCATCTTTATCATAAGGGGTTGATGACGACGGCTTTCCTACTGAGGGTTCATTTGATACGCATTGAGTGGAAAAATGATGTGGATTTTGGGATAATTCTTCCATATTATAATTATCTTCTAAATTTTCGTTACTATAGTCATCGTAAGTATAATAATTATTATAGTCATTATCGTAGTAATAGTCGTAAAAGTCGTAATAGTCGTAATTTTGGTCGTAAATCTGACTGTCATGGAAATTCATTTCCCTAGTTTTGAAATAATTAGTTGGAGGTGGATTTCCAAATTTTCTCCAATCGTGTCCCGCAATATTTCCTGTGGGTGGTAAATTCCTAGGAACAAAGTGACTAATGCCACTCATAGGGCGAGCTGACTGAGATGTCGAATTAAATATCGGAACGACGTTACGCTGGGGCGGTTTAAATGCGTTATGGGGACTATAATTTGGAGGTGGAGCCCTAAACATTTGTTGCGTACGTGAAGGACCTGGGCCTAGCTGTTGTTTGGGTGAAAACTGTTGTGAGTTTGTCACAAAATGGTTACGAGATTGACTGTGAGTTTGAATAGGTGGTCTAAATTGTGGTGTATTAAAATTAAAATTATGATTTACCTTAAAAGGGTGAGATGAAAAGGCCTGGGGGTGCCTAGTCCTCTCGGGTTCATTTCGAGCCTGTAAATATATTGTATTTAGCTCGTCTTGCACGAATTCTAAAGCTTTTTCTATGCTTTCAGGTCTCATACATCGTATGCGTGAGCCTAAGGGATCTTTCAACCCTCTTAAAAAGGCTTGTAGGGTTAATTTTTGATACAAAATTCTTTTAGCTTCTATGGTAGTCAAAATTTCTTCATGTAATGTAACGTATGTCATTATTGTGCTAAATAAATTTTGACAACGTTCATAAAATTCTTGTGGGCTATTTGATCCTTGTGTTAAGAGAGAGAGATCATTGTACAGTGCGGTTTCATCTCGTTGGTCCGAGAAATTATTAATAAGCGACTTACGAATGCCACTCCAGTCTGATGGGATACCACTAGTATTGATTAAACGGGCTGCTGAACCTATTACTTTATTTAAAATACCATTTACGACGGCAATATTAAGTAAATTATTATCAGGATTGTTAAACACAAATTCTTGAACTATTTGATCGCCTAATTTAATAAATCTTGGTAAAATGTTCGGATTTCCGTCGAATTCGGGTAATAATCGTAAAGCTCTTAAAACATTATCTAAATCAGACATTTTTTTATTTTTTTTATTTTCTTTAGATACTATAATATTATTTTCTAAACTTATATTACGATGAGCGTCTTGAGAACGCGCTCTGCTACTATAATTACTAAACCTAGGGGTCTTCGATTGCCTCTGAAGGGAAATCTTGGATATGGATAAAAATAAAAGGATCTAAAACTACGGGTAAGCAATCACTAGAAAGATTCTAATGTACTTACATACAAATCTGGTCTTCTTCGGTGTATCAATGTTTGGATACGCCTCGCTGCGCCGCCTCGTAGATTCTGGATACTCTGGTTGGTGCTTGAAAGCCACCCGGGTGGACCGCGACGTTAATTTCTTACAAAATTTAAATTACGTTGCTCGCGACCCGGCCCGCGAGTATCCTACCGACTGCGCCAATTATGTACGGTGGCAGCGTAGGATCCAAAAAAAACCAAATCTTTAAAATATTTTATTAAAAATTACAATTTAAATTATTAACTAAAATGGTGACTGCTTGCTCGATGTGAGAAAACAAGAGTGAAGAATTATTTTAATATTAAAACTAACATGAACAAAAACATTGAATGAAAAATGACACTACGTTTTACATTACTTGCTGTTACAATTCTTAGATTTGATGGAATGCAGTAAACAAGTTACGCGAATTCTGGCTAAGCGATCCCCGGGTAGTGTGGGAACGTAACAAGATTATGTCATACTCTATAAATGCATTATAGTATGACTATAAAAATATGTATATGCGTGTATATAAGTTATCAAATATGTATATATCTAAAATAAAATGTAATTGCTATATCTATTAAATATAATTCTCTATTTTTCATTAATTTTTGAATATATTTTTGTTACAGGCAAATTATTATCAGCGATATTAATTCGATATAAGGAACATGTAGATATTCAACCTATATAAACAACGTATGCTATACACTTATGTCTTTAGACCGTCGCGTCGTACTGTGTCAATGTCTAACCGTATGACTGTGTGAACGCAACGGTACTGGGTTTAGGTCCCTCTCGGGACAAAGTAAAAAGACAAACGGTAGAGTTAAGTTTTGCGTCTATACGTATTATTTATTATAATTTTTTGTTATTTTAATTAATTTTTATTAATTTATTAATTTTTAATATTATTTTAATTTTTTAAAAATTGAAAGGAAAACGGCAAATCTTAATAATACTTAACCTGTTATATGCATGCTATATCATGGAACTAAAAGAATAAAAAATGATATATATAATATAGCAAATTATACTAAAAACAAGTCAGACTGATCCGCCAATATAATTATAATGAAACTTAAATTCACCCTTCGTTAAATTTTAATAAGTTAAGTAACGCACACTTTACACCAATAAAACATAGTGCTTCACTTCAAATTTTCTTTCCATATAAAATTTCGGACGGACTCACGACCTTATCATAATTTATTATTAAAAACTTTGCTCGAACTCTGAAATTTAATTATCAGCGGGAATCGGGCAAATGTTAGCAATTTCTTAATGAAGTAGCAAAACCGAGGATTAGGGACTTTTGGACTATTTCTTAGCGGATACTTTTGTATTTGAGTTGTATTTAATTGAACCATTGAATATATAAAATTAATTTATCTTTGATTAAAAAATATTATTTTCATATAATTTTCAGTAAAAGTCATTGTATGTTGATTAGCGAAACTCAACGCCGTGATTTGGTTTGTATAACATATTAACTATATTTTATGATATATTCATTATATTTCATATAGTTAATAAGCTAATTACATAAGGGAGACTCGTCCAAGCAATGAAGCGAGTTCGGGTCGTCGAGACTATAATAGACTCAAAGAATTTTTTCATACAATCGATTTCTATGAAAAAAAAATGCTTATTATGTCGAGCTTGTAAAAATAAAATCTATATAAGGGACTTCTTTTTTACAAAAAGAAGACATTATTGTTGCGTAGTTGGCACAACTATACATGGAATGAATGTGGGCACAATCTCCAGTCACAAAAAAAACATCAAATTCATACTTTCAATCTACAAATTTATCGTAAGCGATTAATTACATAATACGTGTAGTGCGTGATGGCGTGTTAAACGGAATTAAGATCGTATTAAGCCTTAGAATATGTTCTAAGTCACAAGGACTAAAAAGGCGTAATACGAGGAAATTGTGATCGTATCAAGCGGGTTTATATTGTAATTCATTAGACATCTCTTATTACTATACAAATTTAAAATATAATTTATTATTTTTGTCAAATAAGCAAGAAAAGCAAAAAAGTGGATAATATATATGGCGACACAAATACTCGTAACAAGATTACGTACGGATGAAATGTTATGATGTTTCTGTTTCAGTGTAGTGTGTGTGTTTATCGTAATTTATATGTATGGGTAAATTTTATAGATTCAAATGTTTAATATAGAATTAAAATTTTGGTTGGTAAGCTTTTGGCAAAAAGTAGCTTTATGTAGAGACAACCTGTCCATATTTAATCAATTTTTTTTTGTCTCAATACTAGATGTATATGAATTATAATTCAACCTATTATACTAACTTTACTTATTTATATATGCCCTCTAATTAGCTACGGATGAATAATAAATCGTTTATAAGTATATTACTTCATATTTATTTGAATCTTAACGATATTAGAGTGTAGATCGTAATGTAACAACTTTTTTGAACATTTCTTACGATTTTATTATGGTTTTCACGTTTTATCTCTAAGAGGGAATGCAGAGGGAGGGAATGGGGCATATCTTTTATCATTTTTAATTTAATATCAATGTCAATCAAACATAAGCTCTGTATATGTATATATATATATATATATATATATATATATATATATATATATATATATATATATATATATATATATATATATATATATATATATATATATATATATATATATATATATATATATATATATATATATATATATATATGGAAATTTTTCATTTCATTAAAATAAAAATACTTGTAGGCAATATTCACATTTTGAACCACCCTTTTATAATGCGGGTGATTATATTATTTTTTGTCTTTAAAAAACAATCTTTGTCCCTTCAACATAGAGTTCAATATCATATGTAGTTAGTATATAAATTACTTCAATTCGGCTATTCCGTTAATCCCTAGAGACTTGCTCTTTCCCGAAATCGCTTGGATGTGATTTTCAACTTTTATCTTAACTTTTATTTCTAGCTTCTTCACTATATTAGATAGAAGAGGTTTATTGCTATTTTTGTTAAGATTTCAATAAACAGATATATATATATATATATATATATATATATATATATATATATATATATATATATATATATATATATATATATATATATATATATATATATATATATATATATATATATATATATATATATATATATATATATATATATATATATATATATATATATATATAAACATAATTTCTTTAAAAGATCAAGCGTTCAAATTACTGTATGTTTCTAATATTTACCTCTATTTATTGTAAGACTACTATTTTTAAAATTATTTTAAACTTTTATTTTAAAAACCTTAAAATTTTTCTACGTTGTTCTATTCTATGTCAATTTCAAAGTTTCAACTTGAACCTTCAAAAGGAATTACAGATAGTTAAGCTTTAGATGATGGGCTAAAATAAATAATTTAAAAATCTTCCACATTACGTAAGAACATCAGAGAGAATTTCACATCTAGGCACTCCATTCTCTACCTCACATCAGAATTCAAGATATTTGATGTTGAGTAGTAGAATTAAACACGGCTTTTGGGGATTAAGCCCACAATTTTCAACCCCACAAATAAGAATTTAACCCACAACTATGGCGTTGACAATCTTATATGATTCTTTAACATAAATTAACTTGAATAGTAATATAATGCCGTAAAAACTTGAACTACTTCAACAAATACCTATATTTTTTTTCCCTAAAAGCTACATTTTATATGTATATTCATTACCCGTCATGGATATGAACCCCGTTAATTCTCTTGCTTTTTAGTGAAAGCAAAATTGCTACTAATATATACATGTATGTCTCAAATGTATGGAAATTATATAAGGAAATAAATCAAGAGTCATAACAAAAAACAAACAAAACAAAATACTACTGTATAAAGTGAAATTGAGTTGTTATTTAATAGAAAGGGTTCGGAAATAAGGTGACACGATACAAAAGGTAAAACTTTTTAGTATAATCAATTTTCGTCGCTACCAATGGATAATACGATTTTAAATCGCACCATTGGGAAGGAAATAGAGCTTTGTGAAATTCGCATGTACGTTTTAAAGTTTAGTTTTGTATACTTCTGGGATTTACTTTGTGTTAGTAATAGCTTGTAATTTTTTTTATTTTTGTTTTCTCGGTTTAGAGACTCATATATTAATATATATTAATAGATATACATATATTTATATATATTATCTGTCGTAAATATATCTTTGAATTTATTATTATGTATTTTGTATATATATATATATATATATATATATATATATATATATATATATTATATATATATATATATATATATATATATATACATATATACTATATATATATATATATATATATATATATATATATATATATATATATATATATATATATATATATATATATATATATATATATATATATATATATATATATATATATATATATATATATATATATATGTATGTATAAATAAATATAAATAAATAAAAATATACATATTTTCTAGATCTAACATATTTTTATGTTCGAAAATATTTGTACTGTATTATTCCAGTTCATTTTATAGCTTTATTTTACAACTAGAATAACAATAGATGGTGTTTTTGGAGCCATTAACAGTAGTAGCATCGCGCGCTGTCACATTTGTTCGCCATTTTTATGGGCGCATGTTGTTTAAATAACGTATAGTGTATTAAAAATTACAATTTCTTTGAATAATAATGTACAAAATGTTTTTTTTTTTTAATTATTATGGAATTATGCAGATAAGTAGACATTGTTATTTTTTAATGTATATTTTAAATCCAAATTCGCGCTGTATAGTAGATACTTTTATAGTAGATATACTTATATGATATTAAACCAAACTAACCTCAGTTGGAAATATATTATAAAATTACAAGAACTTCCGAGTTAATAGTACCTTCTAGCAGATGATAGCCTGTATGAACAAAGAATATTTTAATTTGATTTGGTTTGATTACCTGCAGATTGGATATTTGAAGATGGTCATTTTTAAGTAAACATATATTTCAAATTTAGACTCAAACTGATAAAGTATAAAAAACAAACTCGATTATATTTATAGTTAATTCGCACGTGGTAGAAATATGAGCGGGCGTGAAGCAATCACGCTTTATCCCTAGCGGGATAGAGCGAGAGCGAGGAGAGAGATAGAGAGGTCTAATACAGAAATCTCAGTACAGTTTGCTAAAACGTCTAGACATGTCTAGGACTATCATCAGTTAATTTATAAAACGAATTTCAATGGTGCCATTCGTAGAAATATTTTCAATTGAATTTAGTCATATGGACGCCGTACACTCGGACAGTAGAAGCGAGCGTTTATGCGCATTTTAAAGAGGCCCCTTAGGCCTAAAACTGCATGAACAGTTTCAACGACTGTTCCAAGCATATCTGCCTAAACATTTTGAAAACGTATATGGAATATTTACAGATTTTCCGTACTGAGTAAAGTATTCCTAGGGCATACCTGTGCATTGTCATAATATTAAAGAACAGCTTCAAGCTTTTACTCGTATATACTAGAGAAGACGGAGATAATCTATTGTTAAGACACTCTATTCCCTACTTACGGAACACAACGCCGCTCCTTATCCCCACTTGTGAATGTTACCATCCACCGTCACGTTGACGACACGTCACCGTCACAGACGCTTTTCATTTGTTTTTAAACTTCTTTTCCTTTCTATAAATGAGATTTCATAAATCACAAATATTGACTACTCTATACTCTATAGGAAAGACGGCTACCATAATAATGCGCAAAGCAACGTATGCCCTCAACCAGCCGTGACGATTTATTACTGGACGCATGGTCGCGTTGAACTAACAATGTTCAAATCAAAATATTAATTTTGCTATGAGAAGTTCTATATGATTTGAGTCTTCTTATTTTGTCGATTATATTTACATTTGTAAATATGCTTCTATATTATTTTAGCCACATTATGCATTCTATATAAAGCTGTAAAAGTAGAGAGAGTGACAAGACACTCCGCTCTACACTTTCCGGACGAATCCGGACATTGCTAAGCTTAAGAGTGTGGAAATATGAAAATAATTTATTCCTCTGGATGTAATCGAACCCAAAACATAGCGATTACAGTACGCTCTCTCAGAGTATTTTTTATTTTGTTTTTTTTTTTTATTGTATTAAAATCTTTGGTATTTAATGGAATGGAATTTCATGGAAATCAATGAGAATCGAACCCATAACTAGCATAGAAATCACCTAATTACGATAATGGCAATGTCTAGGATAGTGGATAGGGTGTCTCTATTATGATAAAGAATAATTTAGAAAGTTAATTTAAAATAAAACTAAGAAACATTATGTAGAAAACAATTTTCACTAGCTTATTGAAGTTAAATATTTTCGCCAACCACTAACTAGGAGCAGGAGGTAGATTCACTTTGTCCCTGACAAAATAATTTTACGGTTGACCAAAACCTCTTTAATTTGACGCGAACCCCTTAAACGATAACCTTTTGTAATTTTGCTACATGACATTTAATTATTATTATAATAAAATGGACTTTAAATTATTCTTTCGAGTGTGTATTATATATTTTTTAACGTTGTATAGGTTAGGACTGTTAGATTGTTTAGATATATAAAGAGAAGTAGCGGAAACATATATTTATTTATAGTTCTTTTTCATAATATATAATATATAAAAAAAATAGCTTCATTCCTTAGCTTTATCCCGCATAGCAGGACACAGAAAACTTAGTGATGAAACACTGTGTTGTCGAAGGAGGGTTCAAATTCCAAGAATGACTAAATAATTATCAAGTAAAGATTTGAGCATAGGATGCTAAGAACGTATGGCTTAGTGGTTAGAACGTTTGGACGGCTTCCAATAGACGCGGTTTCAAATTCCACTACGTTGTAATTTTTGTACGTCTTGCAAAAATATTTGTGATAGACGAATATTTTTGGAAGACGTGAAGTTCAAGACTTAGTGTGGGATAACACTTCAAAAATTATAAAAAAAAGTTAACTGTTAAACATAACAATGTCCTTTTATATAATAACATACGGTACAAATAAAAACATATATTCCCATATATTATGGAGAATGTATGGGAAATTCTCATAGCTTGTAAAATTGTTCAAGCATTACACTCGTCCAGCCATGACACGTCTCTTGGTACTTTGTACAACGTGAGGAAATTCACACTCAATTTTAGATGTAAACGTAGCGTTTGAGGTAAAACTAGATTGTGTTATCTGTATACAGATACACACAGTAGATAACAGTGTGTACTGTGCCTTAAATTGGACGTACGATTCGTTTAGCGACTTCTGTTTCTATACAGCTATGACTGTCTAGATAATTTTTTTATTTCATTTATTATATTGAATTAAATAAAGAAATTATCGAGACTTAAGATTTTTATTAAATGAATTAATTTCTTAACTTGTTGTCTTCCGCACTATACTACTTCCATTAACCAGCGATGTTACTGAAATTAAGGCAAATATAATTGTTTAAATTATACATGATTCGGCTGATAGTTTAAACAGGGCTTTATCTGCTAGATATTTTTATTTACAATATGTGGCTTATCTGCCAGGCAAGGAAAATATTACATTTTTAATATTATTTTATCCATAAATGATGAAACCGGCCCTACACATCGTACGTGTACTGCCACGTTATATATATATATATATATATATATATATATATATATATATATATATATATATATATATATATATATATATATATATATAAACTCAACGCTGCCTCCAATTCTGTTATAGGCCTGGATCAATTTTAAAACTCGATAAAAAGATAAAAGAATATGACGATGCGATAAGAAGATATACTTAATTGAATACAGCATTTGGAAAAGTGCCAAGTTTTTATTTTTAGTTTTTAGTAGATACTCGTATTTAACTGTGTGAATGATATTTTCAAATAGTTTTATACATATACTACACATACTACATATACATATACTTTATAATGATGTTTTTTTTTAAATTTTCGTTATTTTTTTTAAAAATTCGTTTCCCTTGTCCAGTAAAACTAAGCGCGGCGTTAATTTTCGCCAACACTCACGTACTGTCTCAAATTTGCTATGCGAGAATGATGTAACTGTATTTTTTACCTATAGACTCCTGCCAATTGGCAGTGCTAAGGTACTAATTTATCAAGTTATGGTTTTATATAAGGCAATACACTTATTTGCTAGATTGGCGCTCTACTCCCTTTTCTTACTAGCAAATAGAAATGTTGGGTACAAAATTGATCGATAAACGAACTTGTTAGTAAAAATAAAATACTGAACTTGTTAATAAAAATTAAAACTTAAATTTGAAACTGTTTAAACTTAAATTTGTAAGGCGAATAAAATAAATAAAAAAATGTTAAGACTTTAGTATGTCTGTCTATCGAATTAAATCTTAAATGAAATACATAAACGTAGTCTCAATGTACGAGTATATGCGTTGGTTGTAGAGTCGATACCTACATGGATAGAGTGTAACATTAGGTTCCCTGAAATATTTTTCTATTTTACAATATATTGGAAGAATGTTATTGTTAAAATTATGCTATAAAATATTCCAAAATGGCCGTTAAGTTGAGAACATAAAATTTTTATTTAATACGTACGCCCGCCGACTTGGTTGGCGTGGACTCCATAATCCTGGCCACCCTACGGACTGCTGTCCTTTTTCATTGAGATTCATGAGGTTGTATTCCATTTTTTAGTTCAACTTATCTATGATATATCTTATCCTTGATTTTAATATGTAATTAGAAAGTGTTTATCACGTTCAATCATTTATATTTTGGCAGCATTTCATTATGTTTTTATCATTCAGCTGTCTTCAAAATCTTTTAAAGCTTAGATTCTGAGCTGATCTAACAGATATACAATAAAAAAGATTTCTAGTAGATCTAAACATGTGCGAGTACAAGCAAACAAACAGACAGACAAAATTTCATTCATGATATCGTAGATTCATATTCTGTTAGTATTTTACGTAGCCCTATATAAAATTACATTACATTGATTTACATACACTTACTGTTTTATATACAGTATAGATGAGATTTTAAAAACGCCTTGTCGCAAATTAAAAAAACACATTCTAGAATTTAAGCTAAATATAACTTAACGGCTTACAATTTAATATTTTCAGCATTTTGTCGAAGTAAATTGTGAAATCACAATTTTCTATATAATAATACAAGGTTGGGAAGTTTTGAACACTATTATTTAGCTTGTAGTTCAATTTATTATTTAATACTTTAATTATAGGACTTTTAAGCTTCAAATATTTGAATCGAATTTATGTGCTGTGAGATATTACAAAGTATGTGACCCCGTCCGCTGAGCCTTCGTCCACTTGAGCTACACGATTATTTATTAAGTAAACTGAATTGTGTATGTTTTAATAATTTTTGATATTACGAAAATTATCATTTTATATTATTATTTATTTATTTAGCTTCACGCTATATCCCGCAAACAGAAGTGTAGGCAGAGGGAACCGTAGCTTAAAGGAACCTAGAGTTAAGACACTGCGTTCCCCATTTTCCGCCATTCGAGGCATAGCGTATTGAGTAGTTTATTTATAACCATATATATTAAAGAATATCGCATATAAAATATTCATTTAGATATTTACATATATTTACCATATAAAGAAAAAACGCGTTGTTTATGTAGTATATGTTAATAGTCAGGGTAGAGAGTAGAGAGTTGAAAGGAAGCTCTGGCAAGCACGTTCGACGGAGACTTTAACCCTGGCTTATTAAATTGCAGGCCTATATTGATCAGATTGCGTTAATTGTTTAGGTGTGACACAGTGTACCTGAGAGAGTTATCTTGAACACTTAGACCCACGCCTTCGTACTGGTGATCAAATAATGTCAAATCAGACATGATTTTAGAAAATGTAGTAAATACAATTTTTTATATATATTTGATGATATATCTTTTCAAGAGTTTCTAAAAAGCTCTAGCACAAAAGCTCTAGCACAAAAGCTCTAGCTACTAACACATCTAGAGATGGAGTACGATCTTTGTCATTTATATTTTTACGAAGAAATTTAAGTTGTTGTCACTTGTCTTCGCAGACACAGGCCATGTCAATTACTAAGTATCGTCCTCATTCCTTCCGTCCACACATTGAATTCCTCTACTTCATAAAGGTTTTGTATCATATGTGAAAAAAAATGGAACCATATATATATATATATATATATATATATATATATATATATATATATATATATATATATATATATATATATATATATATATATATATATATATATATATATATATATATATATATATATATATATATATATATATATATATATATATATATATATATATATATATATATATATATATATATATATATATATATATATATATATATATATATATATATATACTTGAAGTATAGAAAAATCATATGTCTAAGTAATCAAAATATACGAGCGAGACATCCTTCCTTTGTGCCGTATTTGTGTAGAATTCATCGTGTCATCAAAAACTGTAAGGTACTTCGGTTTGTGGTTATGTTATAACATGTGTTACTGTTACAACTGTTATAACAGCTGACCTAGAGCTAGGAGGTAGGCAAGACATTATTAAATTACAATATAAATTTAAAAAAAAGTATTTAAAAAATTTATAGGTAAAAAACTTTTATTAGTATAGTATTAAAATTTTCTTAACTTTTATAAATTGTATTTTCAGTTGATCTAAAATTGCATGAAATTGGCACGGAACCCTCTGTGCACGAGTACAACTCGCATTTGACGGATATTTTTACCTGACATTGTTTGGGCCTTGTGTCGATATCGCGAGATCGATTCTGTGTAGATAATTATTATTAAACCTATAACTCCTTTTATTTAATATTAAAAATCTACGGATAAAGAGTATTTTATTATAAAATTTTCATACACTTTAAGAAGCACATTTATATATATATACGTATACGTATATATGTGCCTAGTAAATAATTAAATTTGAGCCACTCGTGTTATGCGAACAGCAAATTGCATAAAGCGTGCAGCTGCACTTCATTTTTAATGAAATCTTCTTCTTAAGTCGTAGATGCAAAGTTCTTATAATATAATTAAGTTTTAAAATTAAATATAATAATATATTTTACTTTTCATAATAAAATAAAAAAATCCTTCTGTAATTTTTTTTTATTTAAAGGTAAATTTATATGTTAGTTAAGAGGCTTAGGCTGCGGTTCCCCCAACCGCAGCGGATTATGAGCGTGATGATTGTTAGTTTCATTCCCACTAGTGGGATAAATTGGAGCCTTACGTTAAGCATTTTAGCCTTTCATTAGTAAAAATAACAGAAACTTTAAGATTAAATACATTTTATTTTAAATTTTTAATTTGTAATTTCTATTTATTTGTGTTTCTTATTTATTTTATTTCATTTATTTAGTTTGCTTTTCTTAACAATAATAATGTCAACAACTATAACCCTCGTGGTGCAGAATCTCAGTACGTTAACGCCAAGGTTTGTGGGTTCGATTTCCACTGGGAGAGATTGATATATTTTAATTTTATCTTCGCTATGGCAATAAGGCAAAAAAGCGCAGCGTTAAGTTCTGCCACTCATAACGCATTGCCTCGATAGGCGGAAAGCGAGGAACGGAGTGTTCTAGCACTAGCACTAGGTTCCTTGACGGTTCTCCTTGATTTAACCTGCTATGTGCGGAATACAGTGTGGAAAAAGTTAATATATGATTCTTTTATCTTAAATAGGTCATCTCTGCTATATGTGAATTAAAGTCCTAAGATATAAATTTATATGTTCTTAATTAAAATTTAAGTAATTTTTGTTTTAAAGCACACTTAGTGTAAAACTAAGTAAGTAGGTAAGTTCCAATACGCAGTATAACATTTGTTTCTCCTATAAGTAATTCGACCGGAGAAATTCAGTCTCCCGACTGCACTAGATCGAGTTCTCAATCATTTCGGTTATATTATAGAGATATAGACGCCGTACTGAGCCACGAGCTGATCATTTGTTGTCCTGGTACCGAATTTAAACTGATTAAGTCTTTCTAATAATTAAATTTGCAATTGCTAATGCTATAAGCAGAAGGTATTATTAGCTATTGTTAAGACCTTACATTCCCTAGTCTTCAAGACCTTGCGTGTTGATCGGTGGAACTAAACGCCACGCTTTGTCTAGCTATTAAAAAAGAAATTGGAAATAATTGTTCCTCTAAGTGGGAATTGAATACCACATCGTGTTACGAATATTCTACTGTAGAAGTGGAAGTGGCATTGGCATTCAAAGTATAATGATATATAATATGACAATATTGATCAAATAGTGACCCAAAATTACTCAAAATTCTTATAATTGGTTGCAGTCAGACGTCTTCGTACCCCAATTCATTAGACATTTTATGTCTAGAAACTAATTTTGGGGTCGTTTCAAAGTGAAATTTGTAATTTTGGGTCTAAATATATAACGACAGTAACCATTTGCTTCGGGAATGTAAATAGTTTTGTCGAGTTCAAAACAATTGTTGCAAATTACTATAAATTTCAGATGCTTACATTTAATTAAAATTTAACTATTAATTTAATCGCCTGCATTTGGAAATGTAGGGAGAACTTAGTGTCGAGACACTCCGTTTTCCATTTTCTTTCTAGATAAGACATATTGTGATTTGAATGGCGATACTTAATTACCTTTTTGTCTACCAGATTGTGTACACGATAATATTCTTCATATAAATATGCACTAATTTGGAATCGAACAGAGTGTTGTCCGACACTGGCCCAAATACTTTACGATGACGTCATCTGACATATCATATGATAAATATTATAAGTACAGATGCAGGCGTAATTAAATGTAAACATCGCTTTACAAATGATTTCAACAGCCAACTGTTCTAGCATGTGTTGTAGTACTACTATAATTTATGTTGAAATATCTATGTTTAATATATGTATAAGAAATATAGAAAACGGAGAGATAGCTCTTATTTTATTTTTTACCCTATTCAAAGATATTGCGTATTGGATAGTGAAAATTAACAGCACGTTTTCTCTAATTTAAAAGATTTTTATTTTTAATTAAATTTAATTTAATCTTTTAAATTTATTTAAATTTAATTTAATCTTTTAATTTAATCTTCTTGTAAATTTAATTTAAAAAAAAATTCTGATATATATTAGCGTAGCGTACTAGTGTATGTAGTGTGGTGACTTATCACTAGGTTCTCTCTGCCTATCCTATATGCGAGATATACCAGTATGCATAGAATAAAGTGGGAATGGAATACAACAATACATATATACGCATTATAGTTTTGTTATATGTACATTCTTGTTATAAACATATGAAAAACAAATTTAAACGTTTAGAAAAAGCGTTGCTTAAACGTCGTGGATTTAAAAAAAAATATCATTTCTATTGTAAACTTTTTAAAGAGCATAATAAATAAGTTAGTTTTAGTTTACCAAATATTTATTGGGTAACCCCGTACCCCTGGTACCCCCGGTCCCCTGGTACCCCCGGTCCCCTGGTACCCCCGTTGTTACCGTAACTCTTATCTAATAAGATACACCAATCAAATCATAATCCATCAATAAAAACTGCATTAAAATCGGACCATTCATTTTGGAGATAAACGGTAATATTGGTTTGCACAAACAAGCAAATCTCTAACCACAAACGCATATACCGTATTCGTCGCGGGTAAAAAGTTTAATTAAGGAAAAAAAAATTATACTACGTATAAAATTAAAACGTAGCGGGATTTGAACCCACGCTTCATGGGAACCGACTTCTGTATGCACCTCTTGCACGGTTTCCAAGAGGCGTGGGTTCAAATCTCGCTACGTTTAAATTTGTACAATTTATCTAAAAATATTTTAATGATCGAATATTCATATCGGATTGATAATATCGCCATTTTTTTGTATCCACTGTAATTAAATTGGAATCTCTTCGGAGCTCCGCTTATGTCGTTAATCCTGCATTGTGAAAATTAACTTTGTTAAGCTTGAGGTTCTTTTTTTTTTAATTTTTCCCCGCACTGATTAAATTTATAACAGGCTGACTATATTCGTTATATATGGCCTCAATTGGATATTGTTGAATGTTTACGATAGTTTGTTTAGCTTCATTTTACACATTTTTCACGTTTTGCCGAATCAGCAGGGTGAGTTAGTGTTACCAGTTAAATAAAACTAACTTGCTAATATTTAATTAGTTGGACAATAATATTTAACAAAATTGTTGTGGGTTTGATTCTCGTTGGAGTAATATTAATATACATTTGTTTTTATAATAAAAAACGTAGCTCACACTGTTTCCCTCATATACCAGGGTAGGCAGAGGGAATCTAGTGTTAAGACACTCCGTTCCCCACTCTCCGCCCAATTTCTAGACATTGCGTGTTGAGTGGTGGAACTCAACGCCGCGCTTTGCTTAATTGCGAATAAAATGAAAACAATTCATTCTCCCCGAGTGAGAATCGAACCCACAACCGTCGCGTTTACAGGCAGGAGCTGTGCCACTGCGCCACGACGGTCTGATTTCTTATATCGTTGTTTGTTGTATAGTTGTTTTAATTGTATTATTTTATATAAGTAATTTTATTAACCTAATTTTTTACCGCATTTTTTCCTAAATTATAATATTAGCAAAATGGAACTATTTCGAACCGGAATCAAATTTAAATCACTGCCTGTTTAATAGCATGCCTTTGTTAATCTTAACTTAGAGTGACAATAAAATCAATTCTTTACCCTGAGCAGGACTCGAACCCACTGCCATTGTCATCTGCATCTCGATAGTAAAAAAATATATATGGTAACATAGTATATGTAAATAGGTTATTTCACAATTTACAATTATAATTTCAATGGCACCAGTGATGAAAATGGAAAAACCGGAACCGTTCTATATCTGGTTTATGAATATTTTAATGACAGAAGACTGTCCCGGGAGATACAGAGGCTGTGTGCTATAGAAACTAAATTTACGTATATATTAAGATTATGCAGTTAGTTTGCGTGTTGAATTTAATTATAATATACACGTACAAATATGTACTTATATATAATTGTATAAGAATATAAAGTAGAAATTACTCTTTTGCCGCCTCATTAGAAATATTTCTTCTCATATATATTATAAACTATGAAATTAAATCACTCAGTACGTATATTATTAACTTACTCGCATATAATATTATCAGCTTGACATATTTTCTCTTTATTTTACATGATATGATTTCATAAATAAAAATATTATATATAAAAATATCGACAATTTGAAGTTTGATACCGACACCGGCCGGCTCGTGTCGTGTGACAAAGGGTGTAGTCAAATTTGTTAATTGGTTAATACGCTGGAAACGAGGCTAGGTTGATACAATATTTTATTTTTCATTTAGATATATGTATATATAATATAGAATGTTTTTTTTTTAATTTTATGTTCAGCATAATCTTACTAATATTATAAGTGTGAGAGTTTGTGAGTGAGTTTGTGTGTATGTTTGTTACTCAATCACATCAAAACGGCTGAAGGGATCGGGATGAAATTTGGAACAGAGGTAGATTATGGTCTGGAATAACACAAAGGCTTCTTATCCCATGGGAACAAAATAAACGGGATATATTTACCTTAGTATTATACATATATATATATATATATATATATATATATATATATACATATCATACTAATATATCATATAATATAATTTTTTGCAGTTATTTAGCTTTTTTATCAGGATAACATATGGGCCACAGTTTAAGATAAACGAATTCAATTCAGTTTACTATTAAATAAATATATAACAGTGAAGTGACTTGCTCTAGTATACTATACTTTTCTTATAAGAAGAACTATTGGTGATTATTAAATACATACACCATACATACAACATATTATATAAATACCGGTTCTAAAGCTCGTGTTTTTAATTTTAAAATGACACTAGACTTTACCAGCTCATTGCCAAGAGTTGTATTATGACACATGACGTATACCACGTGCCCTAGGTCAGGTTACTCTGGCCGCAGCCACAGCTTATTGCTTGATAATTGGACTATCCAAGACAAAAAGCTAGTATTTAACTCATAGCAGTAATTCTTGTGATAAGCGCATTTAACCAAACAAATTCGTCGGCTTTATAATATTATAGTATAAATTAGCGTGTTAACAAGTAAAAAATTAGCCAACAAAGACTAAGTTACATTATCTATTTTTATGAAAAACCAATAATAGAGCTTATTTTTATGTTCGCGACATCTTAAGTGTCTTTGTAATTTTCAATATAAAGATAGATTTGATACACGATTCCCTTCGACCCCTCGCAGGGGCTAGCGATAATGCGAGACCGTCGTAAAGACTGTAATTCATTTTGGAAGCATAAAATACTTGAGTAAAATGTTAACTCAAATCTATAATAAAAATATGCTTACACAAATTTTTAGAAACACATATATATAGTAAAGATAAGAGTTATTGCTTTTATGATTTCTGATGATAGAAATAAAGAATATCGTCTCACAGGACACGATGGTCGCAGGTTCCATTCCCACTCTGAGGAGTGCCTCTCATGGCCTCTCTCTGGAAGACAAAGCGCGGCGTTTGGTTCTGCCCCGCAATACGGAATGTCTCTAAATCTGGTGAAACGTGGAGAACGGAGTGTCTTAACAGAGTTCTCTCTGCATATCTATAATAAGTTTGTTATATTCAAAATCAGGAGTGAAGCAAAATAAGTAAAAAAAAACTAAGTATTATTGCTTTTTTTTTATCTCTTTCCTTATTTATAGAGGTAGATTAAGATGACATGATATATGTTACTTAAATCGTCTATTTTTATCAGAACATTAATTATAATCAAATTAAAATATTGGAACTGTATACTGTTGTTTTTTTTTTAAGACAAACTGAAAGACAACCATCAATGTGACAGATGGTATATATTTAACAATAATAAATAATTTGGAGATTAAAGTTTAAGTGTTAGTTTTAGTATGGAAATATCTATACTCTACTGCTATACTTATTTTCTATACAAATTAATAGAAAACTGAAGTGTTCGCTTATTTTAGCACTCAAGAACTACTGCTAGAATTGAATTATATTTTGTATTGGGTTAATCAAGTTAAAAATATCATCCTTAATATTTTCGAATAAACTCCCTGTATTTTCCAAAAGAGTAAACTGAGACACTTATCACTCACTTATTACTCATTTATTTAAGTCTAAAGGAGTCAAGCGGGAAAAGTAAAATCAGTATAATATGATAAGAGAAAATTTATGAAAACACCGCAGTGAAATCTAGATATATTTTTTATTTGCTCATGTATAAATGACACAACATTTGTTATGGACATGACGCCAGCCATCTGACGAGCGTAGCCGTCTGTTTATTTCATTTATATAAAAATGGAAAGCGGGAAGTTCCTCATAATTTTCAATGTAAGAGACAATGTTATGTTAAATCCTCTTTTTTGTCTGAATGGCGGAGCTTAACGCCGTGGTGTCTTACCAAAGCGGGAAAAGAGATTTTTTTAATATAGACTTTTATTTTATGGGAAAGACAAGGCAAACGAGTGTTCAGGTCATCAGATGGTAAGTGATCACCAACACCCACGGCTATAAGGTAGAGGTAGACGCGCTTTTTGAAGGTACCCATGTCGAATCGACCTGGAAACACTGTCTCTACTGAATATTTTTAATATATAACCAATCCGGCAAATCAGACACTTGCAAACCATTCCAAGGCCCATCTTCCCTATCTCTAGTTAATTACACCGCATTTATATGTGAAATATCATAAAAAGTGAATAATGTTTCACATTTCGAGTTTTGTTACCAACTTACAGGCCATTAAAGCAAAGACCGTCCCCGAACGTGAAGAACTAATTTATTACCATTACATTTCGCAGTAAACTAGATGAAACTTCTCACACTGTCCCTACTTTACACTCTAAACTTTTTGTTTGTTATTCTTTTTGAATTTAAAATGAACTCGCTCTCTACTTGGCTCTAATAATGTGCTGTTGAAGACGTATGATAACTTCTTTGTAATTGTGTTGATTTCGTCCACATTGCTTTTTTTGCTGTTTTACGTAAACATTTATATAATTAATATTGTTATAATAGATTTTGATGACTAGCATACCTGATGTAGAACCAAAGAAGACAAGATAAATTACAAGAAATAATGAAATGCTACCATCACAAAAATGAATAAACGTTGTAAGTGCTTTCCAATTACATATAAAAAAATGAAATGTAAAAGTAAAAAAAAAACTATAAATGAAAAAAAAAGCAAAAAAAAGCATTGGCATAAAACCCACGCTAACAAAGTTAAGAGCATGTACTGGTTATTTATAAAATCATTAATTAGGTACCCAATTAACACACAAACGCCTTGTGACAATTCTTTTAAATTGTGTTATAGAACATTCTCGAACCTTTTCTGGGATCCTATTGTGAAAGCGAACACACTGTATCATAAAATAATTGTGGGATCGATGCAATTGAGTTACAGGCGCTGTAAGCCTATTCTTTCCTATAGTACTTGTATTAATATTATGTACTACATCATCTGATTTTGGCAAAATCATTATTATTTTTTACATATATTAATTATATAATAAAAACTTTACACATATGATATTATATATACTCGTACCTGATTTTAAATATACTCCCATACTAAAATTTACTATATAATATAATATTATATAATATTAAGTTCGTTATTATAATAGCTACTAAGATTTCTCAACTAATATTGAAGACGAGCCAAATGTAGTAATACTCATGATAATAGCTACATATATGGAATATACGAAACTTGGCGTTCTTTGGAATTCAAAGAATATGGGTTTTTTTGCAGTCTCTCTTTACCGTGCTATTAGTAAGTATAGCAAAGTAGATGGAAAAAACATAGTGCCAAGACTCTGTTTTGCCACTTATGATAAAGTCATGAGATGAAAATAGAGCAAATTGCGTTTACAGTCCAAAGATCTTCTAAGATTCTTCTGCGCGAAGACGACCTCCATATATAAATTTTAATATTCATTATACAAGCAGAAACCATCTTTACAAGTTTTTATTACAAAATTCCACTTAAAATTCCAGCGTTTGAGAAATTATTTTAGAATGCCTACATTACGAGCTGTTAGTACGTAATTGAAGACATTTTTCACTAAATTCTCCGCTCCCCTAAGTCACCGCTCGCATATAGCAGAGTAGGCAGAGAGACACTCAGTTTTCCACTTTATAAGAAACCAGCCATCTTTATAATACCCATTTGAATTGCAGCTCTCCATTTTGTTTGTGTGAACTGTGAGCTTTTAAACCCTTTTTCCGTTTTCATAGATATAGATAATTATCTTTTAGTGCTTCCTTACACTTTTCAAGAACCTTCGTTTGTAACTTGCGTTTTTTTTTTATTTCACACTGTATGCCAGTTAGTCAGAGGAAACCTAACGTTGAGACAATCAAGTTCTTATCTCTCCGTCCAATTTAGAGATATTCCATGTTGAATGGCGGAAGTCAATACCGCTTTTTATGTACTAATTGATTGCACTTACGTACAGACGCTGACGGACAGCGCATTTACTTCCTCGATAGAATATTTGGAAATGATCCTAAAACAATGCTTTTTCACCTTTCACAAATATACAATATTGTATATAAAGTAAAATTTAATACCTACAGCATATCATAGTGTATATTACTGAAGAAAATCGAATCACATCTAGTATATTTACGACAGGATTTCTTTTATAAATTGACTTGTGTGTGACATTGATAAATGCTTACCTTAATGTTTATTGAAGGATGTTTCGGAGAAAAATTGTAATTTTTCAACAGTTTACGTATGAAATGTGAAATTACGTACAAATGTAATTTATATTTTTACGTATTTATAGCTTCACGCTTAATCCCGCATATAGCAGGATAGATAGAAATAAACTTAGTGTTAAAACATTATTCTTCACTCACTGAGACACCGTGTTCTAGATAACGGAACCTAACGCTGAAACTTTCATCATATTTTAATAGAGGCGGGAACAAAAAAAATATACATTAAGGATGGAATCTACATTATCGCACCAAAATACATGTATTTAATCGTAAGACATTTTTTATCTGGTATATATATTATTTATATATATTTAGCTTCACGCTGAATCCCGTACATAGCAGGGTAGGCAGAGGGAACCGTAGGTTGAAGGAACACACCGTTCCCCCTCTTTCCGTCTTATGAGGCATTGCGTGTTGTGTGGTGGAACTCAACCCCGTCCTTTGCCTTGCTGCCAGAGCGAAGAAAATTCAAAAATTCATTTTCCCCGAGTGGGAATCGAACGCACAAGCCGTTGCGTTTAAAGGCAGACGCTGTGCCTCTGCGCCACGACGGCCCTCTATAATTAAGAGCTGTCGTGCCTCAGCAGCATAGCGTTTGACTGTGGGTTCGATTCCCACTCGGAAAAAAAATATATTCTTCAAAATTTTCCTCGTTCTGGTAACAAAATAAAGCGCAGCGGTGAGTTGAGGAAAATAAAATGCTTATTAAATTATGTTTAACAAAATGATTATTGTTTTTTTTTACTTTTTCCCTTACATTTAACCCCTATATATAAAGTATGGGTAAAATATAGGTAATTCTTTAATTGCTAAAACCACCAACACGTCAAATATATGCTTTATAAAACACGAGAGCTATAATAATCAGATGTCCAATGGGCAATCATTTACGTAAGGTCTGTAATTTTTATAATTTTATACATATAATATATGGCACTTTATGGATTCGATTCTGACTTTAAATGTAATGTCCTCCTTGAGATTTAGAACAATTTTCTATAAACACGTAATTTCTATTAAAAAAGCGGAGAACGGAGTGTCTGAACACTAGGTTCCTACAATTTCGACGGTTCCCTCTGCCTATCCTGCCATATGCGGGATACTAAGCTGAAGCCGTGAAGCTAAGAAGCGAGAAGCTTTTTTTTTCTGTTGAAATGATAGAGTATATTAAGGTTTGGTTTTCTTGAAATAATATATTAATTTACACGTTAAACACAAACGTAATTACCATAAAATATTTTTGATTTAATCTTCGAATTGTACCATCAATACCTAACCAAAGCTTTTTGTATGGAGCTTTAAGCTTTACATAGTGATTTTAAATATCAAATTCCAATGTATTGTTGTGAGAAATTAACACAATTATTTCTCATTAATAACGCTCTGCTAGAGAACAATTTGGTTCGGGCGAAAATTGTAATTATTGTGATATTTGTGTCTGCGTGTTTACTATTTATCTATATGCCTGGTTAGTAAAAAAAAATATTGAATTAAAAAATTTTGAACAAGCATGTTTACGTGCACATACATGCACATACATGCACTCACATGCACATACATGCACATGCACCATAACAACAGGATCTATATCATTGATATATTTTCTTTGGCCTGGAAAAATAAACCGCGGTATTATGCTCCACGTTGTACGTTTATACGTACGTATACATGCTATACGTTTTGACTCGATATAGGGTGGAAAATGCGGAACAGAGTGTCTTAAAACTATTTCCTTCACATATCCTGCTATATGCCGGATTGTAGTTAAAATATCGCTTAAATGATTGCAGTAGGTTTTAATCAAATTGTCGTTTGGTCGTAATACTAGATCGATTGTAGCAATGGCTTTTGCTTCGTTCTATGAATTATTGAAACCTGAATTTGAATCAACTTTTCCATATGAACTACAAAAATCGTGAATGCAACTAAAAATTTCTTTAGCTTGTTAATTTATGTAACTTAACTAATAGGTCTGTATTACCACTGTACTTTTTTCTAATTATTATTTAAATTACAAAATTCCCTAAAACGCACTTGCTTCACCTTACTTATTTTTATTTTTATTATATTTATTTATTTTATTCAGATATAGCAAAATATTGTATTTTTACTACAGACCTTGTTAACTTTATGTAAGTTACAATAAGAATTAGGTAGCGATAGATAACTTAGCGATAGATAACTAGTTTTTTATACTGCGAGAATCCTGAGATAAAAAGTAGCTTATACGTTGCTCCACAACCATCTCTATCTTTCTATAAAAATCTCATAAAAATCGTCAAAACTGTTGCGGGATTAGCCCATACAAACAGAAAGACATAAAATTAAAAATATTTACTTGTGTTTTAGTAACGTGTACTTGAAAAATACAGTTATTTTGAAATAACAAACAGACACTTTAATCATATTTATATGTATAGATAATAATTCCTTTGAATGGGAAGCCCACGCGCTATAATGACAAAATGAAGTTATTTTTTAATTTATATACCAAATCAAAGCTACAACGAGGGAGAAATAGTTGAGATATGGACCCTCTTACAGCACCCTTTATTATTACAGACGAAACCTCTATATTAAACGCTAGCACCCCTTGTATAAATAATACACGCTTTACTATCTATTCATAAAATAAATTTTATACCCCTATAGTTAAATTACTAGCAATGGTTTTATTAATTAAATTATTGGCATAATAATAAATCTGTTACGAACGAGTCTAATGTGTAGTTTAGATTTTAACATTATATTATATTGATTTTGTTTAAGTTTTGTGTTCTATATATGATAAGAGTGTGTTCATAGAGGAGTGTTTGATTGTTAAAGCGGACAATTATTTAAATTAAGCATAAAATATTGATATTAATGTAAATCGCACTATCGAAGGAAGAAGAGACCTACTATTTGTTTCACGCTGCATCCCGCATATAGCAGGATTGTTCTCCATTTATGGCCTTTGAAGGCATTGCGTATTGAGTGGCGCAACTCTACGCCTCGCTTTGCCTTGTTGCCGGAGCGAAGGAAATGAAAATAATTCATTTTACCCGAGCGGGAATTGAACCCACAGACCGTCGCGCTTACAAGCAGACACTGTGCCTCTTCGCCACTATTATTTTTTAATATTTTTATATTTATCATTATTAATAGGGTATGTTCAAACTAATAGAATATTTTTACGAGTTCTTTTATGTATAAATATTATATATAATCCTTCGAGATTAATGTTAACAAAAATTTATTTCAAAAAATAAACTTTTGTTCCATTTAAAATAAAAAAAGAGTAATATAAATTTTATTACTTTATCCAAATACGTATAAAAACCTCAATTTATCATAATATTGTAATATCATTCCTTTATCGTGGATCGCTCACTATCTCTTATCGAGTTGAAAGTCATTTATCGGTTATCTGTTTCTGTGGGAAGCTTTACCACGGGGCGAAGCTTTTGAAAAAGCTTTATACTTGGATTTTTTCGTCATGAGACAGAATTAATATAGATTTTTTTATGAATGAACTCTCCTTTATTAGTTTGTGATTCTTCTTTATATTCTTTTCATGAAATAAAGGTAAAAACATAGTGATGTACTGGTATACTGTCTTAGACACTGTAATACTTTTAAATTGTTAATCAAAATAACAAGTGTTGAAGTGTGGCGTTGAGTTCCACCATTCACATAACGCCTTTAATTCGGGCAGAAAACGGAGAACTAAGTGTTTTTAATTTAAATTATCTTTGCCTACCCCTTTATATGATGTGAAAAATTAATAAATAAGCAGAAATAATAACAAATTATATAAACAAAAAATATGTATTCAACCTAATAAAATATATATTTTAAATCATCCACTTTAGCTCCAAAAAAAAAATTGATGTAAAATTAATAATAAATAAAGTAAAAAGATTACTATTTAATTATATAAATAATTCCGTTGAGAATAATATTATTAATATAATTATATAATATTATTATATTTTTTTACTATCTCAACGTTAAAGTGTTAAAGTTATAAATATCTTTCTTTCACTTTTGATTTTTTTTTACTTCAGGTTTTTACAGACTATTAAGTCGATTTATTAAATTAACTTTATTTGCTTCATACCTTATCCCTTAAGCCTGTCAGAGAAAATGCGTCAAAAGCTACGGTCCTTGCATACTACTTCCTCTTCCACTCTTCCTTAACTGACAAATATTTTAAAATTTCTTAGTTACACTTAAAATTATATATATCTAATAAATTCTAATATATATATATTATATATATATATATATATATATATATATATATATATATATGATTTAAAATAAATGTCTTGGTGCGGTCTCGTACATGAATATACGTATATGCCACGTATGTACACGCCCTAAATTCCAACGGTGGAATGGAATTTTTATTGTCAATATAATGGTACATTCATGTGATGTTATTAATATTAAACTTTCTATTCAAGGACAATAATATATAAGAGATATACTTCTAAATTAATTATATTAATCAAATTTAAAGTTTATTTGTGAAATTTATTTTTTTAGCTGCGTTAGCAATCTTCAAACTAAAATTATTCTAAATGGAATATGATAGAAGGCAATAAATTAAGGCAATAAATTTCAAATAACACCTTACCAGCTTTTTATTTGACATTTCTATATATTTGATTTAACAATACTGTTAACACGGTACAATAAATTATCAAGAAGTGAATTATTTTCACTAACTTGCTTTTGTAAGAAGGCAAAGAAAGCGTGGCGTTCAATTCCATCATACGAAAAGTATTGTAAATTAGGCGAATACAAGGTATCCCTTCGTCTAAACTACTATATGCGGGATACAGCGTGAAGCAGCGTGAAAAGAAACCAATTAAAAGTAAAATAAATATATAGATATTTAATAATAAATATATAGATAATTGCTTGTTATACAGTAGAAATTGGTATATTGTTGTTTATGTCCTACACAGATTAATGTCATCAAATACATTTGTGTTATATGACGCCGTTACTTTTATAACCAATTGCTCTATGTATTTATTATGGAATGACTATGCAGTTTTATTCCGGAAAATATTTCAAATTTTAATTATTATTAGTATGAAATATTGTTAGAGGTTATACATATATATATATATATATATATATATATATATATATATATATATATATATATATATATATATATATATATATATATATATATATATATATATATATATATATATATATATATATATATATATATATATATATATATATATATATATATATATATATATCTTGATGTTAGATGAAAAAAAAATACTTTTTTAAACTTAGGTAGACACTTCTAGATGCGGGATATGTATAACTAAAAAAGTTGCCTTCGCCTTTGTGAAACTGTTTAACAGTACACGCAATGGTCGTGGCTTAAAATCGCATTAGATAGAAAGTTTTGCGAACATTAACGTGTTTTAATTAAACTAAGTGCAATGCTTGGTTCCTCTTAGCACGTTATTCTGGTTTTCTGCCACAACAGCAAACTTCAATTTTTACTTTCGTAAATAAAGTAAGTTACTGTTAAGCAAGTTAATGTCCAGTACGGTATTTTAGTTTTTTTACCTGTGCTATGGTTATTTTAACTTATTAAAGTTGGCAACTTAAATTTGCGGTCGTATGCACTAATTTTGTATAAAACGAACTACATAATATAAGTTTGTAATGGATTTTTCCACACAATTCCAATTTTGGGAGATTTTCCTTTATTCGTACTAAAACATCATTTGATTTTTCTGTGCTCCAAAGGACTAACAAGTTGGATATTTGATATTTATTTCAACTTGTTACCTCGAGATGTTGTGAAAAACGATCTTGACAAACGAACAGACAGACAGACAGACAGATGGATGGACAACACGCAGGTTCGTGTTTTTTTTTAAAGTAAACAAATATAAAGTATTAATAATAATAACACAAATATAGTCCATTAGACAAAATATCGTATTTTTTTATACATCACGTATAATCTATATATACTTAATAACTTTATAAGGCAGAGAAACGCGACCAGAACTGAGATAATAGCGCGTGACGTGATTGATGCGATCCATTCTATTATATATTCTGTAGAATGCAACATGTCATCGATCATGCAGCTAATTAGTTAACACAAATACGCTTTGTTACTTTTGCTAAGATTTTATGGTATTTATAAATATATATATATATATATATATATATATATATATATATATATATATATATATATATATATATATATATATATATATATATATATATATATATATATATATATATATATATATATATATATTTAGATTCACGCTGTATCCCGCACATAGGCTAGGCAGAGGAAACATAGAATTGAAACACTTTCAGCCTATAGGCTACTTTTTATCCAGGATTGGAATATACCGTTCGGCCATATACATTTTTGTATAAAAATGACAATTTTCTTTTTTCTCAATATATTTTTCATGATTTTTCATAAACAAAGTGATTAAAATCAAAAGTAGTATTACCAGCATATCATTCTACAACTCTCATAACATTAATCAGGTGGGTGAAGCCGCAAGCGAGTCGCCAGTATTAAATATTATTATCACGTAGATTTGCAATATTGGGTTATTATAAAATATACGTCTAACTTGATAATAATAATTCTAGCTTCTGGCTATATTGTACGTGATATTCTAGCAACTGGCACTAAAACATATATATATATATATATATATATATATATATATATATATATATATATATATATATATATATATATATATATATATATATATATATATATATATATATATATATATATATATATATATATATATATATATATATATATATATATATATATATACTGATCTGAGTCACTGATATGTACAACGACTCCGCTTCAGTGGTTAGGACCGCTGTTGGCGACACCAAGCCCTTCCCGATTACAGTAGGGGTTCACAAGGGCTCAGCTCTTAGTCCGTTCTTATTCAATGTAGTGCTGGATACTGTCTCGGCTAACATCCAATGCCAGCCTCCGTGGCTGATGATGTATGCCGATGACATAGTACTCATCGATGAGAACCGACTGATGCTGGAGCGTAAAGTGAACGCCTGGAAGGGTGCGCTTGAAAACGGTGGTCTCAAACTGAATGTGTCGAAGACCGAGTAAATGCTTGCGGGAACTCGGACTCGAGCACCATCCATATCGGGCCTGAGCCAGCCGTTAAGTCGGAGAAGTTCAGATACCTTGGAGCCGTTATGCATGAGTCTGGAGGCATCGAAAACGACATCCATGCCCGTATAAACGCTGCCTGGGCCAAATGGCGGGAGGTCACTGGTGTGGTCTGCGATAGCAGAATACCGCCCAAGCTCGAGGGACTGATATACAAGAGCATTATCCGACCTGTTCTTATATACGGCAGCGAATGTTGGCCAACATTATCTCGGCACACTCAGGAGCTTCACGTCACGGAGATGAAGATGCTGAGATAGATGTGTGGCGTGACGCGGTCCGACCGCATACGCAATATATTCATTCGAGGTAGTCTTGGGGTCCGTGACGTAGTGGATAAGCTCCAAGAGCGTCGCCTGAGATGGTATGGCCATGTTATGCGCCGATCTGAGAACTATGTCGGAAGGAAGTGCCTTGACATGTCTGTCCCTGGAGTTAGACCACCCGGACGCCCAAGGAAGCGATAGCTGGATGTCGTGACACAAGACATGAGAGCCAATAAATTACCCACTGAGGTTGTTAAAGGCCGTGCAAAGTGGAGTAGGCTCAGTCGGAAGGCAGACCCTGGCAAAAGCCGGGACTAATGCCAAGAAGAAGAAAATATATATGTATATATATATATATATATTATATATATATATATATATATATATATATATATATATATATATATATATATATATATATAAATATTTTTATGAAATGTCTCTATTGTCATTTGTTTTTGCACTTGGAAATTCATAGTTCGTTTCTCGTTTAGACTTTTATATTAGTATTTTTAGCTTCACGCTTTACGCCGCACATAGCAGGGTAGGCCGCTCCGTACCCCGCTTGCCGCCTATCGACACATTGCGTGTTGGGTGGCGAAACTCGGCGACGTGCTTTGCCTTTTGGGCAGAACGAGGAAAATAAAAATTATGCATTCACTCCGGGTGGGAATCGAGCCCACAAACCATCACGTTTACAGGTAGAGGATGTGCCTCTGCGCCTCTTTTTATATTTTTTATTCTATCATATCATTGATTTATTTATTTTAGCTCAGCTCTATATCCCATATATAGCAGGGTAGGCAGAGTAAAACCCAGTCTTAAGACTCTCCCTTAGTCAATCTCCGTCCAATTTTTGAAGCAATATGTTTTCAGTGGTGGAATTCTGCTTTTTTGCAGGTTAAGAGACTAGCTAGCTACTAGCTACTAGCCACTAGCTCCTTTGAAAAATATAAAAAAAAAGTACAACATTTCCTCAGTGTGGAATAACACTTTAAAGAAATAATAAAAATACTCTAAATAATTCATTCACCATTTTTCTTAATTTACAGATACTCCATTGACTGACCTTGTATCTATAAATCGGACAAATCGCAATAAATAAATTAAATAATTGACAAAAAACTCAACTTCAATATTCAATATCCAAAACTATAACACAAACAGTAAAGTCCAAGATAATACATTAACATTGGAGTTTCATAGAAATTTCCTTCAAAATTCAGCTTGGAGTCAGCCAAACGATCAACTTTGTGGAACTTTTGCTACAGTCCCAGAGTCCTAGTTGTCGTCTACACTTGCATTTATTTCCAACGCATAATATATGCCACTATAAAAGTGACTGTCGAATTGTTCTATTCAGTTTTTATAGCTGGTGTAAAATTGTGGATCAGATTTATAGTTAGTACTCTAGTTATTGCAGATTGGACGTAAAATTTGTGGGTCCGGAATCGTTGGCTAACATTTTAGTTTAATGTGCGTTTGTTATTTTTTATTGTATGCTTAATTCTTTTGATGGATATATTATAAAAACTGTGAATGTTACACTTATTATTTGGGTTTCGTAGCGAAATGGAAAAACCGGAACCTTTATGGATTCATCATGTCTGTCTGTCTGTATGTCTGTTCGTATGCCACAGCCACTTCTTACCGAAACTGTAAGAAATATACTGTGGGAACTTAGTAAGTAGATGTATTCTGTGAACTGCATTAAGATTTTTATATAAAAATAGAAAAAAAAACAACTTTTAGAAAAAAAACAGAAAAAAAGCAACTTTTTTAGTACAAAAAAAACACTCTAGCTATACTTCATATTATGAAAAATCATATTAAATCATCATACAGCTATTACTTAAGTGAATATATATATATATATATATATATATATATATATATATATATATATATATATATATATATATATATATATATATATATATATATATATATATATATATATATATATATATATATATATATATATATATATATAACACCAAATCTCTTATTAAATATTTTTTTACGTTACATTTTTCGATATTTAAAGTGCCTTTTTTCCGTTACACTGTAACGTCCTTAAGTATTCTTTTCGTGGAAAGCCTATATGAATAAATCATAAGATTGGCAGCTTATCGCCAAATATAATGTATTTTGTATAGCTCTCTCATTGTCTCTAAGGCAAAACTGGGGATGATTTGACGTTGATATTAAAATATTAGATTTTTATTTTTATTGTCTTTTTTCTTAGCTTCACGCAGATAGAAAACCGTAGTAAGAAACCTAGTGTTAAGACACTACGGTCCCCATTTTCCACTTTCCGCCTTTCGAAGTAATGCGTGTTGAGTGGCGGAACTCAACGCCGCGATTTTTCCTTATTGCCAGATCAAAGAAAGATAAAATATTTCATTCCCCGAGTAGGAATGTAATCCGCAAAACGTCACGTTTACAGGCCCAGGCTGTGCCTTTTCGTCATGTTTTAAATATATTAAAAAAGAGTTTGTATATTGCATCACATGCTTATGTTTCTCAGGCTCTCATGGGACAGCATCTGGACTTTAAACCGACTATTTATCGGAGGAATTAATTATGATTTTCTCTCTGGCCAGCCATAGCGCGGTGTTGAGTTTTGCCGTTCAGCACACCATATCTCGAATTAAGGACGAAAGCGGAGGACGAAGTGGCTTAACACTACATTTTCTTTACCTGATCTGCTATATATGATAAAAAGTATTAATCTGAAATACATTTATGTATTGTTGTTTAAATTTTATAAGATATTTTCATATAGTTGCCAACCACGGTTGTAATTCACATGTTACATTTTAAATATTTGCACTTGTCAGACACTGATAAGCAGATGGCAGCGTTAGCTTTCCTTAACAATATTTTTTGTTATATAATTAAATAATGGAATACAGTTATTTGTAACTATGTCACCACGTATAATGCCTGCAACCTGCAACTTATGCTTCTTTTGATTGAAAAAGCAATCAATATATTTATATAAAATCTTTTTTTTACTGCAAGGCTGACTGGCAGGCAATGTGCAGCAGAAACAATAGAAATTAAGATTCTAACTTCATCTTGTTACCTTGGAATATATAGAGATTAGTTGTTAAAAAGCAATAAAACTATATTGTATAGCCTACGTTAACGAGGTTGTGGGACAAATTATGTCTAAAAATAACCTTTTCCAAGCTTTTCTAAGTAAAATCAAATATTCTTTTAAAAACGAAAATGACCTATTATACTTTTACCTATACTTACCTACCTTTTTTCTTCATAAAGTGAAAGGTTAGTTGTTAAGTCGTTTCATGATTCTAACCTTCGCTTCGACTTAGTTCAGTCGCCAATTGAATACCAAGCGTCTTGAGTTCAAACGCGTTATTTTTGTTTACTAATTAGCTGATGGCTTTTGAATTTAAATTGATTATTTTTGTTTTGTATTATATATATATATATATATATATATATATATATATATATATATATATATATATATATATATATATATATACATATACATATACATATATATCGTGATAGTAATGATTACATTTAAAATATTTTAATTCTCTCGTTTTAGGTAGATAACGTGCCGCGTTGAGTTCCGCCACTCGACACGTAATGTCTCCCATATAAAGGAAATTAGAAAGAAGTTTTAAAATGATGATCAAATTAGTAGTATTACCCTACTATATAGGTGATACAGCGTGAAGTAAAAAAAAAATCGCCTACATCCATTCGTGTTCTCTTTTCTGCAAATTTTCACTTAGAATACAATATAGACCGACCATTAAGGAAGTACGAGATGACGCAGATTACGTACTTCATAGAAGCGCTTAACATTAAGCTTTGTCAAATAATTTAACCCTAATTCTAAGGACTGAAACAAAAATACAATTTTATTTATCATTACACTTAAATTTCCATTGAACTTTAAGAAAATAATTTATTTAATATAAATGTTTCATACAAATATATCTTTTTAGCTTCACGCTATCTCCCGCATATACATCAACGGTAACCAGAGGGAACCTAGTGTCAAAGCACTCCGATTCCGCTTTCGAGACATTGCATGTTGATTGGCGGAACCCAACGCCGCGCAAAGTTTTTATAATAATAATAATAATAACACTTTATTACATATAAAGATAAAACATACAAATCATTAATATAACAGCTTAAATACGTATATAATATTCTATGCAATGGCGGCAAGTGATCTGTTATAAGAAAACCATTCAGAGACAGTACACATAATAAAAAGAGACGGCACGGTGCAAAAAAAGTGTAAGCCAAACTTAACTTACTTTTTTATTTATACATATATACATACATACATACATATGTATACATATACACATATGTATATATACATACAGACATACAAACATAAGTATGACGATTTTTATTTGTTTAATAAGTCGTTCTTATATAATTCTATATTGCAATAATCAATTTGTATATTTAAATTAATTGTATAATATATATATATATATATATATATATATATATATATATATATATATATATATATATATATATATATATATATATATATATATATATATTTATATATATATATATATATATAAATATAAATATATATATATAAGTACAAAAATACACAACGCGGATCACAGTTTAAGATGAGGAATTTAGTAAATAAGAATGCTTTTAAGAAAATGGCTCTTTATATTCTTTTTGAAGTGTCGTAATGGCTGAGAGAAAACTTGGGTGTTCATTTAAAAAGCTATTGTAACTGAATGTGAGAATAAAAGTATTTCTACATAAAGTAAATGAATAATATTATTTATATAGTCTGGAGAAGAATTCCATTTGTTAAGTAAAAATGTTGTAAGTAGTTGTAGCCCGTCTGTAAATTATTTGAAATATATATTGTTTAAGTAAAATGGGTTGTAAAATGCCATTAATTAGTTAGAGTATGCAAAATTTGTAAGAGAAGTTGTAAAGCGTTAATAACCTATATCCTAACAAACGTGAAGAGGTAATTTCATACAAATTTCATATAAATTTCAGCTTGAGACCTCTACGTGATCCTAAAACAATGGTTACATTCTTTCCTTTTGAGGTACGGAACTCTACAAAATTTCACAATTACAACTTTTCGTGTGTATCGTCGTCGTTTATCATACTTTAGTTCTTATTTATAAAATAAATAAATTATATATTAATTTAATATATGAAAATAATAAAAAAAATTAAAGTCACCGAATATACAATTGGCGTCAACGTCAATAACTTTATCCGTGACAGTGATCTGGTAGCAACTACAAAAATTTTGACCTAGCAGAGGACCTCAAGGCCCCCCCTTCCCCTTAGCTCTCCACTTTCCATTCAATCTCGATAAATATGAACTTGGCTGGTTTTTTAGTTATATTTCTTTCAACATTTGACCTTTTGATGAACTTTCCAAGTTCAATAAGTTATAGGTTATTGACGCTAGAATTTGTTATACAAATTTTCAATACTCTATGAATATAATAATAATACTCTATAATACTCTATCAATAGCGTATAAATGATAACAGTTCTTTGCCAAAGTGGTAATACGAGTATCATATATTTCTAGAAAATATAATATTTCCATACAAAATATATATATATATATATATATATATATATATATATATATATATATATAAATATAAAACACGCAAAAGAAGAAAGAAAGGTTTTGCTCGTTCGCGTTTTTCATGGTCTGATGAGCATTTTCACTTCAAAGCTGTTTATGTAGATCTGAGTTAATCTTCTCATTTAATTAGAAATCCTCGTGAGGATTTCCAAATATAGATGATGTTTTGGTACATTGAGTTTTGTATTTATTTTAAACTATTACTTGGTTTTAGTTGTTTTATTCTGCTATAGCTATGTAATTTGGATATATACTGACTTTAAATTTTATATATTCTTTTTAAGCTCATGGTTAAAGCGAAAAAGAGAAGCAATCTGACACATTCTACTTATAAAATTTGTGTTTATGAAATCCATATGTAGAGCGTCTACAATCTTGAAAGTTGGCCCCCAGCTTCCTAAGCTCTGTACAATTTACTCTTACAAATAATGAATTGATCAAGAATTAACTAAGTATGGTTCAAGTTCCAATGTGAATAATATTATTGTATAGCTTAAAATTATATTTAGATATTAATATGATTTAAATATATAACATTACCAATTCCCGCTCGTTTAAGTTAACAATACAATTTCACTTTTAACTTTTAGTTTTTACTCACAAAAATTTTAAAAAGATTCGTAGAGAATCGATAATATAATTTTTATTGTATTATGGCATTTGTAATGAACATCAATGACAAATCTTAACATTTGTGTGCAATATAAAGTAAAAAAAAAATCTTCTTGTAAGATATCGGGAAATCATATCTCTGCTCCTGTATATTCTTCAAGGACAGTGCATGCTTCATCTCCATCAACTTTACTTGTTAAGAATTCAATATTTCAATTTTAATTTATAGATCTAGCGAAATTACTTAGACTTAAAGCGCTTAAACTTAGCTACCTTGATACTACTTTTGAAAATTACACTTTAATACAGATAGAACAAAACTTTATTAATATAAAGTTTTAATAAAACAGAGTTCCCACCAAGATATCTTCTAAGATTTCTTATTGTACAAATGAATATAGTTTTATATATTATAACTTGATATAGGTTTGAAGTTTTAGTTACTTTCATACATGTCATGTCATGACTTTAATTATTCTGATTATGGCATATGTTTTAGATTTAAAATTCGTATGACAAATAATTTGTTTTAAATTTGAAAGTACATACTTTCAATTAAAAAAAAAATTTTAAACTAAATGTACGTGCAAAATCAACCGCATTGTCTCGAATTCAGACGGAAAACGGAGTGTCTGGTACTTGGCTCCTTCTCGCTGCCCGTCTAAAGCGTGAACGGAAGTTATAAACGAAAAAGTTTAAGTTAATAATAAAAGTTAATGTGAAGAATAATCATAAAATATATACATTTATTTACTCTAAGACAAATGATTATTAGATATTATTCAAGAGCACGCGTGAAACTGTATACACGCGTATTAATATTGTTATCAGGCTATTAAATTTCAATCTAAATGAACCAAGCAAATGTATGTGACTGATTTTAGTATAAATACGTGGAATATTACAAATATGTACATTCTACATATCTAGTTCTTTAATTACAAGGTAATTAGGTAAAATTTCTACTTTTAAAAGAGAGCGGAGTGCCTTTAATCTATTAGTATGAAAAATTTAAAATTCGATTAGACAGAGAAAGCCCCTCGCCTTCATTTATGTTATTTAAAAGGGCCCTTATCATTTAGCATAATTTCGAGCTCATCTCCCTTTAACGCATAACGCTATTGGTACGCGATCTATAGAATTCTACGAAGTTTCTCTTAGAGAAAACGTAAAGTTTTATCACTGTATCTCTAACAGCCCCTTGATAGCAATAAAAAGGAAAAACTCCTGAAAAACAGCAAATAGTTTACATGAAAATCATATTATAACGGATATGTATAGTATAATATATGTAATAAGTCACGCTCTTTCATCCCCGGATGTTCGTGTATTGAAATGATAAATTACATCTGGGCTCTATATATACAGTGTTTTGCTTTATTTTCTTTGTGTACATATGTAGATACTTAATTCAACGCTTTGCTAATATTAGAAATGTGAGTTTAGCCGTCTGTCTGTCAAGTTTGTTACTGGATATGAATGTGATTTATTGAATAGAGAGTGCCATATTGGCGCAGTGGGACTTCAGCGGACTGTAATCTCTGTGGTAGAGGGTTTCGATGTCCACGTGGGGGAAACAAATGTAGTTATTTTTTTGCCTTTCATAGAGCGTCACTAGGATTGTCAAGATGGAAAGTTTCTTTTTTATCTTTTTGGCGAAGTTACTTATACTTATATAAGCTATTTATTTGTATATCTGTTTGTATACGCGATGTGTAGATTAGGTTATGTTCAATTTCAATTTAACGGAATTGTTATAATTAAAAAAAAATAAAATCTCGCTCTGGCAATCAACACGCATTGTCTAGTGACAATCACAACTTTAGTCCATTTTAGTCAAATGGACTAAAGTAAAGATTGGATACTAACACTAGGCTATAGGCTATCTTTAACCGTTTTAAATAAAAAAATAAGATAAGACAAAAATATAACTTGTGTTCTTTGATCATGCCATAAGTTTAAATATTTAATACATTTCAGGAACACGAGACAGATATACATCATTAGTATGAGATAGAATAAGACAACAATATAGCATCCACGTGATGAGGGGACACGTTTATTTTTAAACTTCTTTGAATCACCGATAACGAACTAATTTGCTTCTAAGAATCTTTTATTGCTTTAACATTTTAACTTTGAAAATAATATAAAATGAAATAAGGAAATATATATGTTTTTTTTTTTTTAAATATTATTTTAGTATGCTCAATTTGTTCAGTAAAAGCTATTAAATTAAATATTATAGATTAAATAATAATAAAAAGAAACAAAATATAATAAAAATACTTTATCTATCTATACTAATAAATAAAATGGAGTGTTTGTTTGTAATATTAAAATAATAGCTTTTTACTATATGTTTTACGAATATATATACGATACATATACCAAAATAACATTTTTTACAATTTTTGTCTGTCTGTTTGTTCCGGCTAACCGCTGAAACGGCTCGACCGATTTCGACGAGACTTTTAGTGACAGGCAGCTGATGTAATAAGGAATAACTAAACTAAACTAAACTAAAACTAAAACTACCCTATTTTATTTTGGAAAGAAAAATATACATCATATTAGCGTACATACATACGAGTATACTGAACATGTACAATGTGATTTTGTGTAACGAAACGCAATTCAGTCTACTTAAAAGGCGAAGCCGCTAGCCAGTCGTTAGTATTGCATATAACATATAGGTGGGTTAATAGAGAGAATCCATATATATATATATATATATATATATATATATATATATATATATATATATATATATATATATATATATATATATATATATATATATATATATATATATATATATATATATATATATATATATATATATATATATATATATGTAAATAAAAGCTATCCAGTTCTCTTCTTTTCACCTGAATTCAGATATGGAGCTTTACGCCGCACCTTGTCTTGAAAATAACTATTTTCACCAAGTGGGAATCGAACCCACCATCGTTGCGTTCTAATTCTGATTCAGCGTAACACTAACTTCAACAACTTCTACTAAATTTCCTATACTCAAATCAGAATTACTTTAAAAATTTTAGGTTAATCAAATTAAATTTGCTCGAAACATATAATTACTAAGCTTAATTAAATTCAACTTTAACTGTCCAGCTAAGTTTATACGTAGTTTTGTGTTGGAAATTTGAAATTCACCAACTTCAATTACATGAAGTTCGGTAAACGCCAAAATCAGTGTATTCAAAGTCAAATCACTGAGCAAACAAGGTGAAATTCTAGTAGATCAAGTGTAGTGGTTTAATACGAATAATAGATGATGCTTAATGGCGGCTCCAGTTTGTGGTGTAAGTGTGGTTTAAAGAGAAATGAGTCACTAAATATTCGATTAACTGTCGTTTGAATAATGATTGATTATGAAATTGATTATGAAACAAATTCTTTTTTTTTTATATAATCATGGGTATGAGAAAAAGTAATAATGGAGAAACTAAGTAAAAAATGTTTTTTATAATAAAAAAAATGTGAACATAAAAATTATAATCTTCTCCGTGGGGAATCCTCGATATAGTTATTCATATAACAAAAAATAACTAGAAAAAAAGTGGCAACTCCATAACAGCTGTTCTGCGTAGCTCACGTTAGCGGACACGAAACAAAAAATGTTATAAAAACTATTGTTTTAGCTTCTAGTGGATATGTAGACTCATTAATCATCCCTTAAATATCATTTATACATATTATCAGTCTTAGAGTAAGATTCTTTAGGATCAAATTGAATTCTTACAGAAACTACAGTGTTCATTGATATATATATATATATATATATATATATATATATATATATATATATATATATATATATATATATATATATATATATATATATATATATATATATATATATATATATATATATATATTACATATATAAAAAAATACATTAATATATATGAAAATATAGAGTATTTTTGGCTTCACTGATCTGTTTAAAAGCTTACTATTTTTTTAGGGGTATATATTTCTTGAGCGATGGCATAACGATTGAAGTGATTACTTACATATGTGCATACACAGCTTCACGCGTTATTTCTAATTCCCTGTATACCTCTTCCTCTTTCACTCCATCTACTGTCTTCAACTTAGCTTTTTAACCTCTCGATATATGTCCTCCGGTGGCGTTGAGATCCGCCATAAAAAATATTTACTACAAACAAGAACAAAATGAGTACCTCTACCAAAATTATTGATTCAATCAAATATTAGTAAATAAACAGTGAAGCTGTATTCCGTATATAACAGGGAGACAGAGGAAGTAGTGTTGTTGTTTTTCGCGAGAAAATGGAAATAACTTATTACCCTAGATGAAAATCGAACCCAGAACCGTCGCGTTCACATTCAGATGCTCTGTACTGTCAGGATGGCCTGAGTCAAATTTATGGAGTGCATTATTATCAATTATCCAAACCGCTATTATACATTTGACATAACTTAAACACCCCTTTCATTAAAAGATCTAATAAAACACATAATAAAGTTATACCCCACAAATTACTTAATGCGTAACAAAATTATTAAGAAAATGTATGCGAGCGATTGTAATGATTATTTCCTTTGTAATAGGTTTCATATTTGAGTGTAATGTTGTGTTAAATGCAATATCATGTCATTTAAGTTATAAAGGGAATATAATAACAGGGTTAAGGTTGAGAAACGTTTTGTGTTAAAAGGTTCCGTATATTGAATGAATTATTTTTTACTTACTTCAGGATAATGGTGTGGTACCAACGTGATCGTATTTGTCTATTTACATTAGACTTTGTATGAAATTACTGAATTCATGAACGATAAGTTGAGATGTTGTATGAAGGAGAGACCTAGATAAAAAATGTTAAAAATGTTAAGATAAAAAATTTATTTCTATATATTTTGACTATTTTAATGAATTTGCCAAAAAAAAAATATTTGTTTAAACTGGTATGGAGATCCTCATATATATTTTATTAACCATCTTACACAGTAAAGTCATTTCCATTCTGAAGATTCTATGTAACTAACAGACATACATACGGAAGATTCTATGTGTTCATACTGAAGATGTAATGATAACAATTATGATGTAACTAACAGACGAATCGTAAGCCAATTGGATGCGGAATCCTATAGCGGATATACTCAGTATTACAAAGAAATAAAGATGATTTTGATATAGTTTCATTGGACAATTGACCCTTATCTCGTCAATTGAGTGTAGTTAAGATGTATGGCTATGGTCTTTGATGGTACGTTAGCTTAGTAAATGCCGGCTCAGCTGAAGTCATGGTTACTATTAAATATGGAACGTAACTATTAGGGGAATAGATATACTGTTTTTATAGCTTAAAGCTCTATCTTCCATAAATAACAGAGTGCTTGGACACTAAGATCTCTCTGCCAACCCGGATGTATGTATAAAGCACGAAGCTTTTAAAATCATTATACCCAACTATGAACAGGATAGAAGGAAGCTATTTATTTTGAAGCGTATTAAATTTATTAAAATTTTTTGTATATAAAAATATATCTAATTGTGCCTCAGTTTTGTATTATTTTTTTAATTCTTGACATTGTAAATGTATATATTTACAAAGTCAACAATTTAAAATAAAAATATGCGTATGGCTCAGTTCACTTTCAATTTCCTTTATTTTACTGCTTCGAAGAACTTTCTATTAGTAAGCTTTAAAATTTAAAAAAAATGATTACTATCATTCTCTTTAGAGAGAATTCTTAAAGTCATGCAAATCTACCCAAGCCAAATGTTTGAACGCTTAAAATATTAACGGAATTACAAAATAAGTACCATTTAAAAGTAAGTTTGTTCAGGTACGAAAGTTCGTAGATACTCCAGCTCGTGCTTTCAAGTTTTCGCCCCCTCGCTAAGCATTCACTGTTTCCACGGAGCACACAGAAAGAACTTTACTAGAACTTCATCTTTTCTACAGATATTCTGTATTTACAATAAAGTAGCCATTTTTATTCCAATTCGCGAAGTTTCTAGATGAATTTTTACACTTTAAAAATCTTTTCAATTGCAGTGGGCAACTCGTGAATATCTTAAGCTTGCTATAGACTTCTTAATATTTGTAAGATTTTTTTTTTCCGGCAGCTGTCACTTTCAATATATTATTTCTGAGATATTGTAACTTAATAAATTTTATGCTGCAGGGCTAGACGTAAGGAACCTAGTGTTAAGACACTCTTTACCCTGCTTTCTGAATGTTTTTCAAAATATTTTGAGATTGACAAGTTAAGCAATGAAACTCAACGCCGATATATCTGTTGTAATTATCTAAGAGCGTCGAAAAATTAGATTAAATAGAATATTTGCAGAAGGATATTCTTCTCTGTGACGACCGAGCCCATTTCTTTCTATATGGTTGCTTTACTTACTACTAGCGACCCGTGACTTCACCCGCTTGAACCAACTGAATCGCGTTCGTTCTCAAATTTTATATGTACGACATTATAGTGCATAATAAATCACCTTCTGGTATTATAAATACTTTTTTTTTAATTTCTGTTTAATATTTTTAATGCCATTCGCGATTAAATAAAGAAACATACGGACAAAAAATCTTCTAGAATTAGAAGTTATTTTTTTAACTTATATTAACAATAACGATAGCTTATCAATACATAAACCGAGCAATTAATACATTATTTTAATCTTCAATAAATAGAATCGACTTTTCTATACTTTAACAATACGACTTCATCTATGTTCTGCAGAGTTATTTTGAGATATATTTATAAATATATGATTTACATTTGTATACTGAAAAAGGTGTTGCCAGCGTCGTTAAGAAATTTTATTGCCATGAATAACAACATCTGTTTATGAATTTTATAAAATAACATATAAAAAATATTTTTAGCGATTTTTTAAACACTTACTTAATATTGTGTTTCACATTGCATGGCATTCTATTAAAAAGTACTAAATTATATACTTCCAGCTAGATATCTAGCTAGGCTGTGGTAAATAAAATTTGCTACTGTCTGCCACTGTTACTATGTTCAAATTTAACGATCCTTTACTTACAGTATAATCGGCGTAATTTAACAGTTTTTGTATTTATTTTCCCTATGCGGTTCGCATTGTTCATAAGGAGGAAACCTATTGTATATATTGTTTTAGGTTACGAACTATTATTATATATCAGATTTTCATGTGTTTCCCGTGAGCTACATGGAATAAAAACCATAATTTATGGTGATTGGGACTGGAAGCTATTACTATATCAAAATGTATATAATATAATAAAATTTAATATTAGTTATTTTTAATAATCAAAATGTGAATATTTAATATAATAAACATGGAAAATTATAATTTAATTCACAGATAATTTGAAATTGTAACAAAAACTTCGAAAACACTATATAAAGTAAAAAGCTCCCTTTCAAGCAACTTAGAGCTTACTTTCCAACGCGTATGCACTTTCAAAGCGAGATACAATTTAACGATGCGGAACGAAAAGTGGCGAAAATGTTCTAATTGTTTAAGTACTGTAATTCCAGTTAATTCTATTGAGGAAATTTTTAAAGTAATTATTTTTATTAAATGCTCTTAGCTTTTGAATTTATATTAATATGGATAAGGCCATATAAGTGATTTCATGTGCGTTTGATGATTTTTCTGTCCTTCCATATTCTATTGAGTTAGTTCATTGCTTGCCATGGTTATTCTACGCCGGATGTCCGTTTTTATATGTAACCTTGTTTAGCTTGTTAGCGAACGAATTTTAGTATGTTTAAAATATATTATTTATTTATAGTATTTTTAAAATATTCCACGTGATATATCTTTTTTCAGTAGGATAACGTATGCTTGCTTGGATACTTCTATTCTTGCTATGGCTCATCTTAAAAATCACAAGGGAAATAATAATTTCCTTTACCATGCTTTAGTATTTGTGTACAGATTCATATGACAATGCAATATTGCTATATCAAGATGTATATGTATGTATTCTATGTGTGTATATCTTGATATGTTCTAACTTCTATTATATATCTAAATTCTATTATGTATATTGATATATGTATGTATGTATTGTGCAAACGTTTAATAGATACGTATATTCGAGTATTGCACCGATTTTCGAATATCGGCTTAGAACAGAATCGCCATCAAATCGATTTACGTGACAATTGTATTGCAATATCTATATATATATATATATATATATATATATATATATATATATATATATATATATATATATATATATATATATATATATATATATATATATATATATATATATATATATATATATATATATATATATATATATTTTAAGTTAAGTTTCATAATAATTTATTTATATATTTTTTAATGTTTAGTTTCACATTTGAACTCGGTACATGCCGTGGTAAATACTAGAAATAATACTGACAGTTTCCAAAAGGTGTGGATTCAAATCCCGTAATGTTCAAATTTGTATACGTTTTCTAAAAAATATTTTCCTATTCCTAAAGTTCAAAGAACGCTTTAAAACTGTTAAGCATTTTTAATAAATAGTATTGTCTTTTGCCAAATGATTATCAGCAATATTCTTCCAGATCGAATAGAGATGCTAAATAAATCAGTTCTATTAAATATATAACAAATTTATTAGAGATACGTACAACCAAAAAAAGTCCAGTCTGTATTCATTCCAATGTACGCTAACAAAAATATTGTACCTAATTATCGAACAAGATGTAATCTCACAAGTAATCCATCTATTGTGCTTTATTGGGACATTTCTTTTATCCACTCCTCTTTATACGAAAGGCGAATTCATTTAATATCTTAATAACTAAAGGACGCTAGTAATGTTGCGGAAATAATAATCCGATGATGTCCTATAGAAAGGACATGAACTATTATAGGGGTTCGATTATAAGTTTAAATTATTAATTTGGTTAGGTAGAGTGAGTAGCTTGTATAGAAGAGGTGACCTCTTAAACATAAACATAGGTCGCAAGTTCCAGGAACTGCCCTGAACTTTTTGCCTTAGAGTACGATGGGCAGTAGCCCGGTATATCCATAGAGTAGCTAAGCAGTTTCTTCTCATAAAGAACTTCAAAAAAGGCAAGAAGATCTATGTTTGATACTTATTTATAAGTTTTAATAATTTAAATCAGATCTTTTTATATGAAACAATTTAGACGGATTAATCGCATATATTAAACTTGACTTTTGTTTTGGAAACCTGACGCTGTGCACACTTTGCAGCCGTCTGTGGTCACGACTGACGGGTAGACTGAGGTGGCATTCGTCTGTTAGTTGATATAATTATTATACCAAACTACCGCCAACGGTTTCTTGGTTGCCTCGCATACTGCCCGGAATTCCTGCAGAATGAATGATTAATCTATATAATTTTTTTTTATTTAAAATGTGCAAGAATTGCGAAAATCAAGGATCTTATTAATTTCGATCTGTTTAGGTTGTAATGCACTAGTGGGTTCTATCCTCCCTCGGGGGAATGAGTTACTTTAACTTCCTCACTCTGAGAAGAAAGCAAAGCGTGGCGTTGAGTTATGCCAATCAATATGCATTGTCTCGAACATTGGGCGGAAAATGGAATACGGCGAGCGGGATAAAACTTAAAGCTCACTTATAAACGTAAAAAAATTGTACTTTCCTTAAAAAATAATCACTTAGAAAATGATCTTAATAGAATTAACTGGAATTACAGTACTTAAGCAATTAGACCATTTTAGCCACTCTACGTTCCGCGTCGTTAAATTGTATCTGGCTTTAAAAGTACATACGCGTTGGAAAATAAGCTCTAGGTTGCTAGAAAAGGAGCTTTTACTTAATATAGTGTTTTCTAAATATTACTTTTAGTAGTAATTTTAAGTTATTATTAAATTAACTTTTAATGTAATATTCTGGTGGTAACGATCGAATTGCAGTGACTTTGAGAGACACAAAGAAGAAGAAATGTAAAGGAAAAAGAAGGGAAGGCAAAGAGAACCTAGTTTTGAGCCTTTCTCCATTCTTTACCTTTCTCCATTAAACTTTAAGACACTATTTATTAACTAGCGTAACTTAACGTTGCGTTTTGTGGGAAATGAGAATATTTCATACCTCCTAGTGGAGATCGAACCAATAACAATCACGTTTACTGTGAAAACCGTGTTCAACTATGCCACTATCTCGTCGTGACTATCGACATGTTAAGAATAATATAAGTGTAATATATTATTTCGCATTTTAAAATATAAAATATTTCAAATAGGTGGAAAGTAGAAAGTAAATAACATCAATTTGTCCTTCTCTATACTAAAAAGAAAACGAGATATTCATACAATACAATACAATACTAATATAATCCGAACGATTTGACTTCACTAGTCAGTATGAGGGTAAAGTCAAAAATAACCGACGTAGTGGGAGGCCAGTTTAGATAATTAAATTACAGTGGGTGTCAGATGTCCTACCAAAATGTAGAAAATAATGACACATGAAGCAAGGGTGGAAAATGTTAAATATATGTTTATAGTATTTAAAAAGTGTCGATAACTATCGTATTCAATAGTTTAGTATGCTTTTTGGGGTGATCTTAAATGTGAATAGAATGAATGATAATTTTGGAAGCTGGTATATATATTGTGGGAAAGACAAGGCTAACGAGCTTTTGAGTCACCTGATATTATGTGATCACAGTCGCCCTTGGACCCCGTGTAACACAATAGGTGCTACAGGTACTCACGAACCGAGTGTTCCCGTTCCGAATTTCATGATTATAGGTAAATACGACATAAAAAGCCGCCGACGATTGCTATTTGGATGTGACCGAGGAGCTATGACAAACAAGCTAGAGCGTCTTCAAAATCTCGCCATACGATTTATCTTTGGTCTGCGTAAGTTTGACCACGTATCTCAATTTCGCGCTCAGCTTAATTCGCTTCCTATTCGCCCTCGCCGAGATATGCACATCCTTACACTCCTTTTTAAAATTCTTAATTATGAAAATTTCCCTTTTTATCTCCGCTCTCGTTTTAACATACTCCCCACTTCCACACGCTCTAGGCGGTCGTGTGTCATACCGACACTAGATATACCTAAGAGTAATACTAAATACCTTCAGAAATCCTTCTCAGTGTATGCTGCAACCCTGTGGAACCAATTCCCTAAATCCATCCAAAAAAGTCCAACCATCATTTCATCAATGTGATAGCCTTATCTTCAGCTCACTTATATATATGTATATGTATATGTATAGTATGTATGTGTATGTGTACGTGTATGTATATTATATTGTATATGTGTATATTATTGTATGTATGTATGTTGTATGGTGTATGTATATGATTGTGAATATTTATGTATTTGTAATAAGTAGGTATTTAGTATATATTATAGTTTAATATTTGTATATATCAAATTTTATTTATGTGTGACATATAATTAATTATATATGTATTTCTGATTTATTATATAATTAATTGTACTATATTCTTACCCGCTGCTTAAAAACTCATCCACTACTATAGGTTGGCTGGAAGAGATCTCTTGCAGGGATAAGTACACCTTTGTGTACTACTTTTTTTTTAATATTGTTACTCATATGTTTTTTTAGTACAATAAAGAATATTATATAAAGTTGACAAACTTAAATTTGCGGTCACAGAAACTTATTAGTGTAGTTAATTTCGTTGAAAATAAAAGAAATAAATAAATAACAAAAACAAACAGATTTATAATAGTTTTTTTTACGGATTTTATCCTTTTCTTATACTTTTAGTTCTAATTTTTTGCCAAATTTTATAACTCTAGATCAATCAGAAGTACGATATAGGTTAAGATTACGCGGCGAATATCATACAAAATCGAAGCATAACGTTTCCTATCTTTTGATTGCGTTTACGTAAAAGCTTATTTTTTTCGGAATCATAGACCTGGAGATTAGACATTTCAACTGACCTTCAACCTTTACCAGACAGACAGACAACTAACTGAAAATATAAAATTAGCTCTATACTCAAAAAATTTTAATGAATACATGTAATAGAAACATATATATATATATATATATAAATTTCTTGTTTATCTTATTTATTTCTGCTTAACTAACAATAGATCTCGATGTTATCATCTATACCTACAGTCGGGGTTCCTTCGAGCAATGTATAATATCTTGTATATCATCCTCTGCTCTCAGTTATTTCAATTTGACCCCATATTTGAATTCCAACATCATTATTACCAGATGAACCCAATCTAATCAAACAAAGTCAACTATTGTACAATTCTAGAACAATAATTTAAATCAAATTTCATTTACTACATCAAGAACAAGAAATATCTAATAATGTAACAATACCATTTTTATTGTGATGGAGAAACATTAAAATTCTATAAGCGAGAACAATTTATTTGCACCAAACGTTCGGTATACGCTCTCGGAACATTTATAGGTGGCAATAAAATTGATAATATCAAAGTAATAGGTCTATCATATTGTCTACTTAAAACGGCACGGTTCTTATTTTTATGATATTTCCTTAGAATTTGTATTTATTTGTAAATATCTTAGAGGCTAGGCTTGAGCTTAGAGGATAAATTTTATAGCGCTATTGAGTAAATATTTACGATGAAATTGTGAGTTTTTATGAAGTTCAAGTTATAAAATATTTGAGGTTTACGTCATCACGGTGGCATAATTTAATTAATTAACAATTATAATTTTTTTGTTCTTATAATAGTACAAAAAGTGGTGTGAAGTTCCACCACTCAACGCACAATGTTTCGAATACTGGGCAAAAAGACATTTAACACTAGGCTCCCATTGGTACCCTCTTGTTACGCTGCTGTATGTATGCGATATAATATATATTTAGAAATGTACATTTAAAAATATATATAATAATAAACTAAGATAAAATACCTTTCCAGACTACTCTTCTGTTCTGTTCTACGGTAATGGCGTTTCGAGCGTGCCAGTTGAGCACAATTCACTTCGCCAATGTCACGTTGTATGGAGAATACACGAAAGAGAATGTACGGTGAAACGATAACTAACTTATATGGTTGCTTGTTTAACGGTCTATATTCATTTATAATATGAAATTAAAAGGTATTGTAGTTTAAGAGTAATTTAAATTTTAAAATCAATAACAAAATTATTAATTAAAAAACCTTCTGAAGGTTTTTGACAGTTGTCTATATGTAAAAATAAAATCTTCAGAAGGTTTTGGACAGATGAGCTATTAAAAAAAATACTTAACTAGTATAATATTTTTACACAACTGTCAATCTAAATTTGACATGATAAGAAAGCAAATAAAATAAAAAAAAAACATAAATAATTTATTCAGTGGTGCGTTTTATTCCACCACCTAATACACAAATAGTAGAAATTTCTTACATCAATAAATATCGAACCTACGAACAGCTAATTAAAGCTGCTTTTTGACCAATAGGTCAATCAAAATACTTAACACCCTTGCCCATATCGTTTTAAGGATTCCAAATCACTTAACGGGAACAAAGTAATTACTTGATTTCGAAGCCTTATTGACTGTCAGTGGCTTAATTAAAGCGAAGCTTCCATTTTAGCGAATTTTAATTATTTTAATTAATAGCGAATTTTAATACATTAGGGATTTTGGACATTAATTTTATATAAAAAAAATCAATGACAGCGAAATTGAAATTTGAAAATAATATTATTGAGCGTAGAAGTAAAGTGTCCCACTCAGTATATTTAAAAAGTGTCCGCCAAATGGGAGCAAATTAAGGTGTAAGCTAGAAGGATTTTAAAAATTGTGCAATAAGCTAATAAAATGAGATACTAAATAATAAAAGTAAATTGCTTTGTTACTACTACGTAAATAAATAAATAGATTTTAAATCTCCATATTTTTAACTACACAAGCCTTGAAAAGTATAAAATTTGTCAACCCATTCATATATTCACTAGCGATTCTTACTTTTACGTTCCATATTTACCTAAAGGAGCTGAGACGTGCATATATATATATATATATATATATATATATATATATATATATATATATATATATATATATATATATATATATATATATAATCACAATATTCTTTATTTAATAAGATAATTACGAGCTCTATTGAATCATCAAATTACATTAAAATGTCAGTAGTGTCAGTTCTACAGGAAAATACTACCGGAATGTAGTTCTACTGTGAAAAGCTGGCAAGATGCTATGGCAAAGAATTAAGTTATTACTCTAAATCTCTATTCTCCATCTTGAAATAAAAAAGCTAATTATATGAGATCGATTCGATCTCATATAACGTTTATTTTTTTTATATTTCCATTGCTTCGCTCTTTATCAGTCTAAGCACGAGGTGAACTTTCACTACATACCATGAAATGTATCAAATTTGAGCGGTTAGTAAGATACCTGTGTCTTGGCCTTTTAACACTAGGTCTACTACCTAACTTTTCAAGCGGGAAAAGCAGCTGTATTATTCTAATTAAAGTCTAAACAAATACTTCCAAAGGGGCGTGTAAATAAATGTTCTCATCTCCATAATTACATATCCGCCACTTCTCTCTAAATAACACGTCTAGTCCATTACTGCGTGAGTTTCATTGACACGCCGTGATTCACGCTAGTTGGCCGCCGGCCAGATAAGTGTGTAATCAAATACGATAAGTTTCGCGTACAAATTATTCAAAGGAAATGTAAATAGAATGCTTAATTTGTATAATTGATCTGTATTTTGTTTTGTTTTTGTTGTATAGCTTGTTTGTCTGTACGGTTAGCTGTCAATTATTTTAAAGGCGTTGCTGAGCGGCATTGCGGAACTTAACTCTATGATTGTCTAATGTAATAGAAGAAAATAATAATTGATATAGATTTAATTATATAAATGAATAATAATAATATACGTAATATGTACCGATAGAGAATTGAACCCACAACTATCGCGTTTATATTTAGTTTATATGTTTCAATAATCTATGAAATATAATATATTTGCGAAGACATAAGAAGAATATGTGAAATTTAGGAGGCAGGCAATGCATGTCTCAAAATTCGCAAGGAAAGTGGTGAGTGTCTCAGCACTAGGTTTCATTTGTCTAACCTGCTATATGCGGGAAACAGCGTGAAGCTATTTATTTATTTTATTTAAGTGGCAAGATATTTTAAACGATATACATACATACATACATACATACATACATACATACATACCATTGTACACATCTATTAAAATATTCGAACATGTAACTAACTTAATTTTCCGGCAAATCATATTATACCAACGCAGCTTGGGCGTCGATAACTCGATTTTGTTACGCGTTAAATAATAAAAATTCCTATTGAAATTTATTTTTTACATACACATCTATTCTTTTTCATTTCTAATGATGTAACCAACATTTCACTTGATCTAAAACGAAAACCTCTTCATGAAAATGCCTAGCGAGAACCCACAAAAATTGTTGATTGCTTTACTATAGAGTCTTAAATATACTAAAGAAGAGAAGAAGCTTTTTAGTACCCCTTGGGCTCATCGTGCGGATGCCATCCCCTCAAAAGCCCAGAGCAGTGCCTGAGACTTCTGACCCAAGTGTAGGTTTATGGGATCCCTTTCAAAGTGACTCTAAATTAATTTGCCCACAATTTTTTTTTACTTTATTTTTTTACTAGAAACTAAAAAAAAAAAACCTTATTAACTGTACTATAATATTGAAATATATATAATATAATTTCAACTTTTTTGACAGAAATTTTGCCTAAATTCTAATTAAATTTTAAATGAAATTGTAGTAGATTCTATTCTAGTTTGAGACAAATAACCTAATATATTAAAGATTATTCAGTTAGGCCATTACTCAACGTACATTAGCTAAAAAGGATACAATTTACAAATTCAAATAAATGTAATGGTCATTTTTCAACCGGTTTCCTTGGCGTTGCTCCAACATGATTCAAGACGTTTTGGTACAATTAAGTATACGATTTGTTATATATTTTATTACCATAGGAAAGAAATGTTTTTTGCATAATGCTCGTATAGTAGTTAATAATATGTTTAGATTGTAAGTCTTAAAAAAACGCACTATATAATTATATTACTTGTAAATAATTTGGTTTTGAATTGTACTGTTTGAATTGAGAAATTAAAGCTTTTTCAGTTAGGTCACTTTTGTTTAGAGTATAAAATCAATCAATATAAAATTTTTGTCTGCTTAGGCTAAAAATGGGCTAAAACTCTACCTAGTTATCGTAGGACTTTCGGAAAATACTCTAAGGAACCTAGTAGACAGTAAATTTCAACTTCCTACATCTTAAAGCTGGGTATTGTAACTTCGAAGCAAATATCTTTTTCTTTTATTTATTTATTTATATAATTCGTCTCATACATAGAATCTAGAAATAAAATTATAATCTCTGACATAACAATCTAGGTATCCAAAGAATCACCTGAAAACATAAAATAAAATATTATTTAACATAAAAAAATTAAACAGAACAAAATATAAACTCATTTGCCTCTAATCTAGGCTATTTATAAACAGTAATTTCATCGCAATTTACGCCACAAAATTTGTATAATAAATAACGCTAATTTAAAAAAGTTCCCTTGTTAATATTCACCGTTTGCTTCATAATTGTAGTCGATACATGTTTTTTTTTTAGCTTCACGCTGTATCCCGCATATAGCAGGGTAGGCAGAGGGAACCTAGGGCTTAACACTCCGGTCTCCGCTCTCTACCTTGAGACACTGCGTGTTGAGTGGTGAAACTCATCGTTTTTTTACCAGAGAGAGGAAAATAAAAACAATTCATTCTCCCCAAGTTGGGAGTCCACAATTGTCGCGCTTACGACGACGGCGTCCATTTTAATGTAAACTTATTATTTTTAATTTACTAATAATCGCTTGGAGAATGCTGTGTCTTAACTAGTTTCTCTATGTTAGTTAGCTATGGCGCAGTGGGCAGTATATATATATATATATATATATATATATATATATATATATATATATATATATATATATATATATATATATATATATATATATATATATATATATATATATATATATATATATATATATATATATAGTTATTTTTCTAGTTATTCTATTTATTCTTGTACCTCAATATTCTTGTTACTAACGACGTCTTTTCTTCTATAAATTGGAAAATATCTAGATTGCACTCCGCTCATGACAAAGGATCTAGAATGGAATTTTGTTTTGGTTGAAACTGTACTAAGATATAAAAAACTTAGAAAGTGTTTACGACAAGTGAAACCTACAAGTAAAAATGCATATCTCGAAGATCATGCTTAAGTTCTATATTAAATACCATCAACATGGCAAAGAAGTAAAATTTATTGAATACTAATTATCAAATTTATATATATTTATTTTTATAAAATTTTAGCTATTTCGTGGCATAAGCGTTACATTGTTATCAAGAACCATGAGGGAATCAAATTGACATGTTCAATCATGGTTTGACACTACATTCTCTCTGCCTACCCTGCTCGATAAAGAGTGAAGTTGAATCATAAAGATAGAGTGAAGCATGTAGTTCCAATGCAGAACGCCTATATTTTATTAGCCTTTTTATAAAATTGTAATAGGAAGTGTTAATATTACATGTGTGTAGTACTCTAGGTTGACGTAAGAACTTTATATCTATACTAATATTATATAGGTAAAGTGTTCTTATTCAAACTTCGTATTTAATTGTACTTTTATCCAAGTAGGCTATAGGCTATAGGATATATCACTTATAGCTTCGATATTATGTTGTATACAACTCATTTCCATGTAACCAAGCTGGCGAAGTCACATGTAACAGCTAATTATTAATATATATATATATATATATATATATATATATATATATATATATATATATATATATATATATATATATTATATATATATATATATATATATATATATATATATATATATATATATATATATATATTTATATCTTCTTCTTCTTCCTGGCATTAGTCCCGGCTTTGTGCCAGGGTCTGCCTTCCGACTAAGACCAATCGGTCCATATGAGTGGCGAAGTGGTTTTTTGTGGAGCGATTGCCATCTGACCTCCAAACCCATTACTGGGAGAAACCAAGAAAGGAAAGGGAATAAGAGGCAGAAAGACTTGGAATATAGGGAAGGGACACCTCTTACATGGATTGGATCGGGTTATGAAAGTGGTGGCTCGAGGTCCCGGGGTCGCGTACCCGTATGCCGGAAACCAAATATCGGACAGATAATTGGCTGGACACCCTCTGAGATATATATATATATATATATATATATATATATATATATATATATATATATATATATATATATATATATATATATATATATATATATATATATATATATATATATATATATATGGATTGATCTATATATGTTCTTTATAAAAAAAATGCACATAAAATAAACTTATGTCGGCAATGGTTGGCTTATTTCTAAAAGAAATATCTTCCAGCCAACCAGTGGAAGTGAGTAACTTTTAAACAAATAGCGGGAAGAGGCAGTGCAAAAATAAAAAAACAAGATTTAAAAAACTAAAATATAAAATAAAACGTGAATATAAACATAAAATGAATAAAATTATTAATCTATATCACTTCTACAGATTTTGATTCTTAGCTCTACTCATACCACGAGCTCGTACAAATTGCTAATGTGATTTCCTCGAGACCTCAAGGTGTGGAATTACAAAGAATGTTTTTACTTGAAAATACAAGTTAGAAATGAAAAAGTTGTTTACTTATGTTGATTTTGAGTTAGAATAAAGTGTTTTAGTTAAATTGGTATTTACGTAATAATAATAAATAGACGAGAAGTAATTAGCCGCTATGACGCAAATTAAGTACTCAAAGAACATAATTATATGTGTACGTACTCGTACAATATGTATTCACTAGCTTCATTATGGTTATAATGAGAAAAAAGTAAATATATATATATATATATATATATATATATATATATATATATATATATATATATATATATATATATATATATATATATATATATATATATATATATATATATATATATATATATATATATATATATATATATATATATATATATATATATTCAGGTTAAGGAATGTCTTAGACATAAATGTAACATCCGTCCGTCACAGATCAATTGCTAAGGCGATACGCTTCATGATAACAATGCTAAGTGACCCTTTTGTAATACCATATGTGAGACGTTTGAAAATAATGCGTTATTTTATCGTTGAAAAGTAACTATCTACGATGATACGGTTATTGTATTTTATCTTATCTTTTAAAAAACATATAAAAATTTGAACCCGAGCATCGTACGTCTCGTAGAGGCGCGGTTTCAAATCTCGCTACGGTAAAATTCTTATACGTTTTCTAAAATTGTTAATTAAGAGATCTTGTAAAAAAACATTTTCCCACCTTTATTTATTCTAAGTACTCGTATATATTAAATTTAATCACCAAATACGTTTCTTTTAATTACAGATATTTCGAGTGAAGTTTCAGTGATGGAGTACAGTGATCAGTGCTAGTGACTATGTGGTCAAGATGAAGCTGTGGAAGAGCCTCAAGATATCGATAGGCAAAAACGACCCCAAGAACTATCCGCAAGGTCTTCCACATTGGGGACAAGGGTATGAATTGGATGGTACGTAATTTTTATTATATGCTGCTGTGATAAAATCAATGTCACATTTTCCTCTGATAGATAATGAGGTATATTTTTAAAGTTCCGCACATCAAAAGGAAATAAACGGAACCTATTTAGAAATTAATATAAAACATCCAGGTCTTAGGTTCTTGGAGTACATTGGATAGCAAGTAAAGTACGACCCGCACTTGACTTGCTATCCAATGTACTCCGTTATTGTCTTATATTCGACTCCCATGACGTAATTTCATTTTTTTTATTATGGCATTCTGAACGTGCCAGTTGAGCACAAATCACTTCGCCCATGACACGTCGCGTTGTATGGAGATCTAACAAAGAAGACTATACGGTAAAAAAATTATAATATTAATATTACAGTAAAATAATTAATATTTATAATATAGACAGAAAACATACGAAAATATCAGTCAATTTAAAGTTTAATTCTGTTATATTAACATAAGAAATTACATAAGGGTCTAGGCACAAACATTAAATAAAAATATTTAACATAGAATTCTTTAATATAGTTAGAATCTAAAGTATATGAAGAATATTAAGAAATCCTCAACACATATTTTATTTTTTTAAATTTTAGAACATGACAACTGTCACATTTTTTTTTTAATATTTATAAGCCTATGATGATAATTTTTCCTTCCTTTCCTACATTTTTCATTGTCTCAAGTCACGGAACAATGTCCCAGATCGCAATGATTTGCCAATTTCGCCCCAACTCTTGAATATACCTCTTTATATTCTGAAAGCGAACTGACTGAATCAAAATTTCAATCTTAAATCAGAATATTCACTACTGATTTTTAGTTTTAACCTTATTTAGTGTTGATTATTATTCAACGGCTTTCTCTGTGATGTAGATGCTACAGAATTTTATATGCATTCAGACATGAATTAAATTTAATTAATTTAATTTTTAATAGATTTTTTCTTTTAGATTTAATCAAAATATTCATCTTACGAATATATTTTTTATTTATTCTCTACATTTTCTATAAGTTAATATAATTCTTTCCTAGAATACCACTAGAATATAGGAAAAACTACATTAAGTATACCAATATTAAAAATCAATCAAAGTCTACATAATGCCCAACCAATATATATATATATATATATATATATATATATATATATATATATATATATATATATATATATATATATATATATATATATATATATATATATATATATATATATATATATATATATATATATATAAGCCAGGTTGTATTAGACGTTCATATCTAGTAATTAAATTAAAACGTGATCTCTGTCTACTTCTTACTTATCTAATTCTATTTGTATTCATTATTCTAATTAGGGCCTTTAGCAAAACAATTTCAAGGGATACACGACAAAAGGAATAACGGATGATTTGTTTTTGCCGGGTCCTTTGATGAGAAAAAAAAAAACCTGCGGAAATCCTGGCGTTTGGTGAGTTCATTTATATCAACCGTGATAAGGATAATGTTGCTCATTTCATTTGTTAACACTAGTAATAGTACAATAGTATTTATTAACTAATGGGTGATTACTTGGAAAGTTTATGTTAAAGCTTCTTTATTTGGGCTCCTAATATGAGTAAATATTGTATGCTGAATGGCGGATTCTGATGATTTTGCAAAAATGCCCAGGACTATCTTCTTTTACCAAGAATTATCGTGTCATATGTTGCCGGAGTCAGAAGGAGTAGGCTTAGTACTTTGCACGGTCTTCAATCGCGTCTCTCTTTCTCTCTCTCTCTCTCTCTCTCTCTCTATATATATATATATATATATATATATATATATATATATATATATATATATATATATATATATATATATATATATATATATATATATATATACACACTTAAGTAAACTGAATTGCGTTCGTTTCTATATGTTATACGAAATCACATTGCACATGTCAGTATACTCGTAGTTACTCTAAAATAATATATATTTTTTTCTAATATAAAAGTAGCCTAAGTTACTCCTTATTACATCAGCTATCTTTTAGTGACAATCTCGTCAAAATCGGTTCAATCGTTTCAGACAGACAAAAATTTTAATAATTTTATTTTAGGTTTTTATATTCAAATGCATGTAGTAAAAAGTGGTTAATATTACAAACAGACACTCCAATTTAATTTATTAGTATATATAGATGTATTATTTTTGTTTCTCGATTGAAAACGTACAGCTTCTGCATGACTCAAGAGAGATCACGTTGAAATCGATTGATTTACAGCTCTCTGGAGCTTAGTGAACAAACTAACACGCAAATAAACACGTGCAAAATTCTAACAATTTGGCTTTAGCCAGGGTTTAACCCAATACAATATTTTTCAATTCTAAATACAAAAAATATCAACCACGTTGGAAAGTCGGTCTGTACACGTGATTGAAAGCTATTGAAGCAATTTTAATCGGGATTAATTTTTTATAATCAATTTCCAAAAACACCTTAATATATAAATTTATACAATTTTAATCGAGATTCATTTTTTGTACTCAATTCCAAAAATAACGTAATATATACATTTTAAATATTAAAATATTTTGTTGAGGGGCATTATTTGAATAAAGTATATACATATATATACATATATATATATATATATATATATATATATATATATATATATATATATATATATATATATATATATATATATATATATATATATATATATATATATATATATATATATATATATATATATATATATATATAATTAAAAAAAAAAAACAACACTTTATTAATTCTAGTCAACGTACACGAAGTGGGGTTTTGTGAAAAGAATATTTATAACATTCATTGAATTGCATTCATCATTCATCTTAAAATATTGATGCATTTCAAAATATACTTGCTAATCTTGTTCTAACAGAAAAAAACGTTTTTTTTTATAAAGTACTCAAGCTTTAGCTAGTATTACTTTTGTAGTACAATTGAAAATCTTCCGATAGTAAAATCTTATAACAATTCGAGCATAGAAGCATACTATACAAGAGTGACATTTAAGTATATTCACAATATTAGCATTCGCCTCTGAAAATGAAAGCCTTCACACTAGTTAACACTTAACTAAAACAATATGGGCGAAAATTAAAAAAAAAATTATCCAGTCATTTGAAACTCTTTAGTTTTCAAGTCTACTAACAATTATTAAATCCGCAGCATCTCCATTAAGGATCGAGCTCTCGACTCGGGAAAAATAGCGTTATTTTCATAAATCACAGCAACCGCTTCCCTTTCAAACTGTTTATTTCAGTAGAAATATGCAAGTTTTAAAATATTGCTGTGCATAAAAATTGTTCGCGTTGCGTCAAAACAGTTTTAAATTATTTGTGTGTGAAGCTTTCAATTTATTTTTTTGCTGTATTTTTTGGTAATGTTTCAAATTATATATTACTATATAAGTGATGTGTCATTTTAAAGCTTTTATTAAGTGTTTAGTAAGAAATCTATTATTTGTATAGTAATTACAATTTTGTGAGGGGGAAAATGAAAATAATTCAAATATTATCTTTCCCCTGTATTGGAATCGAACCCACAGCTTTCGTGTTTACAGTCAGACGCTCACTCAGTGTGCCACGACGGCCTATTTTAAATCCACTTTCAGACGAATATGATAAATATAGCTTTAAAAGTTCCGTACTTCAAAAGAATAAAATTTCAAACGTAGAAATAAATTTATTATATTTCTTCTATCATTTTAGTTAATGAATTACTAATACTTGTTGATGTTATTTGAAACAAATACTAAAGAAATTGAAGGTATTTATTTGTTTCTTTTTCTTTTTTTTTAATTATATTTGATTTGAAATTTAGAATAAGAACAGTAGTGACGCAGCGGCACAGTATATGATTGTACACGTGACGGTTGCGGGTTCAATTCCCATTCGCTCTGACAAAAAGACAAAATGCTGCGTTGAGTTCTGCAATGTTTCTGAAATTGAGAGAAAAAAGTTGGGGCCGGAGTGTATTAACACTAGGATCCCTCCGCTTATCCTCTGCTGTAAACGAAACACAGTGAACATATAAAAAAAATATCATTCTTGGTGACCTGTTCATAAAATATGCAATACTAATTAGAGTTAAAAAAGTACGAAAAGTACAAATGTAGGTAATCAGGTCTACAGGCAGAAGCTTTCAAATTACGTCGTGAAATTTGTTTTAAAATATAAAGCTATATGCTTTGTTCTGTTACTTTAATATTTAAAATCGTGTAACGAAAAGGTTTTAAATGGAATAGTTTACGTAAAATATATATATATATATATATATATATATATATATATATATATATATATATATATATATATATATATATATATATATATATATAGATATATATATATATATATATATATATATATATATATATATATATATATATATATATATATATATATATATATATATATATATATATATAAGATAGCTGGACTGAACTTTGACTAATGTCAAGAAAATAAATAAAAGATTAAGAAATTTATAAAAAAAAACCAATGAAAAAAAATGGTTGACAAAAGTTAGTTAGAATCTAAAGTATATGAAGAATATTAAGAAATCCTCAACACATATTTTATTTTTTTAAATTTTAGAACATGACAACTGTCACATTTTTTTTTTTAATATTTATAAGCCTATGATAATAATTTTTCCTTCCTTTCCTACATTTTTCATTGTCTCAAGTCACGGAACAATGTCCCAGATCGCAATGATTTGCCAATTTCGCCCCAACTCTTGAATATACCTCTTTATATTCTGAAAGCGAACTGACTGAATCAAAATTTCAATCTAAAATCAGAATATTCACTACTGATTTTTAGTTTTAACCTTATTTAACGTTGATTATTATTCAACGGCTTTCTCTGTGATGTAGATGCTGCAGAATTTTATATGCATTTAGACATGAATTAAATTTAATTAATTTAATTTTTAATAGATTTTTTCTTTTAGATTTAATCAAAATATTCATCTTACGAATATATTTTTTATTTATTCTCTACATTTTCTATAAGTTAATATAATTCTTTCCTAGAATACCACTAGAATATAGGAAAAACTACATTAAGTATACCAATATTAAAAATCAATCAAAGTCTACATAATGCCCAACCAATATATATATATATATATATATATATATATATATATATATATATATATATATATATATATATATATATATATATATATATATATATATATATATATATATATAAGCCAGGTTGTATTAGACGTTCATATCTAGTAATTAAATTAAAACGTGATCTCTGTCTACTTCTTACTTATCTAATTCTATTTGTATTCATTATTCTAATTAGGGCCTTTAGCAAAACAATTTCAAGGGATACACGACAAAAGGAATAACGGATGATTTGTTTTTGCCGGGTCCTTTGATGAGAAAAAAAAAAACCTGCGGAAATCCTGGCGTTTGGTGAGTTCATTTATATCAACCGTGATAAGGATAATGTTGCTCATTTCATTTGTTACACTAGTAATAGTACAATAGTATTTATTAACTAATGGGTGATTACTTGGAAAGTTTTATGTTAAAGCTTCTTTATTTGGGCTCCTAATATGAGTAAATATTGTATGCTGAATGGCGGATTCTGATGATTTTGCAAAAATGCCCAGGACTATCTTCTTTTACCAAGAATTATCGTGTCATATGTTGCCGGAGTCAGAAGGAGTAGGCTTAGTACTTTGCACGGTCTTCAATCGCGTCTCTCTTTCTCTCTCTCTCTCTCTCTCTCTCTCTATATATATATATATATATATATATATATATATATATATATATATATATATAGATATATATATATATATATATATATATATATATATATATATATATATATATATATATATATATATATATATATATATACACACTTAAGTAAACTGAATTGCGTTCGTTTCTATATGTTATACGAAATCACATTGCACATGTCAGTATACTCGTAGTTTACTCTAAATATATATATTTTTTTCTAATATAAAAGTAGCCTAAGTTACTCCTTATTACATCAGCTATCTTTTAGTGACAATCTCGTCAAAATCGGTTCAATCGTTTCAGACAGACAAAAATTATAATAATTTTATTTAGGTTTTTATATTCAAATGCATGTAGTAAAAAGTGGTTAATATTACAAACAGACACTCCAATTTAATTTATTAGTATATATAGATGTATTATTTTGTTTCTCGATTGAAAACGTACAGCTTCTGCATGACTCAAGAGAGATCACGTTGAAATCGATTGATTTACAGCTCTCTGGAGCTTAGTGAACAAACTAACACGCAAATAAACACGTGCAAAATTCTAACAATTTGGCTTTAGCCAGGGTTTAACCCAATACAATATTTTTCAATTCTAAATACAAAAAATATCAACCACGTTGGAAAGTCGGTCTGTACACGTGATTGAAAGCTATTGAAGCAATTTTAATCGGGATTAATTTTTTATAATCAATTTCCAAAACACCTTAATATATAAATTTATACAATTTTAATCGAGATTCATTTTTTGTACTCAATTCCAAAAATAACGTAATATATACATTTTAAATATTAAAATATTTTGTTGAGGGGCATTATTTGAATAAAGTATATAAATATATATATATATATATATATATATATATATATATATATATATATATATATATATATATATATATATATATATATATATATATATATATATATATATATATATATATATATATATATATATATATATATATATATATATATATATATATATATAATTAAAAAAAAAAACAACACTTTATTAATTCTAGTCAACGTACACGAAGTGGGGTTTTGTGAAAAGAATATTTATAACATTCATTGAATTGCATTCATCATTCATCTTAAAATATTGATGCATTTCAAAATATACTTGCTAATCTTGTTCTAACAGAAAAAAACGTTTTTTTTTATAAAGTACTCAAGCTTTAGCTAGTATTACTTTTGTAGTACAATTGAAAATCTTCCGATAGTAAAATCTTATAACAATTCGAGCATAGAAGCATACTATACAAGAGTGACATTTAAGTATATTCACAATATTAGCATTCGCCTCTGAAAATGAAAGCCTTCACACTAGTTAACACTTAACTAAAACAATATGGGCGAAAATTAAAAAAAAAAATTATCCAGTCATTTGAAACTCTTTAGTTTTCAAGTCTACTAACAATTATTAAATCCGCAGCATCTCCATTAAGGATCGAGCTCTCGACTCGGGAAAAATAGCGTTATTTTCATAAATCACAGCAACCGCTTCCCTTTCAAACTGTTTATTTCAGTAGAAATATGCAAGTTTTAAAATATTGCTGTGCATAAAAATTGTTCGCGTTGCGTCAAAACAGTTTTAAATTATTTGTGTGTGAAGCTTTCAATTTATTTTTTTGCTGTATTTTTTTGGTAATATGTTTCAAATTATATATTACTATATAAGTGATGTGTCATTTTAAAGCTTTTATTAAGTGTTTAGTAAGAAATCTATTGTTTGTATAGTAATTAATAACAATTTTGTGAGGGGGAAAATGAAAATAATTTAAATATTATCTTCCCCTGTATTGGAATCGAACCCACAGCTTTCGTGTTTACAGTCAGACGCTCACTCAGTGCGCCACGACGGCCTATTTTAAATCCACTTTCAGACGAATATGTCAAATATAGCTTTAAAAGTTCCGTACTTCAAAAGAATAAAATTTCAAACGTAGAAATAAATTTGTTATATTTCTTCTATCATTTTAGCTAATGAATTACTAATACTTGTTGATGTTATTTGAAACAAATACTAAAGAAATTGAAGGTATTTATTTGTTTCTTTTTCTTTTTTTTTAATTATATTTGATTTGAAATTTAGAATAAGAACCGTAGTGACGCAGCGGCACAGTATCTGATTGTACACGTGACGGTTGCGGGTTCAATTCCCATTCGCTATGACAAAAAGACAAAATGCTGCGTTGAGTTCTGCAATGTTTCTGAAATTGAGAGAAAAAAATTGGGGCCGGAGTTCTAGGATCCCTCCGCTTATCCTCTGCTGTAAACGAAACACAGTGTGCATATAAAAAAAATATCATTCTTGGCGACCTGTTCATAAAATATGCAATACTAATTAGAGTTAAAAAAGTACGAAAAGTACAAATGTAGGTAATCAGGTCTACAGGCAGAAGCTTTCAAATTACGTCGTGAAATTTGTTTTAAAATATAAAGCTATATGCTTTGTTCTGTTACTTTAATATTTAAAATCGTGTAACGAAAAGGTTTTAAATGGAATAGTTTACGTAAAATATATATATAATATATATATATATATATATATATATATATATATATATATATATATATATATATATATATATATATATATATATATATATATATATATATATATATATATATATATATATATATATATATATATATATATATATATATATATATATATATATATAAGATAGCTGGACTGAACTTTGACTAATGTCAAGAAAATAAATAAAAGATTAAGGAATTTATAAAAAAAAACCAATGAAAAAAAAATCGTTGACAAAAGTTATAGTAAATATTAATTATAATGAAAAAAAAAACTAGAGCACTACTCGAATTTGTCAGATATTTTCTTTGCTACCAAGTCCCATTATAAAGTTATTGTGTCAAAAACTAAATTAACATGGGCACTTCTCAGCGGAACTGCCTTCCGAGCCGGTGGTAGCCTTATAGTCATTCGACAAATCGACAAGTGCTTGTAAAAGTCAATTTGAATAAAGAATTTTGAATTTTGAATAAAAACTTCGCAAAATAAAAATTCTTTATTTATTTATCGGCAAAGTTGAAAAATTACCATCTAAGCTGCGATAGAATTACTTAGTAGTCGTACAATAATTTAGTTAAGCTAATGTTACTACGGCTGGGCTTAGGATGGGTGTGCAGATTTAATAACTCATGCTCGAGATATAGCCAATGATATTGGGTAACAGTGGAGGCACTCAAAGTAATTAGTACATATAGTCTTACAATAATTTTGTAGGTTCGTTAGATAGATTGCTCTTCATGTTACTCACAACCAGCAGTTGTTTAAACTGAAAGGAGGTCCTTATAACATATAGAAACTAGTAAGGAAAAGCATAGAATAATGAGATAGGCTTGAAATGGTAAAAAACAAATTGAAAATTTTCTTAGAAAGTTAGAAGATGTTTTTTTTTGGACGATATGAAATTTAGTAATGTGTGTGAAACAGAAAGTCTCTACTTAGACGGTATTCAAGTGACATAAGGCAAATCATACAATGTTCTAGATGCTTATGCAGAATTTTTATAAATTTATATTTTTCAAATATTTCTAGAAAAGTTTTCTTTATATACGCTGTTAAGTTCTATTATTAAAGGTATCATGTTTGAAATTTTTTAGCTTTCCAAAGGATTCAGCAGGCAGAGACAGTTACCGCCAAAGTTCTAGTCATCGCGTTGTTTCATACCAGAGCAAGGATATATTAATAAATAATTGACCTGAATGGGGTTCGAACCCAAAACGTTAACTATAAGACGTTAGTTCCACTACGCCACAATGGATTATATTTTAATAAGTAGTACCAGAAAATTATGCTTTATTACTGGCTACTTCATGGGATATTTACATACAAGCTTTAGCTTCAAACCGCTTACTTACTTTCATTTAAACTTCACGCATTTATCATTGTAAGTAGTGAAACCTAGATTTGAGATAACTAAGGTTACACGCCCAAATATTCAAAATTTAAATATTTGATAATTATTTAAGCAGAATATTTAATTATAGTTAAATTTTTACCTTGAAGAGATGACACATGTTAATCACAATTAAGAATATATATATATATATATATATATATATATATATATATATATATATATATATATATATATATATATATATATATATATATATATATATATATATATATATATATATATATATATATATATATATATATATATATATATATATATATATATATATATATATATATATATATATATTTACCTCTTTAAAGCAGGAACGAAAAAGTTAAAAAAGTCCACAAAAATATATAATACTGCCTATTATAGCACCCACAATATTCTCAAAGTTGCGTGAACATTACTAACACAAATTTCTTAAAAAAACCTCTTTAGTGAGAATATCCTAAAATTTTGGGTATTAGAACTTCCTTGGGGTTAAAGAGAAAATTATGCTGAGGTAGGCGAGATTGGCGAGAGCTTGCATTTCAAAAGTTTTTACCAAAATATAGCTGAATAAATGAAAGCTGCATTTCAAATTTGAGGCTATCTTGGCACAGTTGGGAACATCTGACTGTAAACGCGATGATAGTAGATTCGATTCTCGCTTGAAGGAATTAATTATATTCTTGTCATTCTGGTGACAAAAACGCGGCATTGACTTTCGCAACATAACACGTTATGGCTCAAAAGTTGGGGACCGGAGTGTCTTAACACTAGTTTCCCTCCGTGTCTACTCTGCTATATGCAGGATACCATGTAAAGCAAAAACCCTACCCTACCTACATAAAATTCCCCTCCCGAGGGAAAAAGCGTGACGTCTCTATAAGTTGTCATTAAATTTAAAAAAAAAACAACAATATAAAAAGTAATGCCGATGTCATTGTCTTCTACAGCAGTCGTCGTGTCATTAGCAATATGCTCTCATCTTGTATGCGTATATATGTGTTGCCCTTAAGAATTTATTTTGTTTTATTTTCAAGTATATTCTTCACATTTGTTCAATTTTAATATATTATTAACACTTGTATATATATATATATATATATATATATATATATATATATATATATATATATATATATATATATATATATATATATATATATATATATTTATATATTGTAAACCTTATAAAAAAATGATATTATTTTGGGAATCTAGAAAGTGCATATAATATACTATAATATATACGTATATATAATATAAAGTACATATTTTGTCATATATCTTACCGTTGACCAATTTATGCCGTAGAGAAATTAAAAATATATAAATTCAATTGAAACAATAACGGCGTTGGGTTCCGTTACCCAACACGCAATGTCTCGAATGGACGGAAAGTGGAGAACGGAATGTATTTCTACTTATTATAAAAAATAATTAATTATATAAAATACACACATATACATGACAATCTTTTTCATTATACTTAGTTCTAGAAATAATAACAACACAATAGTTAAATACTCATAGTTTATTATTTCGTTAAAGACAACAAATAGTGTCTCTATAATAGGACATTTCGGTTTTATACCAACATTTATATGGATAATAAAAAATGATGACGTAGAAGGAATCTAGCTCAAAACTTGGTTAATTTAAATAGTAAGGTTATTACCATGTGGGTGTATTATATATTTTTTTGTAATTTCATAGATAGCTCTTATTTCTATAAATATAAAAATAAATCTATATTTCTCTTGGTTATCGAACAGATTGACCAATTTCGCTAATTATTTTTTCTTTAATTAATTATTGTTAGGAGATTGTTATAAAAAAAAATGTTTATCTGTCTTTCTGTTTGTTCGGGTCAGTATTATGAATGGCTTAACAGATTTTTATGGGACTGCGAAGCTAGAAGAGGTTGTGGAGCAACTTATAGGCTTTTATCCCAGAACTCCGTTATTACGATATACATACGCGGAACGGTAACGTAGTGTAACGTTACCGTTACTTAATAATATTTATGTTATTAAAAATAATTTATGTTATTAATAATCAACATTGAGTTATGTAGTTATTAACATACAACTTTATTCAAATATTCCCTTGAAAACAAATTCTAACCTCGTAAATATCATCTACAAAATAAAATAATAGTATAATAATTTCAAACAAAAAAAAAACAATTAATTGGATCTAGTTGCTTCATAAAGTAACAAATACGACGCGAAGTTAATCTTATATATTACAATAATATATAATTCTTATATATAATTCTTAATTTCAATCCCTAGTTCCTACATTTTGCTATTACCATACAATTGTTTGTATAAGAGCGTTTGCTACTGTATACAGTACGGCCACTGGTGACGTGTGATTAAATAATATATTAAATATATAATGTTTTTTGATTCATTTGTAAAAGTAACTTTTTTTTTCATTTAAATATACTTGTGATTAATAGTTTCGTAAATATTTGTTGCAAATCTTAACGCCGCCTTTTGTTTCTAATACTGTGTACGTTATGTCAGTATAAATTGACTACATTTATAGCTAAATGTAATAGATAAGATAGTATATATTTTCAAGAGACAGACAGATGGCAATACACACAAAAATTATTACATTAGCAATAAGTGGACATAAATGAAGAGTTTTTATTTATCTATCCAAATCGAAATCGAAAATCGATTAACGTAATATATTGATGGACTCATAAGTTAAAAAAAAAAAATTGTCTTCATTAGTCATTAATAAATCGGTGAACTAAGAAAAAAAAAGACAAAATACAAAAAAAATATATATTATATATCATGATATACAGTGGCATAGTTTCTCACTGTAAACGCCGTATTTATCCATTTATCCTTCTAGGGTCACATATGTCCCATATATTGTGAGAAAGGCTGAAGATATCCTTGTACTTACATACTTAGTAAAATGTACCCCTAAATGAGATTCCTAGGGGGTTCATCCAACAAACCTTCACTTTGATTTTAAAAAATTAATAATAAATCATGAAGTTACAAATAAAATTAAAAAGAAATCGTAAAGACAATAGTTGGTGGAGCCCTCAAATGCATAGATTTTTTTTTCTCTTTCTTGTTCTTCTCTTTAGTTATGGCATTTCCAGCGTGCTAGAATATTTTTTTGCCAAATTAAAAACCAAAGTCAAAGTCAAATTTTATTAAGAAAAAGTAGATATTATAAGCTTTATATTTTGAAAGTCAAACAATTTGTCACCGGTACACTAAAACTAATGCCTCAGCGATTTGAGATTTAGCTTTAATTTAATTTAGATTTTGATTTTTGATAACTTTTAAAAAAATTTAACTAAAGAAAAGGTAGCCATCTATGAACTCTCAGCATCTAAATTTATCAAGAAGAATAGTTAAACTCAGTCACGATAGTGGCATTAAGTATAGAAATTAAAATTACGCGTTGAAGATTTATAAAAATAGTAAAAACGTCTTGTAACCCCTTTGTGAGGTTTAACATTTGTATCTCGAACATATGGTAGTAATAAAATTTGACTAATGGCTTTACAGAGGCGAATACTCTGACTAACCAACTGACTATAATGTATGTTTTCTGGGATACTAGCTAACTAAGAGGCGTGCGATATATATATATATATATATATATATATATATATATATATATATATATATATATATATATATATATATATATATATATATATATATATATATATATACGTGATATATATATATATATATATATATATATATTATATATATATATATATATATATATATATATATATATATATATATACTGACACCCACGTAGTTCAGGAAACTGAAATATGGTATGGGATATACCCAACTATCCATATGGAAAGTGTAGCTAAGTTAGACAAAATTTCCACCACTCCACCGGGAACGGGAAAAAAAACGGGATTTTACGTTTTATAGTCGTGTGCTTATAGTTCTTGTTGTATAAATAATAAATAAAAAATATATATTAAAAACAAACGCCTTACTCTTCTTACAAATCTTTGCCAATTTATTTTTCAATCTACCCTTATAACGCCCTTCCCTATTACAGTAGGGGTTCACCAGGGCTCAGCTCTTAGTCTGTTCTTATTCAATGTAGTGCTGGATACTGTCTCGGCCCTCTAATACATCCAAGGCCGGCCTCCGTGGCTGCTGATGTATGCCGCTGACATAGTACTCATTGACGAGAACCAATTGATGAAGTGAAGTGAACGCCTCGAAGGGTGCGCTTGAGAACGGTGATCTTAAACTGAATATGTCAAAGACGGAGTACATGGCTTGCGGAAACCCGTATTCGAGCACCATCCACATTGGGCCTGAGCCAGCCGTTGAGTCGGAAAAGTTCAGGCACCTTGGATCCGTTATGCATGAGTCTGGAGGCATCGACCACGACATCCATGCCCGTATAAGCGCTGCCTGGGCCAAATAGCGGGAGGTCACTGGTGTGGTCTGTGATGGAAGAATACCGCCTAAGCTCAAGGGACTGATATACAAGAGCATTATCCGACCGGTTCTTTTATACAGCATCGAATATTTGCCAGTATTATCTCGGCACACTCAGGAGCTTCACGTCATGGAGATAAAGATGCTGAGGTGGATGTGTGGCGTTACGCGGTCCAACCGCATACGCAACACATTCATTCGATGTAGTCTTGGGATCCGTGGCGTGGCGGAAAAGGTCCAAGAGCGTCGCCTGAGATGGTATTGCCATGTTATGCGCCGACCTAAGAACTATGTCGGAAGGTAGTGCCTTGACATGTCTGTCCCTGGAGTTAGATCACCCGGACGCCCAAGAAAGCGATGGCTGGATATCGAGACGCAGGAAATAAGAGCTTTTTTTCCACTGAAGATATTCAAGACCGAGCTAAGGAGGGTAAGCTTAATTTAAGGGTAGGCTTAGGCGTAGGTAGGTAAGAGGGTAAGCTTAGGGCAGAAGAAGAACCTGCAGCTGCTCAATATTTAAAAAATGGAACAATGGAGTGATTACTAAAATCTCTCTATCTTTACATGACTACTGTCTCTACGTGTTATTTATTTAATATATATATATAATATTGTACAATAGTATAAACGGGTTCAACCGCTTTCCAGATTAATTTCTAATTTAATTTCCTTACGCCTTCTTAGAAGCATTACGTTATCGTCTTCATTTTGTAGCATTTTAAGTGTTGCTCTTAAATTAAGGACAAGTATTACAACCCTGGTAAGTGCTTGAGTCTGTGTTTTGTTTTTTTGGTTATATTTAGATGTAGTAAATTATTATATTTAATTTGCCATCTTGACGCAATGGGATTTGCGTGAGTGACGTGACGTCTCACGTCACGTTACTCGGGAAAATCCCAAAAACTCGGAGGAATCCCGTGGAAAAAGGTCCAGCGTTAAGCTCCGCCACTCAACATGCATTGACAAATTGCGATAAAAGGAGAACTACGATCTCTTACATGCTATATGCGGGCCAAAGCGTGAAGGTGAAAAAGGAAAAGTAAAAATAATTATAATCCAATAATTTTAGGACATGAAAATTGAAAGTGGCTTAAAATTTAAATATAGCTATTCCTAAGAAATTTGTGTTATCCTTTAAACAAGTAATTGTTCTACGAAGATAATCCTTTAAGCAAAATAACTAAAATAACAACCTTCCGATATTAAATAACAAATATAGGTATTGAGTCTCGAAGCGCTTGCTAAGTAAGTATGAAATTATTTATTTTACTGAATTTATAGATTATTATAATAACTTCTTGTTAGAAATATTTATATATATATATATATATATATATATATATATATATATATATATATATATATATATCTATATATATATATATATATATATATATATATATATATATATATATATATATATATATATATATATATATATATATATACACACACAAACAAAATGCTAGAAGACAGTCATTTCTCACTGCACCATGTAAATTTGAAATCCAGGTACATCGACTCGAATATATCGTAGAAAAAGAAAAGATATACTGTTATACTGTATAGGGAAATTAAGCCATAGCTTAAGCTGTTGCTTACTTTTATCTATAGCTTAATTTGTACAGTATATTTTAACGCTTCTATTTAACGTTGTACAGTATTTTTACTTCTAATTATACAATATATTCTATACCTATTCTTTGTCTGAAGATAAAAGTAAATTTTCTTTTAAAACATTCCTCAGAAACAATGTGAGATACAACAATACTGCTGTATTTCAAGATGCTTATACAATTTTGTCTTGTGTTTACTGACACTGCATTCTGCTGAGATGCCTTTGAAAATACTAAAATGCTGAGATACTTTGTACATTTTAAAAGTATATATATATATATATATATATATATATATATATATATCTATATATATATATATATATATATATATATATATATATATATATATATATATATATATATATATATATATATATATATATATATATATGTATATATATATATATATATATATATATATATATTCATTCTTCAGAGTGGAAATCGAACCCATAGCCGTCGCGTATATTAACTATATATATTAACTATATAGTGTTTATAGTTAATATATACGCTTTATATTGTATATATTGAAGAAATTGTATATTGTTATAGGCAGGTGGTAGTTTAAATATAACTTACAAAAATCATTTTGTTTTTTTATGGTTTTTTTACTTTTAAAATATTATTCTTCAATACCAAAACAAGATTTATTGGAAAACGTATCCAAATTTAGATGTAGAGCTGTATTTGAACTTGCGCCTCTTGCCTCATTTAGACAAGGGGCGTCGGCAAGTTTAATCATATACATATATATAAAATATATATGCTTTTTATTTCATTAATATAGTACCTTTTTATTGAAAACTAAAAACTAAAACTGAAAATCTGTTTAGATTTCTTTTTACCTGTACTTAACTTCCAGATAATGCGAACTGGGGTAAGACTAGACGAATATTTAGTCAAATACAAAAAAAAAATACTTATGTTTTTTTACAAATAAATATTAGTTTTATTGTCAAAGTAATATAGATAATAATTTAAAAACCTATAAAATTCGCAAAAAAACATTACAAATTATTTAAGCTGAAAGGGCCAATCGCTTTTAAAAATATCTACTAAGTAAATAACTTGAATCACAATTAAAACACAAGTACATCCGTTTGGGAGTTACGATGCCACAGACAGACAATTGTGTATCTAACACACATATACATACACATCACCTCTCTTTTGTGTCAGAGGTTAAAAATACTTGGCAGCATGTGCAAAGAAGATTTGCCTGATGGGTTTCGCAACATACTAAAAACCCCTCGTTCTTAAACCCCAGAAATCAGGATATTAGATCAGATAAAATACCGACTTTGTCTCCCAAAGTAAATAAACACAAAATAGCTGCTTTTGTTCCATTAGCCATATTGAAGTTCAATATTTTCAAATTTAAAATTTCCAATATAATATATACTGTATAAGCTATTATTATTTTAAATGAAACGACAACATCCATTTTATTTTCACAAGAAGATTTAAAAATATATCATTTTGAATAGAAATAGAGTATTTTATTTAATGTTTTCGAACAATAGTGCTTTTCAGTTCGCTGAACAACGAATTACAGGAAGAATCTCGAATACGCATTCAATTTGTTGCATCCACTGGAATTTGTCTGTGTACAAATTTCTCAAACATGTATTAAAGTGATGTAATAAAATTTTACAGTAGCATAAAATTTTAAAAGGTAAATTTAAAGTATGCATATGTATACTATATATTATATAAATAAAATTGAATATTATTAATTTGAAATTGACAACCACTGTATCTTAAGAACTAGGCAATGGACTTAAGCGCTTTTGAAGCAAATTTTAAGTTATTCCAACATATTAGAAAGGTCCTGACAAACGTAATCTTGCCTGGAAAATATACGTCAAATATATTATTTTTTCTTCTTTATGTGATATGTTTACAGTATACATGTATTGAATACAGCTACTTACCAGGCCCCATAATATTTTAAAAATCTATTCACAACTTCTGTCTTTCTCGTCTTCATTATCTGATAGTACGAAACCAATATTAAATATTTTTTTCCATGAAGGAATATACTTGTTAAATTAGTTGGTATGTTGATAAATAACAACCAAAAACCAATCTTCAAAATGCTAGAGATAAGAAAAAGTTAACATATGCATTTTAATCAAGTAAATAGCCCTCTTACATATATATATATATATATATATATATATATATATATATATATATATATATATATATATATATATATATATATATATATATATATATATATATATATATATATATATATATATATATATATATATACATACATACATATATATATCTGAAAAAATCCACCTAAGACCGATAGTATATTTCATTAAACCGAGAAACTGTAGTCCCTCACGTAACGTATAAAACGACGGGGTTGACTTTATGACGTTGTGTTCTGATTGAAAAACGTAGACGTAAAACACAATATATTTTATTCTATATAGTCTAGTAGGTTTTACTATACTTATTGCTATTAGTACATATGATAGAGAAATTCTTTAAAAAAAGGAGTCATTCTCCTCGAGTGGGCATTGAAGCCACAACTTGTCGCGTAACCTCTGCGACACGTCGGTCTTGAATTATTTTAATTTTCTTCACTCTGGCAACAAGGCAAAGCGCGGCGTTGAGCTCCGCCACTGTACACGCAATGTCTGGGAAGGTGCCTACCCTCTTATGTGCGTGGAAATAGCGAGAATAGCTTCTCGCTATTTCCACGCACCACGCTAGCCAAAAGAAGATGAAAATTTGAACGAGACGAGATATGAACCCAAGCCTCTTGGAAGCCGTACTAGATAAAAGTAATAAAAAAACGTATAGATTATGTGCTATAGCTAATGAGAAAACTTTGAAATACTAATGTTTGGTATAAAAATTTTACCATACTTAAATATGAAATGGCATCTAACAGGTACCGCCCAAAACTTTATTTGAAACGATTTGAAATTTTTCTGTATTTCTTTTGAATTTATAGTGGGTATATTCTGAAACTAAGCAATTTTAACACATTTGTTTTAAATAAAACTTCAAAACAAAATATCTTCAGAGATAGATAGACGAACATATTTTCTGTGTATAGCAGGTTGACGAAGAGAATGTAGTATTTAAACACTCTGTTCTCAACTTTCACTGGAACTGAAAGCCAAGCGATCTTACTTTTGCGGAAAGTTTATTTAAAATTTAAATTTAAAATATTAAATATATAATTTGAAAATTATTCCCAAGATTGGGTATCGAATATAGAACGTTCACTTTACAGTCAGACATTGTCCCATTGCTTATCGACCTGGTGACTGGAGACCTGGTGTTTATTACAAGGCAAGGCTTACTATAAATTAGAGTATGTGTTATACAATTAAAACTGATTACAAATTAATGTTCACCTTTGACCTGATGGTGTAACCTTGCAACAATTGTGCCCCAAAACCCAAGACCGTGTTTCTTGGGGCAGAAGAGTGAGGAGGTCCGACCCTGAGTAAACGGGATCAGGAATAGAAGAAGATGATGATAAGTTAATGTTTAATTCTCTTACAATTTTTTAATTTTGGTTATGATTGCGATTTTTAGTATTTAAAAAAAAATACAAATTTCACTGGTAAATCTGTTCTATACGTCATGTTCCAGGTAGAGATATTAATTAAGTTAGTCTAGTCTAGCCTAGTCTTTATGTATTTAAAAACGGAAAGTGGAGAACAGAGTATATTGACTCTACTAACATTATAAAATGCGAGATTCATGAAAAATATTCCATTGTGAAGCAACTTGTTGACTTGGCTGTGACACCGCGTGCAAAAAATTCAATATCGTGGCCGCTATAGCGGTATGATATTAGATTTTTTGTATGAAAAGATATTGACAAGGCAGCGAAAATACAATTACGACTAAGTAAAAATGGAACGCGAGGAACGGAGTGTCTTAACACTAGATTCTCTCCGTCTATCTTATTATATGCAACATTAAGCATTTTAAATATGATAGGTATAGTGGAGAATAAAATTGATTTGTTGCTATGTATTAAGCAATATTTTAATACACATCCCAAAATATACATACCTATATAGAAAAATTATACGGAGGGTTCTCTTTTTGATTTGAAATACTAATTTTAATTACTTAGATTTCTCTAAGACATATGACACATTTTAATTCGAACCTAAGGTAATGTTACCGCTGGTACGGAATAGCCTATAGCCTTCCTCGCTAAATGGACTATCAAAATTACCTTTATTAATTGAGCACCGTCGTGGCGCAGAGCCTGCGCCTTTGAACGCGATGTTTATGGGATCGATTCCCACTTGTGGAGAAAAAATAATTTTCATTTAGTTCGCTCTGGCAACAAGGCAAAGCGCGGCGTTGAGTTCCGCCACTCAACATGCAATGCCTTGATTGGTGGAAATTGGGGAACGGAGTGACGTCACATGAGGTTCCTTTAACCTATGTTGCCCTCTGTCTACATTGCTATGTTAAAAAAGCTAGCTAAAAAAATTACTAAGATTTTTTTTTATATTATCAAGTTCAAGTGTTTGTTGAGTTGATCGTGCTAATCTCAGAATCTGCTGGTTCGAATTGGAAACCTATTTTGGTATTAGATGGGAATATCCCAGAAAACGTCCGAGAATGTTCTATATCACAATTTAAAAAAAATAGTGAAACGACGTTTGTGTGTTAAAGGTTATTACCTAATTAATGATTTTGTAAATGATAATACACCTTGGGAATGAAATGCTCGCTCCAGTCTATCTCAAGCGTATCATTGTCAACAATGAATAATTGTATAATTGTAAATAACTATATAAAAAAAAACGTCCCGCTGAGTTTCTTGCGCCGGTTCTTCTCAGGTCTGAGGCATTATCTTTAGTGAACCGTAAATGTATTTGACGTTCAAAAACTGAATCTTGTATTCTTACTTTGAATAAAATTATTTGAATTTGAATTTTGAATTTGAATCTATCGTGTGACGTGTAGCTATATTAGGAGACTTCGATCGCTTAGATTTTTTCATGTGTTTTAAACAATGCTTTAGTTACTTCCATTGGATCGAGTAAAACCGCAAGGAAAGGCTAGTTTAAATAATTATCTTGATATCGTTATCACCAGTGCGGTGTAGCGTTTCACCACTTTGTTCAGTAGTAATGTCTCAAAGTCTTGACACTAGGCTATCTACCCACCCTGCTTGTAAAAGCTATGATTATTTCTAAAAATACCAAAGGTCACATATTAGTATAATGTTCCAACCTTGGCGAAAGTCAAATGAAAAAGATTTAATTTATACTCTAAGCAAAGTTTGAGCCGTAATTTACTGGAAAAATTATAATGAACTTCACTTTACCTAATTTAGAATTTATCTCGAGAGTAAGCTTTAAATATATTGTGAGCTTAGATATTATATTCTATGAGAGAATTTTTTTTTTTTACATTTTGTATGAAAATCGCCGCGGAATCAATACTTGTAGAGTACTTTCCGTTAACCTAGAGTTATGAAATTTGAGGAAAAGTGAAAGAGAATAAAGGTAAACTGCCTCAAAATTTATAATATATGAGTTTAACACAAATAGAAATCATTACAAATTCATATTTGTAGTTCATCTCATACAAAATGAGTGGATATGACAAAATTTAAGCTTGTCAATTGTTTAATTTAATTTTATAACTTGTTCTTCCCGTTGACTTATAATCATAAAATGGTACGGAACCTTCGGTGCGCGAGTACTACTCGCACTTGACCGATATTTTTCTATAATAGAAAAAAAGTGGAACCCACTCTGTCCACTCTACTATATGCGGAAAAAAAATTCAATAAAAAAAAGTACTCAAATAAAAATAGCGCATCCCTATCAGAACTCAGAAGTGTTATTTTTCTATGAACATATATTAATACTATATTATTATACAATCTGCAATCAAAAATTTCCAAATACGTAAATTTGAAAACAAAAGTGTACTAGCTGAATCTATTATCATATAGCCAATTTGTCTGTAAAGGGGCCATTGTAGAATAAGGTCTCACTGTAAACACGATGACTGGGTGGGCTCGATCCCCAGTCAGTAGAATGATTTATTTTCATTTTTCCACTCAGGCATAAGAAAATGCCACGCCGATTTTCGCCTTTCATTAGGACGTAAAACACGGAACTGGACGTTTAGATTCTAGATTGCAAAAATAAGTAACTAAACCTAACCAGATTGAACCCATAATTATGACTTGTCAAATGAGATTTCGAGGAGCACTCATCTTAATAATCTACTTCTATATAAAAATACATAAAAAATATATTTTTTTCGAGGCATCTATTCACATGAACAATAAATCAAAAGTATTTTTGTAGGAAACTTTTCAACTATTCCTTAGAGCGTATGAAATTAATCAAAAGATAAAGACTTTGAAAGTTTGCGTAGTTGCCGAAAATGTAAAGAAATATCGCTCGAACGTTGAAAAACCATAGTGGTGCTGTTAGAATGTATCTCAACGGAAAATTATATGTAATATAGCTTTTTTCCAGTAAGGTTATATAAAACTTACCCACTTACTTACTTAGCCTAAGGAAGTCCACGGATTTGTTGGGACAGATCTCTTTTACAGAAGTCTACAGTTATAAACAAGCTTTTATGGGTATTTTTTTGTGTCTATGTTTGTTTTTAGACCAAAAATTACAAATATAAAGTGCAATTTTGATTTCTCGTCTTCTTTTTCTAGCCTTTAACTTGGAAAGTGAAATAAAGACGTTTTCATAATTGGCTCTTTTTGTTTTGTATAGCTTAAATAAATAAAAGCTTCAAGAGCGAGTCAAAATCGCAAACGAAGGGTTCCATACATACATATATAATTGTTGGACATCTTCAAGTACAGTTAGTATATAAAAGTTGACAAACTTAAATTTGCTGGCGTATCCACTTCGTACGGAATTTTTATATATATATATATATATATATATATATATATATATATATATATATATATATATATATATATATATATATATATATATATATATATATATATATATATATATATATATATATATATATATATATATATATATATATATACATATATATATATATATATATAAGGGTAAAAAAGTATATATATATATACATTTACACATTTACACTTTTTTTTACCCTTGCCAAATATTATAATTCAAGGTCGACGGGCATACTGCCGTAGGTATTGAATTACGAGGCAAATTTCATACAAAATACGATAAAAATGAAGCATAAAAATTAATATCTTTAGACTAATTGTCTTATTTATTACATTTATTATCAGACGTTACATTTTTTTATACTCTTGGGGACTATAAATTTTGACATATCATATTAATTAGGTTTAAAGATACTTTATTCTCATAAAAAACAAAAGTTACATGTCACTTACATTAGACCACAAAAGGTTTTATTTAAAGTAAAAAAAATCTAAATAAACACCCATCGAAACCGAGTAGGTACGCATTACAAGCTGTAGGTTATTATATTATGGTGAAATGAAAAAGTTGATCGACTGACTTATGACTGACTCACTCACTCACTTATAACTGACTTACCTCTCATGTTTACAGTACGAGTATATTCCTAGCCAATTCACGCTTAAATTATGGCAACGAATTAATATTTTGAATTATTGAGGTAGTTTATTAAAAAAGTTCCCTCCTAGGTATCGAAGAAGGTATCGGTAACGAAATATAAGACAAGGTATCGAAAAAGTACTAAACCGAAAAAAAATTATAATAATAATATGAAGACTAGTATTTGCATTTACATTCTAGCCTTCTCTTACGTTTTTTAAGATAGGCAGTTAAATTTCCTCATATCCACTTTGGGTAGGCTGGGAGCAAGAGTGAATTGTTCTTCCACGCGCTCTTTTCTATCCATTTTACATATTATAAGAAAAAATTACATAAAAAAATAGTATATAATTTACAAATGCCATTACTCATTTCAAACTAAGTGGTTTAAGATGACTTTGTATAGATTATCACTTATTAATTTCTTGGCGCCGCCATGGCGTAGTGCAGTCTCACTGCGTACGATAATTATTTATGCAAATTACATACAAAAAACACGGGGTGTAGCCGTGTCAAGCTGTTTAAATTAATATAATTTATGTACTAAATAATATATGGAATATTATTATTTTGAAATCCAATGCTGTCGAGAAGCCTTTTGCAACCGTATACGACCTCTTTATTTGGTTTAGACTTTTAACCGCGTGTAGGCTGAAACTGTATATTTTTATGTTCTATTTTAACAGTCACTACTTTAAACTATAGTCTTATTTTTAAAACTAGCCAACCAAACCACTTGATTGAAACTCTCGGCTTTACTGTATATATTCTACATATTATTATACGCTTTTTTTTTGGTATTTTTCCCTCATATAATATGTCTATAAATTAAATATCGCGTCTTGTAAAGATTTTCCACAATATCCACTATTTTTTGCTATAAATTCCATTATAATCAGTTCAGTTTTTCCGGAGTTAGGCCCGGACAAACAGAAAGATAGATGGAAAAAAAATTGTTTGTGTTTTAGTAAAGTTTGGATAATTATGTAGTATATACCAACACTCTTGAAAATATATAATTTTGAAATCACTAATATTGGTTATTACATTTTTATGGTAAAAATTAAAAGTTATGCTAAATGGAAATCTCCATACGCCTCCTACCTCAAATGAGCTAGCTTCTCTCTCCACAAATTGATGACCGTGTATTTTAAATTATATTATTATCTCGCTATGAAACTGTGTTCTTGAAGGTCAACTAAGGTCCTCTAACCCCTTTTACCACTCGTTCTTACATCACTTAGCATCTAGATCACTTAGCATGGCAAGCATCCCTTCTTCATTTTTACTGCAGCATCTTCTTGTATTAGATATTTTGTATCAAAATAAATAAATAACAAATTGCTACAGAATTCTTCATTTAGAATGCTAATAAAATACGATATTCAAAGATAAAAGACTGAATGTAAAGTGGAAGCTATAAAATAAATGTTTTATATAGAAAATTATATTTTTTTAAATTTTTAGAAATGTTACACTATTCTAGAATGAAGCCAGAAAATTTGGTTTGTTAAAACAAGTAGGTAATTTTTTTACGACCGCCTATGAAACTCATTAGCCTAGTTAGAGCGTTGTTATTTTAACATTTCTTTAACATATTTATATATTAATATTAAAAAAAAAACACATTATATATGAGATGAATAAATATTTTTAAATATTATAATATGTGTAAATATTTTTAGTTTTAGTGAGTTTTTCTTCTTTTGAAGATTTTGTACAAAACTAAGTTAAGCTTCGTTTAAGGTTGAGTTGTCTGCTTCCTGTACATTGCTTGCATGCCAAGGGTGCACTCTGATTGGATTTCTTAAGGCAGAAATAATCATGTGATATATCACTCCACTAAGAATCTGAATATTTATAAATCCATCATCCCCCCTCCTCCTATAATCAAACCCACTACTATGGTTGTGCACTACACATCCCACTTGGAAATCAGTTTATTAGTTTTTTTTTGAAACTTTACGGTGTAATCCGCTTATATGAGGATAGGCGGAGGGAAGCTAGTGGTAAGATACCCTATTCCCCATTTTCAACCAATTTTCTCAGATATTATGTGTTAAGTGGCAGATCTCAACTCCACGCTGTGTCTTGTTGGCAAAACGAGGTAAATTAAATAAATTAAATTAGCTTGTACGCTGTATCCTGCACATGGCAGGGTAGGCAGAGGGAACCATATGTACCTAGTGTTAAGACACTCCGTTCCCCGCTTTCCGCCTTTTAAGGCATTGCGTGTTGAGTGGTGGAACTCAACGCCGCCAAAGCGAGGTAGTAAGAATAATTAATTATCCCGTGTCCACATCGAACCCACACCCGTCGTCGAACAGTCAGAAGTATAAAATAAATTTATAAAGAAGAAAACAAACCAATTTCTCAATGTACGTACAATATCTACAATATTGGCCCTTATATCTCAAGTACTCGTCATATGCAATACAAAGGCGTAAATAGAAGCAAGAGGCGATCTGAAGTCACGCGTCCGTAGTAATGTATTACGTGACCTCATGGTACCCTCTTTGCTGTGACTTAGCATACTATAAGAGTATATATAGAGTGAGAGCATAATACGAAAATATGAGATATGTGAGTTTTAAAAGTATGGGCGTTTTCTCTTTTCTCATTTTGGAAAAATACTATGAAGAATTTTGTTGTCTGTAGCTTTAAGCATTAGCTGCAAGCTTTATATCTTTATATAAATGTTTATTTAGAAATAAGAGAGAAACAAAATATACCATTTGGGGTTCATAAAGGCTATATTTTATTATTATTGAATAAAAAATCCACAGAAAAATAATGTGTAAATACGTCGAAGAAAAGCGAGCCAGATATGATATGACCGGAGTATGCTGACTGAACGGTTCCGTATAGACGACCATAATGTTCACCAAAAACCTTAGTCCTTATTAGTCTTTTTGTAGAAAAAAAGTTTATGGCACTGTAAAGCTAGCTTTCATATTTGACAGATTGCAAAGGTTTTTTTTCTTTTTTATAAAATGAAAGAAAGAATTTTCATATAAAATTGAATTTGTCTTCGAATCCACAACCATCGCCTGTATATTACATTTACATTAAAAAAAAATTTGATATCGTATTATTAATTAAAAACATTTTGAAGAATGTTTTGTAAGAGAATAAGAGGGAACTTTGGCCTGGTTTTCCAGAACGAGGTCGATGATGTCGTAATCTAATGATAATGTGTGAAATTAAAAAAAAGTACATAAGATATTACTGTAAAAATATATAATATGAGGCAGAAAATAGAGATCGGAGTGTTTTCTCACTAGACTATGTTTGCTTCTCTTTTAACAGAGAATAGAGTCTGTTACAAAAGTATGGAAATGCATACAAAATTTATATTCTCATAGTTCATATAGTATTATATTCTTTATTAATTAAGAGAACTGTAGCTCTGTTTGCTAGTCATTTTATTCTGTCAATGTAAATTTATAAGACTATTAGTTCTATAATAAACTAAAAATAAAAATAAAAAAATACAAAACCTTTCACTAATCAGCTTCATTTAGAATAATTAATTTAACATTCTTAACTTTATATTTTATATTTTCTATCTAACTATATTATAAACATTAATACTGAGAATTTTGTACTGTGCCTTCCGAATTGTTATAATGGAAATGTTCTTTTTTTTTGCTTTATCATAGCCCATAAAACAATTCAAAGAGATTAATTTATAAGAGATTTAACTCTCTTTAAATGAGAGCTGAGTGTATCTTCTCTTTCTTCTTAGCTCTATTTTCTCTATTTCAGCTAAATTCGGATCATGTGCGAAAATCATGAATCAAATATAATATATATTTTATAAATAAAATAAAAAAAAAATACAATCTAATAATACTATTTAGTAGTATAATTAATTAATTAATAATTAATTCTATTATTTAATTATTAATCGCCAATATTTATTAATATTATTAATTAATTTTATTATGACCGTTGGTTACACAATATACTCATCTAACCCATACATTCGAATGAAATGATTTGAGGTATATTTTACGATTAGTAGCGTCCAGTATTATTTTTATAAGAAAACTTATAATAGAGTTGCATCTAATTGGTGTATACACTCAGCGAGGAAAGACATGTTTATTTTAATCTCACTGTAAATCGTTGCCAGAGGAACAGTATGAGCATTGAGGGGAGAAATTCGCATACCATTTACATTAAGTGTGGTACAAGTGTAAGCGATTTACGCTCTTAATACTTCTTTTTTTTTCTTTGCTTCTTTTTTCTTTCTTTGCTTCTTTTTTCAATTTTATAATTATAGGTCAACAGGATACACCTCAGGCATAAACATAAGTTTAAAAGCTCGTATATTTCAATTGTTTTGATTTAGAAGTTTGATTTTTTCTGTGTTCCAAGAGATATGATATTAAATTAAATTTGAGACATCCATGATGTTGAGAAAATTAACTATACAGTCTCACAGATAGACAGACAGATAGTCGAAACACTAATGCATACTATAAGGACACTGTTTCTTTCTTCTGGGTACGGAACCCTAAAAAAATATATTTCTTCAAAAATCGCTGTAACTTAAACCCATTGAGATAGCTGTGTTAACGAGAGCATGCAATTTAGTTGTCTACTTCTTATTTCCTCTCCTTGATAAATGATTCGTCGTGGAATGCCCGCTAATTTCTGACTCCAACTCAAAGGTCGGATTTATACCATTTCCTTTAGTTTCTGCTACATTTAAAGCTTTCTTGAGAAAATAACATGGCCTTATTAGCACTTGTTCGCAGTGCTTTTGAAAAAAAAAAGAATTATTTTAAAACTAATTCTTCTTTCAGTCTTTTTAGTAAGTCTTGATTTTACGTTGGTTTTAATATTATATTTGAATTTATCATTTACTAGTGTTCCAATCGCGACTTATCTCGCGTATAGTACACAAAATTAAATTTATGATCACATCATACTTGTCCATGACATGAATATTATAAATACTATAGCAAAGGCTATACATACAAGCATTTTGCTTCAATTATTTTGTTTATTAGTGAAAACCACATCAAAATCTACAACATAATATCGAATATTTCAACGAACATTAGTGAAATGTGGCTACCATGTAAGGAAGATACGAAAAAGATATAATGTAGTTCTGTATATTTAAATATATACAGAACTACTATATTTAAATTTAACGCCCCACTTTTCGCCTAATTTATGTGACATTGCATTGAGTGGCGGAAGCCAAAGCTTTTCTCTTTTACCAGAGTGAGGAAGTTGAAAAATTTCATTGGAAAATCTAACCCAAAACCATCGCTTTCACAATTAGACGGCCACAATATATGCTTGTTAACTAATGTTAAGGAATTGTATACGTGTGAGCCTTTAAATACAAGCTTTTTGTTGTTACAGAAATCTTTTGTTTACCAAAAAGCTTTCTTTATATGTCCTTCAAAATCTCATTACATTGAGTTCAGACTCTAAATATGTAATATCTCTGAAAATAAGCGGAAAAGCAGAGTCGATTCTCATTCTGAAGGAAATGATTATAAGGAATTTATTTTTAAATCCCAGCTTTGGTAACAGAAAACGTGATATTGAGTTAAGCCACTAGCTTGGACCGTATTCCAAAGTTAATTCGAATTTAGCTTAATATTCAACAAATATCTATATAAGGTAACAAAGAAAAAACAAAAACAGTAATAATATTTTGTTTTTTTTTTTAATTAATATATACATAAATATTATCTTTACCTTGTACCCCGTATATAACAGGTCAGAGAAAAGTAATGTTACGACACTACATTCCTCGCTCCTTGCCCTTTAAAGCGAGCGAAAAAAATTAAAATAATTCTTTCTAAGTGGGAGTCGAACCCACAGTCTCACGCTTACAGACAGACTTTGCGCCGCTGCAGTAGGACGGCCTAACAAATTTAACAATATAAATTCAGGCATAAGTCCAGCATAATATGGACTATAATAAATCATTCTGTATAGAAATTAAACGAATAAAAATACAACAGTTTGGTGGCGACAAGCTTGTACAGTACTCTCAAATTAGAGGCGGATAAAACGCAATCCTTCTTTTAAATGAAACGCCAAGTTTCACTAACGACCCTTGGTCCTGGTAAATTCATGGAACAACAACGTTTGGCCCAATTTAGCGGATGTAGCGAGAATTGTATGTTTTTGTGCTATGTTTTAATCACATTTTTTTTATAGCTTCACGCTTTAACTTGCATGTTGTGGGATAAGAAGGTAATTTTAAGATTCCGTTCTTTATTTTCTGCTGAATTATTGAGATATTGCGTGATGAGCAAAATAAATCAACAAACAGCTTCATATTGGTACCAGAGAGAGGAAATTTAAATTATCAATTTATTCGAGTGGGAATCGAACCCAGTTGTAGAAGAAAATATAAATTTGAAAAATGAGAAGGTGAAATCATGCTACATAACATTTTATACATGATTTTTATGAAAAGACTGTAACAAACATATATATATATATATAGTATATATATATATATATATATATATATATATATATATATATATATATATATATATATATATATATATATATATATATATATATATATATATAGAGCTTAATATTCATATTATTTTTCGATTATAGCTAAGACAGTATTAAAATTTTACGTGCAGCATTTTTTTTAATATATTTAAAAAAAGAAGAAAAGAGACGAACAGTATTTTGTCACAATTTAAAAAATTATAATTTAACAGTAACTCTTTCAACACTTAAGACTTGTTATTGCGACGCACATAGTACTGTCACAGCTTTCATTCTCACTTAGAAATAAGAAAGGTTAGAAGCTTTCTGGTGATAACGACGTTGAAAGTAACAGATCATGTCGTTTACTATAAGTTAAAATCTTTCCTTCTCGTTTAATTATAACTGAATTTTCACCTCTATTGTCGTTTGTGACAACAATCACTTTAACCGATCAAACTGTATTTAATATATCTGATTTTAATATGTCATCCAAAAATCATAAATAACGAAATGGCCATCACTGTAGAGGAGCGTGGACTAATACTAAATTAAGTAAAAAAGAACTACATAATAGAAATTTGAAATAAAACAACCTATGCCTACTATACACGTGATACAGGGCTATAGGTATATAAAGTTAAAAAATAAGCTTTATAACATAGAAAACTTTAAACAAAAACATCAATTATATATAACTATTCGATATAGCAAATAATTTCACGCTTTTCACGTTCAAAAAATACATTTCACTTGCGCCAGTTAAATAAAAAAGCATTCACCGTAGCTTTGACACGCGGAAAACAGTAATTCTAGACTATACAGATATAGCGCTTAAAATGCGTTAGGCTGTTGTTTTAGAGAGTTTCGCATTTCAATAGTGGCCGCGGGTTTTTGCAAATACTATTAAATTAAATGGGTATTCGGGAACGTGTATGCGCGTTAGAGTTGTGGTGGTTAATCTAGAAGAGTTTATATATAAAATGTCCAAGTAGTTCTAAAATATAAAAAAAGAAAGAAAGTTTAGGTTATTTTTGTTTTATCCCAAAAAAGCTGTGTTTTATGCTTAATATTTAATACACACAAGACTGCATTTTTTACTATGACTGTACGTTTCAATTTGTTTAGATATTTAGATTTTACTTCCCGCTCATACTTGTATGCGATGATTACAGAATCATCAGAGTTTTTAATATGTATATTACTTAGAAAAAAAAGGAAAATTTGTCAAATTTTGTTCAAAATCTTTCAAACTGTGGCACTTTCATGTTTAAGCACTTATTAATTGCGAAATAATAACATTATATTTATATTATTATATGCAGTAAAAATATATTATAGCAGTTATATATTCCGAAGAGAGTCTGCAATTTTATTTAGCGCGGACTATAAAACTAGAAATCCAGGATATCACTATAGACATACTAATTTATGTCTCGAAATATATATATATATATATATATATATATATATATATATATATATATATATATATATATATATATATATATATATATATATATATATATATATATATATATATATATATATATATATATATATATATATATATATATATATATATATATATATATATATATATATATATACATATACAAAGTGTCTAATTACTTTACAGCATATAAACGTATATATATGTACATATAGTACACAAGCTTCTAGCGTGGAAGATTAAAAGGCATTACTGTAACCATCAGCGCTGTCCACTCGCGCTATTATTTCAACAGTTTACGTTTGTTAGTTTCAAGTCAGTACAAAGTTGTAACAAGCTGGTTAATTTAACGTAAATTGATGATACTATTTTCTAGTAGAAAGCTAACTTCTAATAATATTGTCAATACAATATTTATATGACATTCCTTCTTTTGTATTTCTTGAGTTTCTCGCCAGCTTTTCTCAGCAGAACTGCCTTTCGAGCTGGTGGTAGCTTCTAGTAGGTTGTAAGACTGATAATATTGACTAATATTGACTTATGTTAATTGAGGATCGAAAGTGCGTGTAAATATTTTGATTTGATTTGATTATAGATATTTATTTTGAATCTTATCTTAGATTAAAAAAAAACAACTTGGCATTCCATGAACTTATAGTGCGGATGCTCATCACCTTCTAGGGTGAGGAGTTCGGTACTTGGGACTTGCGACCCAAGTGTAGGATTTAGGGGCTCCTTTGATATTCACATTGACGCTCACCTCCACTGTGCCGCTTATGAATTACTTTCTGGAAAAGAATAGATGAAAGTTCTAAATAGGCTAAGAATCATTAATGATTAATAATAATAATAATATATATACTTTATTGTACACCATAAATAAAATAAACAATAACATAATAAACATACAAATAAAAAAAAATGTACAGCAGGCGACCTTATCGCTATAAGCGATCTATGCCAGGCAACCTTAAGGTGTATATTCCAAAACGGTAGGCGGTGTACTTGCTTGATTTTAATATGGATATATAAACTCATACCTAAATGAATTTATGTTATATTATTAGTGTTTAAAATCACGTTTGCAAGCAACACTCGGTATGACGCATATTTTATCGACACGGTAAGCCGAGAAATCTTAATGATACCTTGTCTTCTTCTTCTTCTTCTTGGCATTAGTCCCGGCTTTTGCCAGGGTCTGCCTTCCGACTGAGCCTACTCCACTTTGCACGGTCTTTAACATCCTCAGTGGATAATTTATTGGCTCTCATGTCTTGTGTCACGACATCCAGCCATCGCTTCCTTGGGCGTCCGGGTGGTCTAACAACTCCAGGGACAGACTTGTCAAGGCACTTCCTTCCGACATAGTTCTCAGATCGGCGCATAACGTGGCCATACCATCTCAGGCGACGAACTTGGATCTTATCCACTACGTCACGGACCCCAAGACTACCTCGAATGAATGTGTTGCGTATGCGGTCGGACCGCGTCACGCCACACATCCAACTCAGCATCTTCATCTCCGTGACGTGAGATTAATGATACCTTGTGAATGTAAATAATTAATTCGGTGTACTGGGAAACAACCCCAAATCCTTCACGCTTAAAGTCAGACGCCGTGGCGCTGCGCCATGACGGCCCCCAATAATTTTTTTCATATTTACACTACACGAAGAGCTTCTAGCGAGGCAGATTAAAAAGCATTAGGCATTAGGCTGTAACCATCAGCGCTGTCCATTCGCGCTATTATTTCAACAGTTTACGTTTGTTAGTTATAAGTCAGTACAAAATTGTAACAAGCTGGATTAAATAGCGAAAATTGACTAAACTGTTGTCTAGGACAAAGCGTATTTATATAAATATTATATAGCTAAAACAGTCCGTATGATTGAACTCGTTAATATCATAACTGGTTCGATGTAATACAGGTCTTTTTTGGATTAGCTATTTAATGAGCAAGGCTTTATATATATATATATATATATATATATATATATATATATATATATATATATATATATATATATATATATATATATATATATATATATATATATATATATATATATACGAATGTTACGTTACGTTTACGAGTAACATATAAAAATATAAAATACTGTACCTGAAGTTAGAGTTACCGATATAAATATTGATGTTCAAAATTTTTGTTTCAGTTTTCAAGTCACAGACATCATTATCAACAGATTCCGGCCTCTGCACCGAGAGAGGGCTGAGAAGGACCCACATCGAAATCATCAAGCCACCTGGAAAACGTATCGGTCTTAAACTGGCAGGTAAGTTATAAATTACTGGGATAATTTAGTTGTATAAGTTATATAATATCTAGAAAGGTATATTTTTTTATGCGAAGCCTGCGCCTCTTTGAATCTATTATATATTATAGGTAATAATATATTCTTCTTCTTCTTCTTCCCTTTCGAGCGTGCTAGTTGAGCATAATTCACTTCGCCAATGTCACGTTGAATGGAGAACACACAAAGGAGAGTGCTAAAAATATATTAATAAAACACTGACTCTATGTATTGTGTATATTTATTATGGAATCATAGAATAGCATATACAATTTCAAACAACCCATTTGACTTTACTTTACTTTACTGTTGTAACTACAAGGCTTTTTTCTTCTAACTGAATATTCGAAACCGTCCAAGCGCTCTAGCATTATTCGGCTGTAATTTCTAATTGAACTATGTCAAAATTCTTATATTCTTGTCATAACTTATTTTTGTTGTTAGCATCACTAAGAAGATAGTCATAGAGAACGGCGGATAGTCATAAGCGGGGTAGTCATAGAGAACGGAGCGCCAAACGCTGCGGTACCTGCATGCCTCTTTCGCCTCGACTACTGTTATTAACCTCTTTATATATGCTCTCGGGGGGTCGTCATGCTTTTTACGTGACTCTCCTCCAGTATCTTCGACACTGTGTCTTCGAAAGTCAACATAGATAACATCTAAGAATTATCATAAAGCAAAACCTAAAGCTATGTACATTTTTTTTTATTTTTTTCATTTATTTAGATTCACTAGTGTAAATTACAATAAAAATAGCAAGTAAAATTTCTTAACTATGTTGTTCTTAAACTAAATGCATTACTTTTAAAGGTGAATACCGCATGCAACAATAGAGATAGATATGTAACTATTTATAGAAATATAATATACAAGAACAGAAAAATGATAATATTACACATGTTACTTACAACACCATACAATGAATTCTTAATATATTGATTTTTTAAGAAGAATTCACAAACATAAGGAAAAAATAAAATATATATAATAATAATAATAATAATAATAATACAAAACAAAAATTTTATATCATGTGTTGATTTAGGTTAGAAACAATTGGTTTATAGGTTTTCTATTTATTATTTTGAAAAGTAGAAGTTATATTTACATTGAATATTTGATAATCTGCGTGCAACGTTATTATTTTAATTTATAACAATATATTTTACACCTGAAGTCTCTATCGTTAGTCATAGAGTCAAGAGAGTCTATAGGAAAAAAAAATAAACCTACTACTTTAAACTATTATTTGTTTTTGGTACAATTTTCAAGATTTGCTGAGTCATTTCTTTCGCACTTACTGAAATTGCAACTACGTATATACCCCTGTATGTATGGTATGTCAAACGGGATTTCTTAAGAGTCTCGACTCGAGGACACGGTAAGAACTTAACTTGTATAATGTGCTTTACCTGTGAGGTACATATAAGATTTCTAGAAGAAAATAAACAAGTAATAGAAGATTTTTTTAGACCAATGCATCCTATGCATATATAAGATTGGGCAAATAAAGTGAGAACCTAGTGTTAAGACTCTTCATATTCTAGTTTCTGCCCATATTTGAAATACATACAAAATTTCTCTATAAGACATTGTAGAGAAGGCGTATAGAGTAGTGTAATTTAACGCCGCCACTTCACCTAACTTCGCCATATAAAATATATTTAAAACATTCAGTAATTTTTCCATATTTAATATAGAGCCTAAAACCACCGTCTGAACAGCCAGACGCGGTTCAATTGCGCGACAGCAAAGTTTTTACTATAAATTTTGATATTCAATATACGTTAAACGTGATGTTACTGGTTAAATCCTAGTTTTTCCTTTGAAACTTGTTGCTGGCCGTAGCAGACAATTGGCCGGATGCTGGTCTCGTGTCAAGATCCGGTATAGCATTGAAAGTGGGATTTTCAACGTCTAACAGAGAATCATTGTAAGATAAATTTGAATACAAGCTGAATTCATTCTAATAATATACGAATATTTAGATATTCATTGTATTTGAGATGTGTTTAAGTTATTTAATTAAATAAATTATTTAATTCATTTAATATTTTAATCTAAATTATTATTGCATTTATATTTTTTTCTATACAAAATTCTCATAAATAATAACGCTTTTTACCTTCATGCTTTTTACTACGTGGTATATAAATATACATTAGTGACAAATCATTCCGTTTTCCGTAAAAATTTATAAATAATGAATTTTTTATTTAATTCATGTTAAATTATAATCATTTGCTAAAATGATTATAAATATAATTAAATAAATTTATATAATTTAAATTATTATTAGGATTAATATTTGCTAAAAGATTTATAGATAAACAATTGCCAGATTTCGTAGAAACTCATAGTGGGGTTAGTAATATAAACACGAGTGAATATTGTTACATGAGGTACCATTTGCAGTAAATAGCATTATTGTCAATTTTGAAAAAAAAAAATAAATAAAAAAGTTGCATGAGGCCTTCTTAATCTAGCAATCGTAAACAGTAGATGTATTTATTATAACAAATAAAAGTTTATACGAATTATTTGCGAGCTTTGTTTTTTTTTTTTACTCAGCGTTGCTGGCGTCATTTTTTTAAAAACATCTCTGGACCAGGATTTCAATCATATATTATAAAAATAATAATAATCAAATTTTCTGCTAACAATGAAAGATTATATTTACTTTAACATTACTTTTTACACATAATATATTAATTCTGCAGTACAACCAGCTATTGAAGCTCACTGCCCTCCTAGGAATGCCGCGGTCACCGAATTTATAGCTCTACGCGATTTATGAGCGCTCTTTGATGTTAGATGGCTGTATACATTTGTACGTACATATATGAAATATACTGTTTAGTTACTGTGTTATAAAGGCTGTTTTTGGATATAGTTCCTGTATAATAAAGTCACTGACCACCAATAGATTTAACTTTATATTTAAATCAGTAAATATTAAAAAATAAAATATATTAAATATAAAATCTAGACATGAAATGGGATCAACTGCTTGACTCATGTCTGGCTCTAAGGACTAATGTTAAAATGAGCTCGTACAGTAATGGGAGATGGTTTGAACATGAGATTACGATTATTCTTAATAGATTGAGTTCAAATTTTTTATTATATAATAAATATAAATAAATATTATAAAAATTCATGATAAATTTTAAGACTAATTACAGTATACTAGTGGGTCGCCCGTTTATTTAAGCATTAGTATTTATTTAACGATTTTTTATATAACAGTAGGTTCGTATGTGTTTCATTTTTATTCAGCTTTCTAACCGACCAGTAACATTTCCCACCTTTTATAATTTTTTTTTGTTAAATCGTAAAAATTGAATAAATTGCATTCAAATTTTTTTTATATTCTGCACATCTTTGGCTAGAGCTCTGAGCTCGAAGAACGTAAACGAACGAGTATTAAAGATTAGTCTTTCGGTAGAAACCGAAAGGCTAATGTTTAACACTCCTACAGCCATGCACTCCTCATATAAGCAGTTATGTTTATTGTATATGGTTATTACGTCACTTTCCTCTAGTGTCATCGTAACTATATCTTTAAACGTTGAAATCTGATATTCCCTTTATGAACGTCACCCAATCACGTCATAATTACTGTAATACAGTAATTATATATATATATATATATATATATATATATATATATATATATATATATATATATATATATATATATATATATATATATATATATATATATATATATATATATATATATATATATATATATATATATATATATATATATATATATATATATGTTAAACATAATTAGCATATATTATATTAAATCATCAATCAATTAATCAGGGTAATATCCTCTACCTCTACATTATACACGTGGTGTGTGTAGGTGAAACATTTGTCTTTTTTCATTTTTTCCGAAAATTTTGGTTGAAAAACTACTTATATTTAGAAAGTAAATGTTTTTAAAATCTGGTTGTGTACAACGTTTTCTTATAAAAAATCTTATTTGAGTGCTCTGGTGACATGACAAAGTGTGGCGTTACCAAGTACCAACTGCTCCACAACAAGATAAAATAGAAAAATATCATATGCATAATTGTCCCAAAAGTTAGCCAGTATCGATTATCACCGCATCTGTCCTAGCTATCCAATAAATATGTAAATTTCGCTCGGATTAACCCTACTCGGAAGAAATTCGCGGCCCCTGTAAGCGATGGGGGACTTTTTATCATTAAAATCTTCTTTGACTTCGAGGGTACGTCAATAGACTGTTGAAGTTTGGTGTGTGCTTCCCCCAAACATGGAATTAATAGGACTTCTAAGATTACTCGCATATTTTATGCAAAATTTCGAAATCATAACTTTGGTAACTTCATTGATTGATAACATTTTGGCTGACTGACAGTGAAAGTTGATGTCCTAGGACCCTAAACTAATTTAAATAAATAATGATTTGTCTGTTTCTTTCACCTTTTTATAATATAAATATTATAAAAATTCGAAAATTTTATGGGAAAATTAGTTCATACCTGTTCTTTAATCCTTGGAAATTATATTTACAAAATTCTCTATTATTAACCAAATTGAAACCAATGCGCTTTATTGATTACAAAACGCAAGCATTACTGTTTCATCTCAACGAATCGTCTCTGAACTTTTAACGATTCAAACGGTTTAATTACTAATCAATTGTTTCTTGTTTATCTTTCAAGTCTTTATCTTCCTCATGTAGGCAAAGAGAACTTAATACGAAGTGAGTATTTCCTTTTCTTGCAGTCATCGTCTGGTGAGCGAAATAATTTAATTACATCGACAAGTTATTCACGTGTATGTGAATCAATCACTTTTATGATATAAAATCCCTTTTTTTTAGCTTCACGCTGTATCCCGCTTGTAGCCGCTTGTAGCTTGTTGTTAGTAGGGTAGGTGCTAATAGAACCTACTAGGTTACCTACCCTGCCTACACTGGGTAATAGGGTCTTAATACTAGTTCCGCCACTATTACCCACTTTCCGCTTTTTATACCATTGCGTGTTGAGTGGTGGTCTTGTTACCAGAGGAAAATGAAACTTCATTCTCCCTGAGCGACAATCGACCCAAAAACAATCACGTTTACATTCAGATACTGTGCAACTGCGCCACGATGGTATATAAAATTTTTCCTTATCCTATTTCTTAAGCCCAATATAGTAAGCAGAATGGATTTTTTACTATTGAAGAAAGAATACCAGATGTTCTCTAGAGTTGACTCTTCGTTAATTCAAGCATGAACTTTTACATGGCCTGGCCTCCACAGCAGCGAGATGCATATTTCATAAATAATTCATATGTATAGTATTAGATATTTTGAAAGGTTAACCGACGTCTCCCCTTCCCTTTCTGCCATTCACTTTTGCTTGATATATCTTTTTCCTTTTTTTCATCAGTCATTCTCTCCACGTGCCCAAGCCAATATATATATATATATATATATATATATATATATATATATATATATATATATATATATATATATATATATATATATATATATATATATATATATATATATATATATATATATATATATATATATATATATATATATATATATATATATATATATATATATATATATATATATATATATATATATATATATATATATATAGTATATTTAATTCTTATCTCCATATAATTCTTTGAGTTGTGGGTTAAGCTCACTTAGTCAATTAATATGTTAATATATAATAGATAAGTTAATATATAAATCTTTGGGGACTATAATTAAATCTCAATTTTAATATAATTTAAACAACCATTATAATAATATTAACAATATTAAGCATAATGAACTAGGAAATATGCATATATATTAAGTTTATATTCGAAATTTAACTACGATTACGGTATAATGTTTAAAACCTCTATATATATATATATAAATGTTTCAAGCTCCGATTTTATTATCAGGTTAAATATTATATATATGAAGTATAGTTGAAAATAGTTTGCCTTAGTTCACTAACTGTTGCATATCTATCTGGTTTACTCCTAACTGTACAAGTTTGTTCGCCTGAGGCGTGTCGATATGAGCTTGGGTTTAGTTGCGTTTTAGAGTTCAATCGGAAACGTTTGTGTGTGTAATACATTATTAACATTTCTTGTTTATATAAGCTTAATGTTTATTGATTTACAATATCTTATCTGTTCTTTAGTAATGGCGTTTCGAGAGTTATATATGAGTCCAATTCACGTTATATGGAAAAAACACGAAGGAGACTGATCAGTAAAAATTATCCAGTATAAATACAGCCATTACCTATTGCAAGTCTCCATCCAGGCCACATTTACACAGTAAGTGAAGGCGAAATGTATAATGTGTCTTCTGTCATGTAACATAGGTCACCCTTAATTCATCGTACGTCATTCTTCTTTATATGGCGTTTCGATACGTGATACGTCATCTATCATCCGTCATCTGTCATCTGTCATCTGTCATCATTCACCGTCATCCGTCATACGTCATTCGTTTATACGTCATATGTTATCTGTTAATATATACAACGTGACATTGGCGTAGTGAATTGTGCTCAATTGGCATGCTCGAAACGCCATTACCGTAGAACAGAACATATCTGTTATTATAAAAATTAGTCATAAAACATTTTTATATATATTGGTAAGAAAATTTTCAATAATATAAATTTCAGCTGTAAATGAAGTAAAATATTTGTATTTGTATGCTAAATTGTCATTTTAAGGAATGACGGATGAAGTTACTCTGAGATGTATCATCTGCGATGTCAAAGAAGCCGCTAAATTTTACCACAAAAGTGTTTACGTAAATGTATTTTAAGCTGTCTGAGTGTTGGTCGTTAAATGGAAGGAGCGTTGATTGAAATAAGTTTCATCCGGATTTTAGTTGAAAATTTGTCTGTCACCGAAGTCTGGTAGATTATTCATATATCAAACGGTAAACAATTATTGTCATTAAATATTTATATTGAAACACTATTACAACTTTCAATATTATAATTTATTTAATAATCATATTTGCGCTTAACTTTTTATTTATTGGCAACACACTTATAGTGACTTCACATTAGATGTGTAAATAAAAATACACAAAATTCATAATTTTTATAATAGTTAGTTCCATTTATAAATTATCTAATGTACTTTTTTTAACAAGTTGCTTATTTTTGTACCTACATCTAAGAAACCTGGTGCAAAGACAATTTTGATGCATATCTAACCCTACGTCGAGTCCTAGGGAAAATCGAACTCATAACTACAGCCACTACAATGGTATCTAGCATTTAAAGCTTTCTAAGCAATAAAATGTTATATGAAACATGCATTATGCTCATATTCATAAGTTATAGTGAATAAAATTATTATTAACCTGCGAAAGGCGGCGACGGATTTAAAACGTCAATTAGTATACCGACGCCGTTGGGGGAACTATATTTGTACTGTGTAAAAATAGTTTCGTGCGTTACTTACGTCTCGCTTTGAGAGGTTTATAAAGTTAATATTCAGCCGAAATGACGCAGCGGTAACGTCTGACTGTAAACGCGACATTTGTAGATCCGATTCCCACATGGCTAAAATGAATTTATTGAATTTTTGATCGCTCTGGTAACACGACAGGCGCGGTTTTGAGTTCCGTTACTCAACACGCAATGTCTCAGAAGGCTGATGAAGGGGAACGGAATGTCTTGACACTGGCTTCTCCTGCTTACCAATAATAATAATAAAACAATATATAAGATATCACAGCATAAAGGGTTCTATCACCACTCAGGAGAGCTTTTCTTTTCTTAGAAACGGCTTGCCGTTGACTTCAGCCGAAAGACAAGTATAAAAAAATATAAAGTAATGTGTATGTATGTATGTATGTGTGTGTGGTGTGTGTGTGTGTGTATTATTCTCTATGCACAATAAACTAATCAATACCTATAATGATCTTCTAATGCATCCACATGTTAGTTCTAATAGTACGTCAAAGTTTGAAACAAAGTAAAGAAATAATATTTGTGTTACCATTTACGCTTTCAAGTCACATTTCTGTCAGTTAGCAGACTACAGCTGTCGAGATAGACTGCATTTGGAAATGACTTGACAGAAAACTGGATTGCTGTGGATTCGGTTCCCGTTTGGGGGAATATTATTGTTTATTTTATTGTGAAATAGATAAAACGCGGAGCTTTAGTGAACGGACAGCAAATTAAATAATTTAAAGCTTTTAAAATGTATTTGGGATTGGAGTTTGGGTTTGGGGACGTAAAAGGAATATTGTGGGTTCAATCCTTCAGCTTTTGCTACTGAAAGTATATCTACTGACTTTAAACTGATTGTAAAGAAATAAAAGAAAAACACACAAAGAACAGTTTATGAATATTCTCCACAAATAAAAGAATTTTCCACTGCAGTAAGTATTTTGTAATTTCGGTGGTCACTCGTTTAGTTTAGCTTCTGCTATTTTTTGGAAAGTTTTCTGAGCTAGTTTTATTATTTTTGCAACATGAACGGTTGTATGTTGCTGACGGTTCTAAGTAGAAAAGTTTTAAATATATATTAGGTTAAGTACGTTTCACTGTAATTATATAGGGATGTAAACAAAATTATATTTAAATTATAATCCAAGTATACTTAACATTGCTAAAGTTTATTCCGGTTGGATTTAAAAATTGATATTTATTAAAGCTAACATTACTTCCATTAAAATATACAATTTTATTGCTCTTGATATTATTACTCTATCTGTGATATAAAATATGATATCCTATGGTTTTTTTTTTTCATATGAGCAAAAATTTAAAAATTTTGTAGAGTGTCTAAATAAATCCCTATCTAAATATCACCCAACAATACATAAATAAAAAATTAAAAATAAAGCTCTCTGTATCCCGGATAATGCAAGTAGCAAGCAGATAAAGTAGAAACTACCTAGTTTTAGACACTACGTACGCCACTTGCCACTTAATTTTAAATACATTGCGTTTTGCGTGGCAGTACTCAACGCCGCGCTTTGTCTTGTTACTAAACCAAAGAAATTAAAATAATTCATTCTCCTAATTGGGAATTGAACCCACCGTCACTTTTTACAGTAAGACGCTACGCCGCGTTGCTGCTATGCTACGGTCAAAGTTAATAAACTAACAGACCAATATTATATATGTATATATAAATATATATGTCCAATATTATAAATATATATCAGAGGGTGTCTAGCCAATTATCTGTCCGATATTTGGTTTTCGGCATACGGGTACGCGACCCCGGGGCCTCGAGCCACCACTTTCATAACCCTATCCAATCCATGTAAGTGGTGTCCCTCCCCTATACTCCATGTCTCTCTGCCTTTTATTCCCTTTCCTTTCTTGGTTTCTCCCAGTAATGGGTTTGGAGGTCAGATGGCAATCGCTCCACCAAAAACCACTTCGCCACTAAAATGGAACGATTTAGAAAAAAGCTGGGTATGGCTAGGGCGTCGCCGTTAAACGACGCGCAGGCACATCGCCCTACACCTGCGATAAGTGGGCAAGGGCTACCGTGTCAAGTACGGGCACGGCTAACGACGTCAGTACCCAGACGGAAACTCCGCTTTGCAACATGGAATATTGGCTCTCTAACCGGATGATGCAGAGAACTCGCAAATGTACTCATGAGACGTCGGGTCCAGTGTGCTTTCATTCAGGAAACTCGCTGGAAGGGCAATAAGTCTCGTAACATCGGGCAGGGTTACCGCCTTATATACACTGGGCCACCTACGGGCAAAAACGGTGTAGCGGTAGCGCTTTCTGAAGAGCTTCAGAATGGGCTTCTTGAAGTTGACCGTCGCTGCGACCGCTTGATGCGGGTAAAGGTACTGATCGAGGGCGTAATCACAAACTTAATCAGTGCTTATGCTCCCCAGGCGGGTTGTAGCGCGGCTGAAAAGGAGACTTTTTGGGAGCAGTGTGAAGAGGTCCTACTCGCTATACCGTCTACCGAAGCAATCCTAGTTGGGGGGGATTTGAACGGTCACGTGGGTAGGGTCGCTGAGGTGTATGAACGTGTTCACGGGGGTTTTGGATATGGTCTTCGCAATGCAGAGGGAGAAAATATTCTAAGAACCTGCATTGCGTCTGATCTGGCCATCGTGAACACTTTCTTCCAGAAGAAACCTCAGCACCTTATAACGTATAAGAACGGGTCCCACTCAACTCAAATTGATTATTTGCTGACTAGACGGTGTCATACAGGCAGGGTGACCAACTGTAAGGTCATTCCCGGCGAAAGCCTGACGGCCCAACATTATATATTGAGGTTATCAGAGATATGTACAACGACTCCGCTTCAGTGGTTAGGACCGCTGTTGGCGACACCAAGCCCTGCCTGATTACAGTAGGGGTTCACCAGGGCTCAGCTCTTAGTCCGTTCTTATTCAATGTATTGCTGGATACTGTCTCGGCTGACATCCAATGCCAGTCTCCGTGGCTGATGATGTATGCCGATGACATAGTACTCATCGATGAGAACCGACTGATGCTGGAGCGTAAAGTGAACGCCTGGAAGGGTGCGCTTGAAAACGGTGGTCTCAAACTGAATGTGTCGAAGACCGAGTACATGGCTTGTGGGAGCCCGGACTCGAGCACCATCCATATAGGGCCTGAGCCAGCCGTTAAGTCGGAGAAGTTCAGGTACCTTGGAGCCGTTATGCATGAGTCTGGAGGCATCGACCACGACATCCATGCCCGTATAAACGCTGCCTGGGCCAAATGGCGGGAGGTCACTGGTGTGGTCTGCGATAGCAGAATACCGCCCAAGCTCAAGGGACTGATATACAAGAGCATTATCCGACCTGTTCTTATATACGGCAGCGTATGTTGGCCAACATTATCTCGGCACACTCAGGAGCTTCACGTCACGGAGATGAAGATGCTGAGATGGATGTGTGGCGTGACGCGGTCCGACCGCATACGCAACACATTCATTCGAGGTAGTCTTGGGGTCCGTGACGTAGTGGATAAGCTCCAAGAGCGTCGCCTGAGATGGTATGGCCATGTTATGCGCCGATCTGAGAACTATGTCGGAAGGAAGTGCCTTGACATGTCTGTCCCTGGAGTTAGACCACCCGGACGCCCAAGGAAGCGATGGCTGGATGTCGTGGCACAAGACATGAGAGCCAATAAATTATCCACTGAGGATGTTAAAGACCGTGCAAAGTGGAGTAGGCTCAGTCGGAAGGCAGACCCTGGCAAAAGCCGGGACTAATGCCTAGAAGAAGAAGATATAAATATATATGTATATAGAAAATCACAGTCTTAGATCTTCAGTAATATAAAATACATACTCATATGAAGTATACCCAAAATATAGTATTGTAATGTTATATTAAATTCACTACTCATGCGTAAAAGGAAGACTCCCAAATCCCCTGAAGGCGAAATGGGTCAAGTTAGTACCTTTGTGACGTCATAACTATTTGGGACGGTTAACGATGTTATGCAATAATTTTCAGCTTATTTGTAATTTAGGATACGGTTGCTTAGCTATTATTGTTAGTTGACCTATTGTTTTAATGTGGATAGTGGGTTCGATAACTGGGAATATATGTGGAATATTATGAAGTATCTGCTATCCTGGTAATTGAAGTAGGTGATTGGCATCCTGGTAATTGTATATTGTGTGGATTATAATGACGGTTGACCTTCAAAAACACAGCTTCTAAGATACTGTAGGAAGGTCATGGTCAAAGAGAGGATTTATGAAGAGGTTGATGACAGTATACAAGACGAAAGAGGTTTGCAGATCCTTGTAGAATAAACGAAATAAGTAAAAAAATAAATTTTATTGAATTTAATTGAGATGTCATTGAAACGGTTATCTAAGTACAAACATTTTATTCAATTCCCGTATTAATTTATCAGCGAAAAAAGTGGAGTTAGCATAGTCTAATAGGTAGTTATGAAAATCATACCACTTAAACATAAAAAAAACCTTACCTTGTGGACGACGTTTATAAACTGATTCATTTGATTCATTAATTTTTTTGATATATATATATATATATATATATATATATATATATATATATATATATATATATATATATATATATATATATATATATATATATATATATATATATATATATATATATATATATATATACCTAAGCACATAAAAAAAAACCAGCAACGCCTAAACCCCAACTAAGATAGCCTTGCGTAATCTCATTCCCATTTAAATGGCGGTTCTATCCTGATTAAAATCGTTGAATCTCGAATTAGTTGGGGTATGATGGAGGTAAGACCGCTGGGGGCAGTCGACCGTGTGATGGATGTTGGGTATTACCATAGCTATTGGTATGGGGTCATATATTGTCCCTTTGTAAAATCTGTATAACGTAAAAAAAAATTGTAATGTCTGTATGTGGATCTAAAAAAAAATGTTTAAAGCTTCAAACAGTACCGTGCATAGAGCAGGGTAGACAGAGGGAATGTTATATTAAGAACTACATGTGCGTTAAGGAACTTACAGTACCTTGCATAGAGCAGAATAGACAGAGGGAATGTTATATTAAGAACTGCATGTGCGTTAAGGAACTTAACGATACATCTTGTCTTTAAGAGCGGACAGAAGAAAAAAATGGAAGCAATTCATTTTCCTTCTGAACTGAGAGGGTTACGTTGTCCATTTTCTTTTAACTACTTCAAAAAGAAGGAGATTATCAATGTAATTTTGTTTTTTTTTTTACATGGTAGGTCGTGTTTCAACGGAAATTCTATATCCATTTTATGACAACTTCTGGCTGAGTATCTTTTAATAAAAAATAAACCGAAATAAAAAAAATATATAATATCCATTTTTCGTTAATATTGCTTCCGTTTTTACTTAGGCGAGTTCATATTTTGAGGCAATTAGGTTGAATTTATTAAGAAAGAATACTCTCTAATACCAATCTCTATATTCTTTATACCTAAAACGTCCCTAAATTAGAATGTGGCCATAGTAGATTAATAAATACTTACTTTTAAATTATATCAATACAATTTAGTTGGAAAATTAATTAAATAAATATTATGATATTTTGAACTATTTTAAGTAAAACACAGAAACCGTATCTACATATAAGTTCAATAAAGTCTAGTACTATATGAAGTCGATTGAAAAAATAACGTGTTTTTAACAAATAAAGAAGACGTGATTTTGGGTTTATTTCTATACTCCATAAAATGTGTTCGAATGAAAATAAAATTATATATTTTTATCTTCTAACTATATATTAAGCGTATAATGTACGTGGATTTTAAAGACACAGGTCGCCAATATCTGTACTAAATATATATTTAACAAAAAAAAAAAAACATGAAACGATCAAGCAGCTTTTGCTTATATGACCGACTGATTAATGTTTAATCAAACATTGCTAATTTTGTTGTAAATTAAGAATTAAATGTTTAAGAATGTTAAGACTAAAGTGCCTAGCGAATTATTTTTTTTAGCTTCACGCTGTATCCTGCATATAACGGGTTAGGCAGAGGGAATCTAATGTTAAGATACTGCGTTCCACACTTTCCGCCTTCCGAGACATGGCGTGTTGAGTGGCGGAACTCCAAGCCACACTTCATCTTGTTGACAGAGCGAGAGAAACAAATAATAACTCATTCTCCAAGAGTCGGGATTCGCTACCCACAACTACCGCGTTTACAGACGATGTGCCTTTGAGCCATAACGGCCTTTAAACAAGTCTTTAGTACCTAACCCTATTATTTTAGTAATATTTATTATTTCGCTTTTAAGCTTCACGCTGTTTCACGCATATAGCAGGGTAGGCAGAGGGAACCGTAGGTTGAAGGAACCTAGTGTTAAGACACTCCGTTCCCCACTTTCCGCCTTTCGAGGCATTGCGTTTTGAGTGGCGGAACTCAACGCCGCGATTTGCCTTGTTGCTAGAGCGAAGAAACGAAAATAATTCGTTCTCCCCGAGTGCGAATGGAACCCACAGACCGTCAAGCCGTTTACAAGCATACACTGTGCCACTGCGCCACGACGGTCCTTTTTTACATACCTATCCTTATTATTATTATTTGAATCATAATAAAGTTTCTCAGCCACTGTCGCCACGGAAGTCGGATTGAAATTTTATATTATGCGCAGCAACCGTGACATATCTGGATAAAATGAAACATACGTATGTATATGAAAATTTTCACATTGTAAATAAAAAGCACAGTAAGTTAATTGTAAATTTACGTATACAAATAAAATCTTAGAATATTGTATGACATTTTTGCATATAAATAATCTAAATAAATGTACAAATTCGATAATGGGAAAACAGAGGGTATAAATACACTTTTTCTTACAAAAAAAAAATAACAAAATATCTATAGGCATCACATGAAATCTCATTTATTAAAATATCTCATCTCTAAGGATATTTCGATCGTATTTTTTATACGACCTCCGAGTTCAGTTTTTATACGTTCGTCTTTATGACATAATTGTGTACACCTCTATAGGACGTTTCGTAACGTTAATGGGAAAAGTCATATTTGACCAACGATGACTTTTTTCGTTTACCTGTTGTGTTTTTTTTTATTTTTGTCAGTTCAAAGGACATTCATGGGGTTTTTAAGGTCAACTGAAGTTACCTATCAGTCACATCATTTAACTTTTTTACTACTCATTTCATCAATCCTCTTAACAATTAAAGTGACAAACTCTCACCAATTCCTGAACCAACGTCCTCCATACAGAATAGGGCTAAATCCTTAAATTACCGTTCATATACGATTCCTAAAACAAAAGGATTTCCTTATAGTGAACACTTTTATTATACAATAGTAATAGTTTATATTTTGATTTGCTTTAAATATAAATAATACTAAAATATACTTAATAATATTTAAAATACAAAAAAAAAATGCGATTGGACAAATCTCCAGGTCATGGAAGTCAGGGTGGCTAGAGGTCCAAAGTGAGGACCCTCCTCCCAATACACATTGTTCGAAGCAATACTGCCTTTTCTATCTATTTCAACTCTTTAGATGCTGTTCGAAATTTGAACTGAAACAATTATCGTTACAAAGATTGTGTATTAGCATTCGACATGGCTATAATCTCATGTATCTTAAGCCATATACAAATATATATTTTTGTATATATATATTATAATATTGTAATATATTATTGTACTGACTACCTGTTATTGATATTTTTGTATTAATCTTCTATTTTTAGTAATGTAATAATTTTTTTGGAATCATTTTTTGTTTGAAAAATAATAAAAAATGTATGCAAAAATTATTATTTTATATACAATATTTTATCTGGTCAGTCACATATTCGTGGTAAGCATGGAAATTTCTTCCGGGATAAAACATTGCTTATATTTGCTCCACAGCCTTCATTATCTTCTGGTGATAGTGAAATTAAGTAATTCATAAAAATTGGCTTAGCTTTTCGGAGAGAAGCCCGTATATATATATATATATATATATATATATATATATATATATATATATATATATATATATATATATATATATATATATATATATATATATATATATATATATATATATATATATATATTGTATAGGTACATATCGACTATTATATAAATACCAATGGTAACACACAACGCTGATAACATCAGTTCTCCTAATCAAAGTAACAAACGTTTTATTTGGCTTAATAATTACGGTTACAAATTCGAATGGCATCCACCAATGGAAACTAGTTCGGAACGTTTATTCAATTTGTAAATTGCTTGATAGTGACGACGACGAGACTTGTATAATTTTGTTAATTGTTATACTGTATAACAATATTGTATAAGTTTAGAATTATTTAAAGATATGGAAGTGTGCAATAGAGAGTTGTGTCACTATGAAATTTAAAAATTACAAAGCGTAGTGACTTAAAGTATATAGGGCTATGGCAAGGCCCGCCTTACGTATAGGGCAGTACTAAGAGAAATCATTAAATATTCAGTACTTATTCCTCATAATGTGAAGATAAGTTAAGTTTTCTTTAGGTAAACGCTCAAAGATAATAAATAGAAATCTCTAATATATATATATATATATATATATATATATATATATATATATATATATATATATATATATATATATATATATATATATATATATATATATATATATATATATATATATATATATATATATATATATATATATATATATATTAATGTTGGTTAGACACAAGGAATCTTATCTCCATCTTCCTCTCCACCTCATCTCCATCTCCATAAAATTCTAGTATTTATGAAGGTATAATTCATATATAAAAAAAATTCGAGCTATCAAAAGAACTTTTTAATTTCACGATTCTACTAACGTAGATTTTAGACATAAAAAATATACACGAAATTTGTTTATAAAAACTGACATTTGTCTACGTAAGCCAAAAGAAATAATTAAAAAAAAAACATTAATTGATGATTAAATATACTACCATTATAGGGAGCTTATTGGCAACTTTTCATCGACTAAGAAGAACAGTAAAAAATTCACTAAAGTCGTCTAAAATCATATCACTGAAACTTTTAAGCTTAAATGCTAATTTTCCATATATACATATACATCCAAATTGAACTCAGCGTTATTTGCCTTTTGAGTACAATCAAATTAACGGATTCCCCTACTAAATGAGTTGGCCACTTTAATTAAATATTTAAAGAGTCCATAGACACTAACTATGTGGTTATTTGAATAGGTCTCGGGAATTGTTGCCAAGTTTGCAACTATGGCTGTAGTTAGTTACGTATGGAATTAGGATCAAATTAATTGCAAGCGTTGGTTTAGACGGAGATCTGTATTTTATTATTATATGTACGATTTTTTTATATTATTATATATTTTATATATATATTTTAGTTTCACGCTGTATCCCTCGTATAGCAGGATAAGCAGAGGGAACACAGTGTTTGTTTTGATCGGTTTCACGTTTTCCGTTAATTTTTCCTTTGAATTTGAAGGAAATGTGCTGTGCATAATAACTAGGGGAAATACTTTTTTTTGTAATTTAAATTTAAAAAGTATAGCTTTTTTTAAGTGTCATTTTATAATAAAAGGTCTCTCCATATGTTCCATTTGAAAAGCATGTGTGAAGAGGTTTATTGCATCGGACATTGCGAAACAAATATGTAGTATCCGTTCTCATCGACTATCCCGCTATAGGTAAATCGTGAATCTATAAAAAAAGAACAAATTAAAATATTTGCATAACTTGTTTTAAAAGTATTTAAAAAAATATTTCTTAGATTTATATTTATACTATCTATCTAAGTAAAATTTGTTAACTTTTAAAAAGGCTCAAATTTATATTATATTTATTATATAATAATAATAAAAATTACTTTATTTCTCCATATAATATAAGCATAATAAAAAAATTGGTTAAAAATACTAAAATGCAGTACCATATATATTGTGTGTGTGTGTGTGTATGTATGTGTGTGTGTAAAAAAATTAAATTTTATAAGTTTACTATAGGTTTAATATTTCTAAAGTACATTAAGCGTATGGGATAGTTACTACTGACATATGCGGTTAAAACTAAGAAGGGAGTAATTTTTCAGTGGATTCATATGACATGCCTAGGAGCCATTACACAGGTGAAAGCTTTTTTATTTTAAATTTAGAGAAGTAGTTTTATTGTAACATCAATCAAAATTATTACTCCATACAAGACCAATTAAATCACAAAATCTTCTAACTAATCACTAAGCATAACCCTATGCAACTTTCACAAGCAAAATATGTCATAAATTTAAATGTAAATAAATGCCAAGCAAATTTAATTCCCCTCCCATACATATCCGCTAAGACTTCCGCTTGCAATCGTACCGACATTTTGGCAACTGAACTATGTTCACATGCTCTCTTTGTAAAGGAAGACACGTCGCGCCGAAGTTGGCATATTCCATAGGAGTTTAAATTCACTGGAGAACATCAAGAACAACAACAAGAGAACGCTTACTTTGAACACTTAATTTATGTGCGTGTGTGTGTGTGTGTTTGTTATTATTTTGGTTACGTTTTAATATGAAGTTTAAATATGAATTTGACTGTTAAGTCTTTTTTTTTACTAGAGGTTTATATTACCCGTTGAAATACGCGTTGCCATAGCAACGTGTATGTCACTATATACAAAAGTTATATTGTTAGATATATGGTAGTGTGTGTTATGTTTTATTTATTGATTTAATGTATTTGATAAGCGTTATTATTGACAATATTAAAGTTCCGCACTTCTCCTACACATAACCTATAAGTGTGCCAGATTTCACACTCCTCCGTCCGCGCGATTTTCCTAAAAAAGGTGTCCAAAGTTTTTGCTTCACGTATTAATATATTCGCTAGGTGCACGATGGTAGCGCCAACTAGCGGTTACAATTATGTCGGACATTGAAATGTTCTGACATTTAGTACGAATAGTAAGTAAACAAACAATAATTTTATTGAAACAGCGTAAATTACTGAGATTTTATTCGATTATGTAAACCTAAGGTGTCTAAGGTTAATACTGTTGATCTTTTTTATTTTCAGTCTAAAATGCCACAATCACTAAATTTCGGTTAATATACACGAGATTTTTTTATGGCTGACTTTACGGAAAATAAATATACTAATATAATAGCATAACGCATTTCATACATATTGCAAACGATCTTTTATAACTGTGATGACATTTCGTCCGACAGAGTTTCCGTTTTAGCCACGGTGCGCGCTGCGATCGATTCGTATTCTCCCATCTCCTACTTCGCACCCAGCGAATAGATTTATAGAAGCAATAAATTAATAGATTCTTTTATATTTTTTTCAAGTTAACACTTCTTTAGGTATTTACACTGTAAACTCGATTCGACTGTGGGTTCGATTCCCACTTGGGTAGAATGAATAATTTTAATTTCCTCGCGTTACAAACAAGTCAAACGCAGCGTTGAGTTCCGCTACTGGCTACGTAATATATCAAAAAGTGGCAAAAGAAACGTTTTAATACAAAGGTTCCCTCTGCCTACCCTGCTATGTGCAGGATGTAATTTGGGGCTATAAAAAAAAATTATACTAATCTCATTTTTAAATACAAGTATATCGACACTCTAAGCAAGAAGTACAACAATGAAAATATGAATTAAATAAAAATTTCAGTCCAGCCCAGTCGGACTCGCGCATCAATCGGTCCGTACTTCCGTGTATGTATAAAATAAAAAAAAAATCAAATAATAAATACAAGACTTTTTTTTTAAATTTAATACATATTAATTTGTAATTTATAAATAAATCTAAAAAAATACAAACATAGTCAAAATAAGAAATTTCTATAACACAACTAGGTCATTAATTTTAGTACAAAAAAAAAAACATTTTCTAGCAGTGCATAAATCTTCCTACATAAAGTATTCCAGTGAGAATAGCCGAATGTATGGCTGTTTGGAGTGAATAATTAGAGACTGCATTCATAGATCTGGGCGACGAACGTTTAAATATAATACTGTGAAACGAATGGCAGGCACTAGTTATTATATATTTTATTTTTATTTATCATCGTGCAGTACAGCTATTTCGTTTTTGAAATTAGAGATTTTTTTGCGTACTGTACTAAAAAAGGAAAACACGAAACTCTTATACGATCGATTTGTTGCAGTCTGTCTGTCTATCTGTCTATCAAGACCATTTTTCTCAACATTTTGAGGAGGTGTCAAGCTGAATTGATATCAAATATCCAAGTCTATAGTCAGCCTTGGGGTACAGAAAAAATCTAACTTTGAAATTTACGCAATCAAGCGATACGAGGGTTTATGCTTAATTTTTGTTGTATTTTATATACAATTCCGTACATAATCAAATCAATAGGGTAGAAATTTTGAAGACAATAATATAATAATATATAATAATTGAGTGCCATTGACCATTTGAATTTTAAAATTTGGCAAGAAGTTAAAAAGTAAAGTATACATAAATGATGCTATATATATATATATATATATATATATATATATATATATATATATATATATATATATATATATATATATATATATATATATATATATATATATATATATATATATATATATATATTATATATATATATATATATATATATATATATATATATATATATATATATATATATATATATATGCGAGTTCAACTCGCACTTGGCTGATTTTTTAGCATCATGTTTAGCAGAGTAGGCAGTAGGAGTAGGCAGAGATAACTTGTGGCCAAAAGACTTCGTTCCCTGTTTTCGTTTTAAATAAAGCTCAAGTTAAAAAGTAAATATATCGTTAAATTTAATATTTTTTTTTCCTTTCTGGATGATGCAGCATCCTTCTTGCATTTTCCAGCGACAAAAATCTTTCTTAGTTAGTTTATTAGGTAGAAAGAACATAGTAGATACTATAAAAAATACAGTCTATGCTCTATATATATAAGTACAATTGTAGTGTATGTTTGTGATTCGAAATAACTGTGTTTGTCAAGTACATATAGTTATTAACACGTTAATACACACACTTTATACACATTGTCTGTCTGTCTGTCTTACTGTTGCAGAACCGATTGAAAGGAGCTTTCACGAGAATATAAAAGAAGTTGTGGAAAAACATATAGTATCCGGGATATCGATTTACGCGATAATTTAAGCACGAACGTACTCAGCTTCCGCATGATTTAAAATGTGCATATAAAATGATAATTTTCGTTTATATACGTACACTTTTCATTATTTATCACAGAGATAAAGTAATTTAAATGGGAAACTAAAAAAAAATATATGCTTAATACTGATCGATATTTTAAAGTGAATCCGTGGAGATCGATTAGGCAGGTGATGCCACAAACGGGGTGCTAGCTCACAATAAATTCACCTATGTCGTCATCGACTCGCTTTAGATATATCTCTAAATTCCACATCGCCGAAAGTCCACATTGCCATTTAACCGTTTCAATATAATATTTCATTCGGCTGTCGTCCAAGCAGCCATTTTTCCTACAGACACACATATATAAATGTATGTACTGCACGTATTTTACAAATTTATATTAAACACAAAAGCAATATACGTCAATATAGCAAACAGAACATTTGTCGATATTACATACGCATACGAATACCTCACAAAAGATTAATCGTGCATGAGAAAAATGAAAGGCCGCATTTAGATGTACATCATTTATTACACTCGCCCCATTATTATTCTATTCGACACGAGAAAGATGATTTAAAACTTGTTTATATTTGCTCACGAAGCTTGTATGCAAAAAGCTCTTATTCGTTAGTTGAGTGTATATTATTGTTAGTGTTTAAAGCAGCTTTTGTACATGTTTTTCAGCTTTGTATACCGTTTTTAGCAGGATAGGCAGAGAGAACATAGTGTTAAGACACTCTATTCCCCGCTTTGTACCTAATGCGTGTTGAGAAAATGATCAAATGAAAATACTTCAATCGGGACTCGAATTCACTACTGTCGCTTATAGAATCAGACGCTGTGTCATTTCGCTACGACGGTCTCAAATCCATATTCATATATTTTTATATATATAATTAATGAGTAAGGTTAAGAAATATTGAAACTAGAATGTCAATATTAAACAAATAGTATTAAAAAAAATATTTAAACTTTTGTTTACTTAGATTAAGATGAATTCCTTTTTTTTGTTTTAGTTTCACATTGTAAAGTGTGTAACTTGTTTTTATTTTTTTTAATTTTTATGTTGAATTGTTCTTAAATGAATAGAGTATAGTATATAATAATATTTTTACTTTTATTTAGATTTTTCAACAACAACCTTATTCTTTATACCGAATGTAGACAGAGAAAATGTAGTGCTAGGACACATGGTTTTCTGCTTTCCATCCAATCCAGAACATGGCGTGTTGAGTAAGTTAAGAAAGCAATCCTCGACCAGGAATCGAACACCTCACCTTCGCCTTGGAAATATAGATTTCAAATAAACCAATAGACCGACCGACATTGAGTCAATCGCACTCAATGTAAGTAGAATTGACCTTACATTCAAACCAGCAAAATCTTCTAAAAGCCTATAAAATGTTTATAGAGACGTTCACTTATATGGTCTTCAATAATACTTTAGTTTTATAGATCTTACTTTGACTTGTTATGGATGTGCTGCTTTGCTATTCGTGTCCTATTTATAGTTACGAATTAAAAATAGCTTTCTCTCTAATCTACATATATGGGAGAAAAGATTCTGGGAGTAAAGATAGAGGGATTCTAGTGTTTAAACACTCAGTTCCCAACTTTCCGCTCTATTTAGTGACATTGTGAACATGTAATGTGCCACTCAGCAAGTGGCGTAACTCAACGCCGCGCTTTGTCCAGAGCGACAAAATTAAATAATTTATTCTCGGGGAATCGAATCCACAACCGATCCAGTCGTACAGTTAGACGCTGTACCGCTGCGCCACGATGGCCTGTACTACAAATGAAGTACTAGAAAAAGTTATATATTTAGAAATCACACGCGGTTTTTAAAAAAAAGACAATTTAAAATGATCTAAGGCTAATTTCATACAAAGGAATCCTTAATTAACAATATTTTATATCACTTTAATCATTTAGTAAAAAGGAAATCGCTTATAATTTAACAACGGTTTTCATGAGCATGAGGCGCGGGTTCAAATCTCACTGCGTTCAAACTTTAAAGTTTTCTTTAAGTTTTTTTTCCATCCTTAGTGTGAATTATGACTTAAAAAAATAATTAAAATATTGTAAATATATTTTTCAAATTTCATTTTCTCCGCTCTGGTTATGAGATATAGCGCGGCGTTGAGCTCCGCCACCCAACACGCAATGTCTGGAAAGGCGGAAGACGGAGAACGATGTGTGTTAACACTAGGTTACCTAGGTAACCCTCTGCGTAACTTGCTATATGCGGGATACAGAGTGAAACTAAAAACAACCTCCTAAACGGTATCTGGATCGACTTTACACTACTGGCGTTTAACTTTTAAATTATCAAGTAAATAAGTCATAATAAAATTCTAAACGTTTTCTTACTATACATTTTATTATTTAAATTAATAATTAATATTATTTAAACGTATACGATAAATTTGCCTTTGGCTGTTAAAGAGCAAACAATTGCTAACAAAAATAATAAAATTTTGTTATAAAAATAAAATAATATTTATTTTCTTTATAATATATGAAATAATTGGTACCAAAAAAATTGTATTTGATGTAAAAAGGACTAATTTGAAATTTATAAAGGCAAATTTAGCTAAAAATATTTCAATATCAGACAGGTTATTAAAAAATATCGTATCTTCAAAAAGCTTTCAATATTATATTATAGATACTATTAGGCAAGGACTGCGTTAAAGGCGATTAATCTTCTAAGAAAATGGGCCTCAGACAGGCCTCTTATAGACAGACCGTGCAAACATCGTGAGTAACAAATCGACGATATTGTCTATTAATCTTGAATGCGAAATTGGTTTTTTGTGGCTTTTCTGATATATATATATATATATATATATATATATATATATATATATATATATATATATATATATATATATATATATATATATATATATATATATATTATATACCGCGGCGTTGAGTTCCGTCACTCAACACGCAATGTCTTCAAAGTAGAGTGAAAAATAGAGTGTCTTAACACTAGGTATTCTCTGTTTACCCTGTATACAACGGGAAAAAGTAAAGCCTTTTTCTTTTTATTTTTTCTTTAATTTAAATGTATCTAGATATTTTTATATGAGGCCATCGTTTGATTGCATATGTGAAGGCTTCCAGTCCACCGAAAGGAATGTATTATTTTAATTTCCCTGTTCTGTTGCTTAAATCTGATTTGACATTGGATTTTTTCGACATGATATGCTGTATAGTGCAAAGCCGAAATAACATATTTCCATATATTGTACTTTGAAATGTAAAATCCAGTATTGGTTTGCTTATATATATATATATATATATATATATATATATATATATATATATATATATATATATATATATATATATATATATATATATATATATATATATATATATATATATATATATATATATATATATATGTTATTTTCTAAATTGAGAGAGAAGTGATCTACTGAAAAACATGTAAAAACTTAAATTTACGAATGGTAGCTTGAGAATTTTTTAATAATAGATATACGAATATCTGTAACACCCGATATTAATAATCAAAACTAATCCAGAGATTGCAAACGTACATTAATTCATACATCATACACATACAACGTACATCCGTTTTTGAGTAAAACTTGCCAATAAGAAATCACAGGTGTTTTTTTTATTTTTTAAGTCACTGACTCTGGGAGGGCAGATATAAGGTTAAGATTAAATTCAAAATATCCATCGTAAGAGTAATTTATTTATTAATTATTGACAACAACAAATTATTATGCTAACACTGAAATGACAGTATGTACGCGTTCCATTTCACATACTTACACATATCGGATTTAAGTTTTAATATTCTTTAATATTAAGTTTTTTTTCCTTAAAAGACATTTTCAGGGTAGTTTTTTTTGTAAAACTGGCAAGTATCGCTCTACAACCTATCGTCGAACCAAAGTTGATATTGCTAGGTTAAGTTATTAACAAGCATAATAAACGAAGATTGATGTCGATCCAAGATTGGAGATTCATTATTAACATCGAGCGTAAATATTAATTTCTGATAATTTTTGAACTGGATTTTTTTATTTTTGTGATTCCATTTTTACTAACCTAACCCATCATTGCTATGTTATAAGGCAAATTATTGTTTTGTGTATTGAAACAAAATAGAATACAGTTATCTTAAACATTATTGTCTTCTTCGTCTGTTTATAAAGTTGTCTAGCAATAGCTGTGATATAGTAATTCGATTGGAGAGCAGACAACTTACACGGAGTTTCTTAACACTCCGTTTTTCTATCTTTCTATATAATATATCTGAAGCCACAAAACTAAAACGAGATAATAATACTTTCATTTTCTTTTTTACCATATATATATTCTCGTAAAATTGCTGCTTTAAGACATTTTAAATAAACGGTCGTAAATAAAATACCTTTCCGGCAGCATCCGGTCATCAATCTTCAAAGAAAATTTCCATAGATTTAGATGGGGCTAGCGAAAACTCAGGATTATAATGTAAAAAATTAATGTTACTGTTTATACGCTGGAGTCAAAAGTTATTTAATATTATTTTTTTTACTTTTATCCTGTATGAGCCTATATCAGGATGGGCAAAAATCGTTTTTAATTTTTGCTTAAAGTCATGAAATTGTATGTTGTGCTCCGATGGGAATAGTGGTACGTTTCACTGTAAACCTGCCAGTTGTGGGCTCAATTCTTACTTAATGAATAAAACAAAGAGAGGCGTTAAGTTCCGCCACTCAACAAGCAATGTCTCAAAAATTGGACAGAAAGTGGAGAACGGAGTGTCTTAACACTAGGTATAACCTGCTATTCGGCATACAGTGTGCACACACAAAACTATATATCACAAAAAAACAATACTAAATCGTGCTTAGAAAGAAACATTGCTTTAGAACTAGAAAAGAAAACCTAAACTAAAACTTCAGTATAGCAAATCTTGATACAATTCATTCTCATGTAATTTAAAGAGTTGAAATTAACTAAATAGTAAGTTAAGTTAGACGTAAAGTTTTGTTATTTTCTCCATTATTTTTTTGCTTTTCTTTAACTTTTATTCATATAGCAGGGTAGATAGAGAATTCAAGTCTTACCCTAAGTGGGAATCGAACCTACAACCTTCGCATTTACAGTCAAATGCTATAACGGTGCGCCACACTGCCTTAGTATAGTAGTACTAGAGACTAGTATAGTAGTACTAGTAAAAGTACTATAAAATATATCTATTTTTATTGTAACCACAATTCAAAGAGGCAATTATTGTATAGAAACTTTATTTACTTAGTGGATTCATTAGCACTGTTTTGTCTCTACCTCTACACAATATAGTGTAATAGACAGCTAATTTAGCAAACAATTGCGAGTATTGTAAAGCGCAATATCGATGTTTAATTACTAAAGTTAATATTTAAACATGGATATTGCATTTTATATGTAAGTAATTGAATAGGATATAAACACAGGGAGAGTTTCCAGACCGTTTCCATGAGGTGCGGGTTCGAATCCCGCTGTGTTCAAATTTTGACGTTTTCTTTAAGTATTCTATCTTGTGGAAATACTTTAAAAACCATTAAAATAGCTTTTTTCTCTCGCCAAATGATGAATCTTTGCAATAATCTTTGTGTAGCGAAAATTTGTAAAAACTCCCTACAAAAATGGTAACAACGTAATAAGTTGTGAAAAGCATATAAGAATTTTGACGCAGCGTGATAAAGAACGTATAGCTTAGTGTTAAGAGCGCTTGTATGGTTTCCATGAGGTCGGGATTCAAATTTTCTTTAAGTATTTTGTCTACTCTTTGTGTGAATTACCATTTGAAAAATCATTAAAATACATAACTTCTATTTTAAAACACGGGAAATACACGAAAGCTAATAATACTGTAGAATTACATTAATGGGCTTATTATATGAAGATTATGTCAAAAAAAGCTACAGGTGTGGGTTAAGAATCCACTCAAGGGAATAAATTGTTTTCATTTTCATTTAATAGATCTGGTAACAAAACAAAGCACGGCCTTGAGTTAATATATATATATATATATATATATATATACATATATATATATATATATATATATATATATATATATATATATATATATATATATATATATATATATATATATATATATACATATATATATATATATATATATATATATATATATATATATATATATATATATATATATATATATATATATATATATATATATATATATATATATATATATATATATATATATATATATATATATATAAATATATGAATTGTTTTTATAGATACATATGATGCATACATTTTGACTTTAGTTGAGTAGTTTCTTCTTTATGGCCTTTGAGAGTGCCAGTTAAGCACAAATCACTAGGATGTCACGTTTAATAGAGAAGTGTCAACGTCGAATGAAAATTTTAAAATATGTGGCGATGACTATGCATTTGACAGTTCAAAAATGGGTGGGTCATAACGCATTTTTTTTTACTTCACGCTGTATCCCGTTTCCGCAGATTCTCACTTTCGCCCATGCTTTGAGACATGGCGTGTTAATTATTATTATTATTAAAACTTACCTTTGGCAACATATCTTTGATTTCATATTAGGAATTTGAACTTGTATATAAGTTTATGATATATAGGTAATATAAAGTAGGGTATATAGGGTATAGGGTTTTATTATTTGGCATACGATTTCTTGTCGAACTGTAGGACAAACATAGTAATATTATTTGGAAAGCTTAATTCACCCCCTTCTGATTCTCTTAGCATCATGAAACTTGGCAACTATATACAAATTTGGTGATATTTAAAAAAAAAAAGATTAAAAACAATCAACAAAACATATACTTACTCTACTTTAACAAACAAGTCTTCATCGTACGCTAAATATAAGTATGTGCATGAGTGAAGAAACCGCGTACTTAATACGTTTAAGTCTAAATATTCAGGGAACGCGTGAAGCGAGAAAAAATTAAACCTACACTTATTTCCCATTACATTCTCCAATTCTCCGTGATGGTGAAGATAATAAATTTTATTATGATTAAAAAATATACCAGAAAACCACATAAAAAATGTTATGTAATAAATCACCGAATACTTCTCCAAATCAGACTTGATAACACTCAACATTCCTCACCCACGGGAGAAACTTGATTTATATGAGAACAAAAATGAAAAATCTGCCATTATAGCATTCGTTACAAAATAACAATTTTGATCAATACTTTTGAAGTGACGACTCGAGCGTCAACTTAAGTGGTCTTGAAGAAAAAGCACGAGGACTCGCGTCAGCAATTTGGATAGCACTTTGCGAGTTAGCTACTTCACTAAGTGACGTAAGATATCGAGTACACGATGTTCCTAGTGATACGTGATAATTATCTTCTTATATCTATATTAATTACACTTTTGGGGCGGTGATTGTAGGTTCGATTCCCTCTTGGAAGAATGCATTATCTGCCTGTTAACGCAAAGACTTTCGAGTTCAATTCCCACTCAGGGAGAACGAATTACTTTCATTTTCTTCGCTCTGGCAATAATGCAGCGTTGAGATCTGCCACTCAACACGCAATGCCTCGAAAGGCAGAAAGTGGAGAGTGGAGAGTGGAGAGGAGTGTCTTAATACTAGGTTCCATTTGCCAAAGGTTCCCTCCGCTTATCATACTATGTGCTATAAAAAAACACTATATTTCTTCTATTAAACAAAACACAAGGAAAAGTGTTAGGTTGTAAACGGCATATTTTTCGTTCACAAAATTTCAATTTTTGTTTTCCATTCCGAGGGGATGATATGGAGTTATTTTAAAGTATAATGTGGAATTTTGGAATATGTTCGATGTGTTTTATTTATTTTGTATGGTCGATGAAGAAAGTGTAGTATCGGAAAATTAAAAAAATGACTTATTTATGGGAAATAACTTTATAAAATTCGGAATATCCATCACCATATTAACGAGTTCAACCGAGACATACATTAAAATTTAGTGATAATAATTTTTTTTATTCTGATTAGCTCAAACGTGAAAAATATCAAAAAAGTAAGGTAACTATAGGTTCTGGGTATATACAGATACACACTGGCCTATATACGAATTGAATCTGAGGAACTTAACGCAGCGCTATGTCTTACCTATATATATATATATATATATATATATATATATATATATATATATATATATATATATATATATATATATATATATATATATATATATATATATATATATATATATATATATATAAACAATATGAAATAATACAATACCATTATATCTAAAATATATTATTGTCTACAGATTGTAAAAGTAGGTTAAGCTACAAGTTCTCATTCGTTGTAAACGTCTTTGTTCTTTAGTAGGGCATTAATCAGATTACTCCTACGTCAAACATAAAGGCTTTTGTAATAGAGGACTTGAAGCGAGTAAGAACGCTGTATGAAAATAGGAAGCCGGTTAAATGACAAACACTGGATGGATTCCGTTATTAAAATGAGTAGAGTCTTTGTAGAGAAAACGTATATACGTTTTTTATTATTATTCTTTAAGTGTTATTTCATATTAATAAAGATTAATATTTTATATATTATTAAAGAAACATGTGAAAATTTTAAAGCAGCGAGATTTGATTCTGCACCTCTAGGAAACTGTCCAAGTGCTCTATAAACTAAGCCATTCGCTCTTCACTCATATACACTTGTGTTACACAGTACATTGTACTTTAGAATGCTTTAAGCTGCGCCTACCTACATATCCTGCATAGCAGGGTCTCGACTTTCTGCCAGAATTCGAGGCATTGGGTATTTGAGTGGCTGGATATAACACCGTACTTTGAAAACGAAGCGGCGACAATCCGATGCTGTCTTGTAGTATCATAATTTTATATTAATATATTTGCTTTTATTGTTTCAGGTAAATTTCAGAATCCTTCTATCATGAAACCCATCTGAAAGTAAGAAAAACGAATTTAGTGAAATACGTCGCACCATATAATTAATATTTATGAATTTTGGAGTTTATTTTCTATTTATTTAACATATGGTTATTAAGTACTGATTTCAATTGGATTAAATTCTATGTATACTTTAATTATTATGTTTGTATATATTAGTCCATATAGAAAATATATGAAAATTCGAAATTTTTTGGTAAATTATAGAAAAAAATATTTAAAGCTCATAGTTGTCACTTGTTTTATACAAAATAAGTGTAATACGTCTACAAATATAAATTTGTATTTTTTTCTAAATTGTAGTCTACCCGTTGACCTAGAATAATCAAATTGGTACGGAACACTCAAATCCGACTCGAATTAACTGATTTTTTAGTGAAAACATTCACTTTAGTACTTAAAGCTCTTAATAAAAGTGTACGGAACAACGGCATCTAATATAATTATTGTACGATACAAAGTTCAACCAACTACTTAAGTAACGTGTTTCAAGAAGCTCTGAGATGGCAAATATCCAATTTATTACCTTCCAACTTTAAGATCATTTGGCGCTATCCTAGCGCTGTTGGAAAACTTCGGTACATGCATGCTCTACTCTGAAGATGATTTAAATTTCAATGTATTTAGTGTGTATTTATAAACATTTTGCCATTTTATTTTAATTATTAAATGCAAATTCAAATAATTTTATTCAAAGTAAGAATACATGATTCATTTTTGGAACGTCAAAAAAATTACGGCTCTCTAAAGTTAATGCCTCAAACCTGAGAAGAACCGGCGCAAGGAACTCAGCGGGACTTTTTTTTATATGGCCATTCACAATTATACAATTATTCATTGTTGACAATGATATGCTTGAGATAGACTAGAACGAGTATTTCATCCCCAAGGTGTGTTATCATTTACAAAAACATTAATTAGGTAATAACCTTTAACACACAAACATCTTTTCATTATTTTTTTAAATTGTGATGTAGAACATTATCGGACGTTTGCTGAGATCCTATTGTTAAAGCGTATACTCTGTCCCATGAAGGAATTGCGGACTCGATGCAATCGAGTTACATGAGCTACCGTAGTTATGAATAACATAACAAATCGAGGTATCCTCTCTCAATACTTTCCGTATATTACTACCTATATACAACTTTTTTACTTTCTACGCCCAGTTGGTTCTTGGTCACTTTTTATAAATGATAATATTTATATATAGAAATGATGTCATTGTATGTCGTTTTATTGTACGTAGCTGTATTGTTATGAAGCAACGTATGAAGCACAGATATTGTTTGTCCCTTGAGACCTTTGCTTTTCCGGAATAAAAGAAGGCTTCTATACTGCTTTTACAAATTATAAATAAACTTCTTTTCAAGTATGTTGCTATGTTTATATTTTTTAGAGAAATAGAGGGTAGACCGTCCGACTGTTGGGAAAAAAAACCGTGGTGGCAGAGGCACAGTTTCTGCCTGTAAACGCGACGGCTTGTGAGTTCGATTCCTACTCGGGGAGAATAAAATAATTTCATGTCATTCGTTTTGGCAACAAGCCAAAAACGCGGTATTGAGTTCTGCCATTCAACACGCAATGCCTCGATAGGTGGAAAGCGCCTTAACACTAGGTTCCTTGGGCCTACGGTTCCCTCTACCTGCCCTTCTATGTGCCGTATGGGACGCTAAAAAATACATCTAGCTATACTATTTTCTCTTAGCAAAATCCAACCAAAATTGTCTATATAGCTTGAAATTACTATCCGGAAGCCGGTTCTAGCCCAAGATATCAGAAATAGTCAGAATTTCGCATTCTCATCACAAAGTTATTTTATACGTTTGTATAATAATTATAATGTATAATTCGAAATAACAAAGAAAATTCAAAATGTTGAAAAAGTTAAATTCCCAAGTAGTAATCGAAGGACTCGTACACCGCTATCGCTTCAAGAGTTTGGACGTCAGCTAACAATCTGGGAGTGGTTGGGGACACTTCAAAATTTCGCATCTCCCTCATCTCGACTCGAACACTCAGCCTATTTTAGATATTGAAGTATTATGCCGTCCCAATTTCAGAATTTTGATGATACTCCAAATATTTTAAATTAGGAATATTATTGATAAATTTATTTGAATATTGTTTTGTATATTTGTATACTTTTTATTGTATTTTCTAACAATTAAATTGGAAATATTAATGGCAAAGGTGATTATTATTTATATTCAAATTTCTATTGTATTCTATTTTCAAAATTTTTTGAGTTACAATGGCTGTGGGATGATGTATTATCCCGCATAAAGCATGGCAGGTGACAAGGTCCATATATAGAAATTCTATAACCCCTTGGTAAACATCAAGCAATATCAAGCATGCAATATATCGAAAATTTCCGAGAATTAAAAACAAACATTACATGTTTGCACCTGCACTACGATACCATCGATAAAAATGTGTCCATAAAGGAGCATTGGCTAAGGAGATTTTAATTTCCCTATAGACTTTTATTACGGTGTAGGATAAAGCTTGAGATGGATGTCGACATCTTTTGCCCGGAAAATTAGGGTTTGGTGTGAATTATGGTACATTAATAACAACGCCAGAAATGTATGCAGTGAATATTGTATGAGGCTTAAATTTATGAAACATGCTATTTTTAACAAAATGTATGAGAAATGCTGCAACATGCTAGTCATGAATGATAATTACTTTTATTTTCATCTTTCGTCTGCATTTTAGAGTTTTTGTGAAACTAAAGCAGTATATTATGTAGAAAAGTAGAGCCCACAGTTATCCCGAGCGATATTCGGATTAATCTCATTGTAGCCAGGTAGTTTCATTTGCGTTGGAATGATGCCATACAATATTTATATAATATATAAGTGAAAAAATTTATAAAAGATAAAGTTCACAAAGTATATAAGTATGTATGTATATATATATATATATATATATATATATATATATATATATATATATATATATATATATATATATATATATATATATATATATATATATATATATATATATATATATTAAACGTAAGGAATTTTAGCTATACGGTTCAAAGAAAGCTATTATTATCACTGCAAAAGCCTTAAAGTAATCTATGTTCAGGTAAACTACATATAGTCTTATCAGTTAAATCACTATATATTATCGCAAGCTTTTCTAAATCCAACCGGAGCCTACAAAGAAAGTGTCCTCTCACATCCAGCGTTCATTCATCATGATGTAATCCAAGACTTCGTTCAGAAGATCATTAACGTTGCTAAAATAATTATAATAAATCCTATTATCTAAGCTTAGTATAGAGATGTCATTTTAATTGCATTCAGTACTTTAATGGAAATTGTGTTTCTTGATGATAGTATGAAGGTTGATTTGAACTTTATAGTTGTAGGTAAATTTTCGTTTGTAATAAAATTGCGACTTCTTTTTTAGGGGTTATGTTTTTTTTCACTCATGTCGTAAATAGCGAAGTCCGACTTTAATATCCACATTTAAAGACAGACGATGTGGCCGAGATTCAAATACAAAGATATTCTTCTTTCGCCGAATCTATCATGAAGTGTCATGCTCTCCAGAAAGCTAGCATGCTATTAACCTTTCTTAGTGTCATCGATAGTGCTCTGAAAATTCAACAAAAATATTATAATCCTACTTTATGCAATAACATTAAATTAGTCAGTCACAATAATCTGGAAATACATTTTTTTATATATTTATGATTATAAAAAACAAAACATTCATTACAATTCAACCGAGAAAAGTTACAGGGACATTCCATTACGCGTTCACAAGAATTTTTATTAAAAAGTATGACTTATAAAGGTGCTTAGTAAACTTGGAACGATGTTTGGCGAATTCCTTACCTGATATTGATTAAAACTGTGTATCGTGAAAATATTTTTACGCAATCATTATATATATATATATATATATATATATATATATATATATATATATATATATATATATATATATATATATATATATATATATATATATATATATATATATATATATATATATATATATATATATATATATATATATATATATATATATATATATATATATTTAGTCTATAGGATTGGTTCTTTATTTTAGTCTATAGATTTTATTCTTGATGATCTTCATTTATATAATATTAAAGAGACATCAATCAGTTCTCTGTCGTTTCATGATGATTTCCTATATCATTTTTCGGAGAAGCCAATAAGAAAAGAGGCCTCCTAGGTAAAGGCAGGGAAGATTCTGACTGCTAGCTCAACGGTTGTATATTCGATTCCCACTTGCGGGACAATTTCTTGGGATATGTCACCATTCATCGCGCATCTTATTTCAGCTTCACACTGTCTCCCGGGTAAACCAAAGTAGAAGAGAGAATCTAGTATCAAAGCTCTCCTTGTTACAGTTGCCACCCGAATAATAGACAATGAGGGTTAAGTTGCGGAACTCAACGCCGTAATTTATATTGACAGAGCGGTTAAATGAAAATCATATTGACAAGTTTAATTAAACATTTATTAATAATTCAATTTGTAATTATTTATTAAAGCGGATGCTGTCATTACCGGTGTACCACAAACACATTATACTGATTAGACGGCAAGACCTAGATTAACTAGTCTCGTAGCAATTAGAAGATGTGACAATTAATTAATAATTTGACTAAAATCATTAAACGTAGAAATGTTTGTCTTATATATTTAGTTAGAGACTAGACTGCTAACAAGAGTTTAAAGTTTATAAATTTGCGAGATTATTATGGTAGGAATATATTCTTTTCATAGCAGGGTCTTACTGTGAGCGCATTGATTCCCAATTGGTCCTATAAATTATTTTATTTTACTTCTCTGGTAGAAGACTTCCGCCACAGTACATAAACAATATTATAATATAGCTCGAATTTGGTCTATAAGTGGAGGAAAGTGTGTCTAGCTTCTATGCGTAAAACCTGTAAAAAAACATCGTGGACCTGAATTTTTTTTTTTACTAGAATTAACAATAGGTGTGAAGATTTACTTCATGTTCCTTATACAAGATATTCTTGATTTTACACGACTATTAAAAGGCAGCCACACTAAACTTTTTATATACATATGTATACTAAAAATTCTACCTGAGTGAAAATTGAACCAACAAACGTCACATTTATAGTACGACATTGTGCCACTGCGCTACGGTGGTCTCGTTTAATATATGTTGGTACGTATAATATGAGTTCTTTCTTATGTTTCCACGCTGTTTGCTTAACAAGGGTGGAGCAATTTTTTGGGCCATTTATCGTGAAGAATAATTCACTTGGGGGAATGTAAGTGAATATTTTAACTGGATGATCATAATTTTCATAAAAAAATTGTGCCTAAGTTATTTTGAATATTTTGTACTTCTTCACAATTTTAGTAATGACCAAGTCCTTAGACCTTCAAGAAAAAAGATATTTACTACTACAATTATTTATCAATACCCTATATTTTGTTGTTAAATAGAAATATAATCAAGAAAATGGGTTTCAGTTGGTTTCGGTTGCGGCTTCTATTTTGGAGAGATGAGTCTGGTGAGTATAAGTTACGTTTGTATGGTGATTATGTGGATAGTTGTTGAGTTCACCATGATAGAGTCACGAAAACGTATCTCCAAGGACTTTACTAATTATAGTACAAAAGTGTATAGCTGCTTGTTTTTGGGGCCATGATTGTTTATATGTGCATCTAACTTTTAAGACTCTTCGCAAGTACTCCCGACTCTTACTACTATCGGGATGATTGTGACAGTGGTGTTCCATAATCTAGAGAGATTATTAATATATTAAAGATAATAATAATTATATATATTTATATTTGATATTATATATATAAAGTATTGATTTACATATAAAACAAAAAAAATCCAAATATTTTCACATATTTTTGTATGTGTGTTATTACCATATATTTCCTGTTAGACATTGTGGCACAGTTGAACAACATTTGAACAACGGGGTAGGTGAGGGTTCGAACTCATTCGAGGGAATGATTTTTTTTTATTTCTCCACTTGGATATGACAATGAATTTGGGTGAGAAGCGAAACATGAAATAATTATTGACACTAGCTTGCTCCTGCTATATGTGGTATATATTAAAGTGAAGAAAAAGAATATATTTATTTATTTATTCTGTATTATCTATTATATTCTTTATTGTATTCTATTTTTAAATACAAACAAATTATACTTTAAATACAAAAATATTTTGGCAATTAGATATCACTATCTAACTTTAAAAAAACGAAAGACATAATAAAATTTTATTCAAAATTTCAAAACTATTTTACCGAAATGAATATTCCAACTTCTGCCTAATTAAATTAACAACAAGTGGCAAGTGTATGAGAGCTGTCCAAAACTTGGTTACTTAGCCTTTGACCAAACTTAATGTACAGAACCCCCTTTAATTACGGCTATGCAATTACACTTGACTTACTAAAAGTACATACACGCAAAAGTTAATGTTCTATATAAAGTGAAATGATAATTTTTCACTCGAGAAAAGACATTTTAAGTATCA
>JAXRJS010000045.1:510000-537500 GCA_037127375.1 Dione juno
GGTTATGGGTTCGATTTCGATCTCTTCGAAGAATATACGGAGTCAATTAAGTTAACTTTTCGATGAAGATACGCAGAATGACAGTTACTAGTGGAGATTTCGAGAGAATAAATTATAAAAGACTGGTACAAAAGTATTTGATATATAACTATATGATGTTAGAGTTAATAGAAAGAGAGCTAGGAGGAGACCTTAAAAACATAATATGCAATAGCATTTGTCGTTCAGTTTTCTCTGGCAACTCTGCTAGGGATAAAGCATGTAAAAAGCGGCTTCTAGGCAACCTTGGTAATATTGAAGATAATAAATGATATGGGAACGAATATACCGAGTATATCAAGTCTAAGTCCACATCGAAATTAAGTCGACCTAATATTTTCTACTAAATTTTATCAGATCTACTTAATTTCGCCCAATTCTAATTATTTTATACATTTAGTACGTCATGATGACAATTGCGCATAGATCAGTTGGTAATATAGTAATACAGAACAATCGAGCTGTTTTAGTAATGGAGCTTAAATGTAGCGAATGAAACCTTAGCATGCCTTTTAGTAAAACCGTAGAGTTTGGTAGTATACAAAGGCTTACATTCTGCTAATTTCTCTTAGTGATGAATTTGCAAGTAACTGTTATTAAACAATAATTATTTATATTTCCTTTGCTTTTCCTTACAAAAAAGTGACAAGTTTGAACAAGTCACTAAATAAATGTTCTATTCAATACTTTTGTGGCTTTTTAAGTCCCAGTTGAGCGCTTATAACCTAACTAATGTCACTTTGAATGGAGAAAACACGAAAGAGATTGATCGTTAAAGCTAAGATAGCAATCTTTTAAATGATTTGAGCGGAAACGGAAATTCAGCTTCACAGTAATTTTAAATTATTATGTTCTGGGTGTTGATCTACTAAGTAACTAGTACTTCTTGAGTCTAGGGTTAGTAAAGTTTTCTTAAGTCTAAGTAACTTCATAAATATTTATATTCTGTACCTTATATATAATAGAAGAAGCAACTAATTTATCGAATTATTTCCAGTGGGTTGTCTATTTTTAAGTTATTTTATTGTTACAATCACTTTCCCATACTTCACTATATGTGAAGGAGAAAAATGTAGTACAGAAAGATATATTACTCTCTTTCTCTACATATTATAATTGGGGGTATGTCAAATCAAGTTCACCAACTCTATTCAATCTCAAATGTAGCCGTCGAAATTTAATAATCCTTAACCAGATATAAATCGATATAAGCTTTATAGCACTACAGTTTAGTGAAAGCTATAGTTTCAATTATGTATTGTTTAAAGTAGCTTTAGTATGAACAGTTAAAGACTATATTGTTCCATATTACTTGGAGAGGAAACTAAGCCGTATTTACAAGCGCTCTACCATCCATGCTTTACAAAATTAGTCTATTACGTTAAATTATAAAATCACAGTGTATAAATTGTAATGTAGAGTATATTGTTATTTTCTAAAAATATTTTTTTTTTATTATTACACATTTTGAACAGAGAATATAGCGATAAGTCACTTTTTTATTTTCTTTAAAATAAAGAAATTTTATATAAGCAGCTGCTATTTTAAGTAGAACTGCTTTTACAACCAGTAGTGCATTTCTGTAGGACAACACTTTTATGTTACTTGATTTAAAAATGCTTGTGATGGCCTAATTGAATAAATCATATATTGAAATTCAAACTCAAAATTTGTCTTGGCTTTTGATTTAACATTTCCTCTTTTTCATTTAAAAGTTAAAATTTTATTACTTTACTTTTTTTTATTCTGATTCATTAGTTGTGTAATAAATTTTTTATCGTAATGCTTACTTATATTTAACCGAACCCGTGACGCTGTGTTGCTGCACCACGTTGGACTTTACCTCTCTTAAAATTTATTTCCCGAATTTTGTATAAAATAGGACTGCTCATTATAAAAAAATGGACTGGACATTATAAAAAAAATATCACAACGCTTTAGTAAGCTATGGGGTAGACCCTTCACAAATACCTCAGATTCTATAAGCTTAATATAATTTTAAGCCGTAACAATTCCAAAAATTCCAAAATGGTGGCTTACTTCTAATGTTAATAGTGATATGATATTATATTACGAGATAACATTTTTTAATATGTACCTACTTAGGCTGAATTTAATTTTATAATAATAATATTTATATTATTATTTAGTTTCACAAGGTTTTGTTATCAATAACTACACCTGATCAGTTAGTTCAGACAAAAAGCGGAATACCTTACCATTCTGGCGGAGTGTCTTTCTGTCGCTCCATATGCGAGATCGCTACATCTGAAGCTGATATCAACTTAATAAGATTTTTGGGGGATAGTTTCTTTGTACATTCCATGATTACCGTTTCAATCTTGGATACACGGTCCGTTGACCTTCAACGGACCTTGTTGAGTTCCGCTTCCAATAAAGCCCACTTCATTATCATCAGCCTGTGCCTTGTCCATCTTTTTTTTATACAATATAAAAACTAAAATATATATAAAGAGAAAAATATATACTAACATATTTGTATACCATTTTTCGTCATCCCTTCATATTAGTGTCCGTTGAGACAAAGTTTTAATGGGTTATTAAAATTATACGAGAGAATGTGATTGTGATTACTCTAACACTACGACCCTTGGTGGATTATTTTATTTACATGTGCTCAAAGTTTATTACAAATTAATTCAATTTTGTTTGAACGTTATTTAGTATTTTTGGTTCATATTTTGGATTACCGTTGCTTATGGGTTAGGAGTATAATAATAAATTTTACACTATCTTATATATTTAATAGTTGAAATAGTTTATAATATTAGCACAATATTAAAAATAAAAGTATAATACAATTGTTAGACATAGTGTGTGTCGTAAGTTACGAATTCAATATTAATTTTATATCGATCAATAAAGGTATATAAAAAAACATTATATAAATTTTATGGACAAATAATGCATTAAAATGTAAAAAGGCTGTCAATAATGAATATGAATCTATGATTTTTTTATGTTTGTTTATCTGTTCGTCTGTTTGTCTTTTTTGTTGTATATATGTTAGATCAGAGTAGAATTTAGGCTATAATAGATTTTGAAGACTTGCATACCTGATGCAGAACTAAAGGAGACCAGCTGAATTATGAGATATAATGAAACGCACCCATAATAACAGTTATTGAGCACAGTAAGCACTTTCTAATGACATATAAAAATCAATGACGAGGAACGTCTGATATAGTATCACAATAGAACATATAAACTATAAAAAATCGAATTATGGCTCTTTAGTAAAAGTTGTGGAGCGTGATGAGCATTTTTCACTTCAAATATGACAATCCAAGATCTGGAACGTCTCATGAAGAATCTTATTATTATTTCCAATTAAATATATTAAATATGGAAATGGCACCTTGACAAAAGTCATTTAACGTGACGGGCATTTTCAATTGACGTTTTAATTTATAATATCAAGAATCTGTACAACTTATGTAAAACCAAAATAGACAAGCAAAAAAGAATAAGTATTTATAACAATAATTATTCAGCGTAATGAGCAGTTTTCGTTGTCATGTAAAAATCTAACATGTGGCATACAACCTCATGAATCTCAATGGAAAAGGACAGCAGTCCGTAGGGTGGCTAGGATCATAAAGTCCATGCCAACAAAATTGCGGGCGGGCGCCCACTAGTTGTTAATATTTATGTTTTGCGATTTTAAGTTAAGTGAGGCTATGGCGCATCAGCACAGCGTCTGACCGTTAACGCGAAGGTTACGGATTCAATCCCTACTCGGGGACAATAATTCATTTAAATTTTCCTCACTCTAATAACAAATAAAGCGCGGCGTTGAGGTCCACCACTCAACACGCAATACCTCAAAAATTATACACACACACACACACACATTTACATTAGTTTTCCTCTGTCTACCCCGCCATATGCGGGATGTATAGCGTGAAACTATTTATTCATATTTCCTGACGTATAGCATAAAATAACCCAAAATGAAATTTGTTTACAAAAACCACTATATTAGTATAGAATTGCGAGGCCTTATTAAAATTTATGACTAGTTCCACAAAGCTCAGATTTTGGTGCACGATACGATAAAATTACAAAAGTGTATATTCCCCAAGGAAATGGTTGGTACGTGGATACGCTTTGCTTATTATTACTATGTAAATATGTTAGGCGTTTATTATGTTAGGAATAAATTAGAACTTGATTTGCATGTTGTATTAAATATTGTTATATTATAATTTTATCTTGAGCTGTTATTTTAAGTTTGTTAGTTTAGAAGTGGTTGTTTTTTATTCTCTCTTTTTCTAGACTAGTTTGTCCCTACTTACTACAAGGTAAGTAGTTAGTAGAGATGAATCACTCTGAGTTTTAGTTTGTACATAATTACTTGGTATATATACTTGCTACATATATTGCTTTCGATCATCACTTGATGAAAGGAATGATACTCTGGTGAGATGAAAATCGCAGTGTCACAAATCGCCACAAAACTTTAAAATTGGGTTGACAGATGGACAACATTGTATTAATCTCCTTGTATTTTTGCCTATATATATATATATATATATATATATATATATATATATATATATATATATATATATATATATATATATATATATATATATATATATATATATATATATATATATATATACAAATAACATGGCAAAATATACAAGGAGATTAATACGACTTCATTTTTCATTTTTACCAATTAAGAAATAATGTGTGTCTATTAAGGAAAGTCATTTTCTTAACTTTATTTACGATTTTTAGCGTTTAAGTTTTGATTCCCACACGGGGAGAATGAATTATTTCTATTTTCCTGGCTCTGGTAACAAGACAAAGCGCGGCGTTGAGTTCCGCCGCTCAACACTCAATATCTCGAACGGTGGAAAGCTGGGAATAGAATATCTTAAAACTTAGTTTCCTCTATATATGTACGTGATACAGCTAGAAGCTAAAAGAAAAACATTTTTTTTTAATTAAGTGACAGTTTTATAGTCACGTAAGCCAAAACTAATAAAATTTAGTCTCATAAAAAGTGGCGAGAAAGAAATGAAATATAAACTTTACCTTAAATGGGAATCGAACACGTAACCGACTTTCCAACTACACGAAGTTTCTTGCTATAGTATTTTATTTCTTCAAGAGTATATTATAAATATGACAGCAGTATGAAACTGACTTCGGAGGCTTAAGTAGAAACCTAGTCACACCTGCGATGGAGTATAACAATTGTATATAATATTTTAAAGCGTATATTTCTTGACTTGACTTGACTTTAAAAGTCTTATGTTTCCTTATAGGTTTGTAGATTTTTATTATATTGTTAGGAAATGTTATTATAAGGCTTTTGTGGTTGGTTGGTGGCATTGTTTGTGGGTTCGATTCTCTCTAATCCAGGTGAAGAGTGGAGAACGTAGAGTCTTAACACCGGGCTCTCTCTGTCCATCGTGTTTAACGCGAGATTATATTATCAATTGAATATTAATTAATTTAATATTATTACAGGGTAAGGTGCCGGTTTGAGTCCCGTTAAATAACTTTCTTTTTAATTTTTTCCCAAATATTTCAAAATCAACTATCTATAAGACACTATAATAGTTTAGATTGATATTGTAACTCGTATATTCCTAAATTTGGGGTGAATATGTTACCACTTACATCTATGAGTGTCTAAATCTCTCTATAGAGATGAAGCTCGATGACTAAACTAGAGCACTACGTTAAAATTTCAACCAATATCTAAATATTTTTCTTTCATTATTGTAAAATACCATTTTAAGAAAGTTAAAAAACAAAGTTGCGGTACTTGGATACCGTCGCTTGTTGTCTTTTGATCAGATTAATGTAGTAATTTAATTTATTCCTCCGGGTAGGTAGTACATTTATCGAAAAAGCAAAACAACAGGCCATATAAAATCACGATAATTCTCTCAATAGAACCTACTATACCTGCTGAATGGGTCATGTGTCATACTCGTATTACTAACTCGTATTAATAACTTCTATATGACATGGGCGAAATAACAAGTAAAGGCATTTTTAAACGTTAAAACTAACCGGAATAAAGTAACTGTTTTATACAAAAACTTGTCATGATTTTTTTAACGTTCAGTTAAACGCTAACGGTCTCACAATTATTCTTTATGTTAAGTTTAAGTATACACCTGTGTAGATGCAGATATAAATTTTGGTTTACCATCGCCTCCCAAGAGCGCGACATTTGCATTTCTACCATTGTCGGTCGCTTCGGATGCAAGAGAGAATGAATAACGTTTCTTTGTTCGTTATACAGATAAAAAAATCCTCTTTTAAAGCTGTCACAGATTATAAAGGATTTTAGTGAGATTTAGATTTTTTTTTTCATGTTCATATATTATATTTTACCAGAATTCTTCGTAGTGTATTGGAAAAAAGTATACACGTAAAGAGATTGTAAGTTCGATTCTAAAAGTATGTGACAAAATGCTGCGTCAAATTCCGCTAATCACACACGCAATAAAATCAATATGAAAAACAAAATATTCTTTATTCAATTATTCACTTTAGAATCGTCAATTCACATTAGAATGTCAGTAGAGACAGTCTTTCAGGAGGCTACCGAGATATCTCGAATTTGGACATAGACCGAAAAACAAAGCACTCATTATAAAAAAAATGGACTGGACATTATGAAAAAAATATCACAACGCTTTAGTAAGCTATGGGGTAGACCCTGCACAAATACCTCAGATTCTATAAGCTTAATATAATTTTAAGCCGTAACAATTCCAAAACGTTCCAAAATGGTGGCTTCCTTCTAATGTTAACAGTGATATGATATTATATTACGAAATGACAATTTTTTAGTATGTACCTACTTAGGCGTGAATTTAATTTTATAATAATAATATTTATATTATTATTTAGTTTCACAAGGTTTTGTTATCAATAACTACACCTGATCAGTTAGTTCAGACAAAAAGCGGAATACCTTACCATTCTGGCGGAGTGTCTTTCTGTCGCTCCATATGCGAGATCGCTACATCTGAAGCTGATATCAACTTAATAAGATTTTTGGGGGATAGTTTCTTTGTACATTCCATGATTACCGTTTCAATCTTGGATACACGGTCCGTTGACCTTCAACGGACCTTGTTGAGTTCCGCTCCAATAAAGCCCACTTCATTATCATCAGCCTGTGCCTCGTCCATCTTTTTTTTATACAATATAAAAACTAAAATATATATAAAGAGAAAAATATATACTAACATATTTGTATACCATTTTTCGTCATCCCTTCATATTAGTGTCCGTTGAGACAAAGTTTTAATGGGTTATTAAAATTATACGAGAGAATGTGATTGTGATTACTCTAACACTACGACCCTTGGTGGATTATTTTATTTACATGTGCTCAAAGTTTATTACAAATTAATTCAATTTTGTTTGAACGTTATTTAGTATTTTTGGTTCATATTTTGGATTACCGTTGCTTATGGGTTAGGAGTATAATAATAAATTTTACACTATCTTATATATTTAATAGTTGAAATAGTTTATAATATTAGCACAATATTAAAAATAAAAGTATAATACAATTGTTAGACATAGTGTGTGTCGTAAGTTACGAATTCAATATTAATTTTATATCGATCAATAAAGGTATATAAAAAAACATTATATAAATTTTATGGACAAATAATGCATTAAAATGTAAAAAGGCTGTCAATAATGAATATGAATCTATGATTTTTTTATGTTTGTTTATCTGTTCGTCTGTTTGTCTTTTTGTTGTATATATGTTAGATCAGAGTAGAATTTAGGCTATAATAGATTTTGAAGACTTGCATACCTGATGCAGAACTAAAGGAGACCAGCTGAATTATGAGATATAATGAAACGCACCCATAATAACAGTTATTGAGCACAGTAAGCACTTTCTAATGACATATAAAAATCAATGACGAGGAACGTCTGATATAGTATCACAATAGAACATATAAACTATAAAAAATCGAATTATGGCTCTTTAGTAAAAGTTGTGGAGCGTGATGAGCATTTTTCACTCAAATATGACAATCCAAGATCTGGAACGTCTCATGAAGAATCTTATTATTATTTCCAATTAAATATATTAAATATGGAAATGGCACCTTGACAAAAGTCATTTAACGTGACGGGCATTTTCAATTGACGTTTTAATTTATAATATCAAGAATCTGTACAACTTATGTAAAACCAAAATAGACAAGCAAAAAAGAATAAGTATTTATAACAATAATTATTCAGCGTAATGAGCAGTTTTCGTTGTCATGTAAAAATCTAACATGTGGCATACAACCTCATGAATCTCAATGGAAAAGGACAGCAGTCCGTAGGGTGGCTAGGATCATAAAGTCCATGCCAACAAAATTGCGGGCGGGCGCCCACTAGTTGTTAATATTTATGTTTTGCGATTTTAAGTTAAGTGAGGCTATGGCGCATCAGCACAGCGTCTGACCGTTAACGCGAAGGTTACGGATTCAATCCCTACTCGGGGACAATAATTCATTTAAATTTTCCTCACTCTAATAACAAATAAAGCGCGGCGTTGAGGTCCACCACTCAACACGCAATACCTCAAAAATTATACACACACACACACACACATTTACATTAGTTTTCCTCTGTCTACCCTGCCATATGCGGGATGTATAGCGTGAAACTATTTATTCATATTTCCTGACGTATAGCATAAAATAACCCAAAATGAAATTTGTTCACAAAAACCACTATATTAGTATAGAATTGCGAGGCCTTATTAAAATTTATGACTAGTTCCACAAAGCTCAGATTTTGGTGCACGATACGATAAAATTACAAAAGTGTATATTCCCCAAGGAAATGGTTGGTACGTGGATACGCTTTGCTTATTATTACTATGTAAATATGTTAGGCGTTTATTATGTTAGGAATAAATTAGAACTTGATTTGCATGTTGTATTAAATATTGTTATATTATAATTTTATCTTGAGCTGTTATTTTAAGTTTGTTAATTTAGAAGTGGTTGTTTTTTTTCTCTCTTTTTCTAGACTAGTTTGTCCCTACTTACTACAAGGTAAGTAGTTAGTAGAGATGAATCACTCTGAGTTTTAGTTTGTACATAATTACTTGGTATATATACTTGCTATATATACTTGCTACATATATTGCTTTCGATCATCACTTGATGAAAGGAATGATACTCTGGTGAGATGAAAGTCGCAGTGTCACAAATCGCCACAAAACTTTAAAATTCGGTCGACAGATGGACAACATTGTATTAATGTCCTTGTATTTTTTGCCTATATATATATATATATATATATATATATATATATATATATATATATATATATATATATATATATATATATATATATATATATATATATATATATATATATATGTATATATATATATATATATATATATATATATATTATATAATATATATATATATATATATATATATATATGTATATATATATATATATATAATATATATATATATATATATATATATATATATATATATATATATATATTATATATATATATATATATATGTATATATATATATATTATATATATATATATATATATATATATATATATATATATATATATATATATATATATATATATATATATATATATATATATATATATATATATATATATATATATATATACAAATAACATGGCAAAATATACAAGGAGATTAATACGACTTCATTTTTCATTTTTACCAATTAAGAAATAATGTGTGTCTATTAAAAAAAGTCATTTTTTTAACTTTATTTAGGATTTTTAGCGTTTTAGTTTTGATTCCCACACGGGGAGAATGAAGTATTTCTATTTTCCTGGCTCTGGTAACAAGACAAAGCGCGGCGTTGAGTTCTGGGAATAGAATATCTTAAAACTTAGTTCCCTCTATATATGTACGTGATACAGCTAGAAGCTAAAAGAAAAACATTTTTTTTTAATTAAGTGACAGCTTGTTAGTCACGTAAGCCAAAACTAATAAAATTTAGTCTCATAAAAAGGGGCGAGAAAGAAATGAAATATAAACTTTACCTTAAATGGGAATCGAACACGTAACCGACTTTCCAACTACACGAAGTTTCTTGCTATAGTATTTTATTTCTTCAGGAGTATATTATAAATATGACAGCAGTATGAAACTGACTTCGGAGGCTTAAGTAGAAACCTAGTCACACCTGCGATGGAGTATAACAATTGTATATAATATTTTAAAGCGTATATTTCTTTTAAAGTCTTATTTTTCCTTGTAGGTTTGTAGATTTTTATTATATTGTTAGGAAATGTTATTATAAGGCTTTTGTGGTTGGTTGGTGGTATTGTTTGTGGGTTCGATTATCTCGAATCCAGGTGAAGAGCGGAGAACGTAGTCTTGACACCGGGCTCTCTCTGTCCATCGTGTTTAACGCGAGATTGTATTATCAATTGAATATTAATTAATTTAATATTATTACAGGGTAAGGTGCCGGTTTGAGTCCCGTTAAATTATCATTTTTTTTTTAATTTTTTCCCAAATATGTCAAAATCAACTATCTAAAAGACACTATAATACTTTAGATTGATATTGTAATTCGTATATTCCTAAATTTGGTGAATATGTTACCACTTACATCTATGAGTATCTAAATCTCTCCATAGAGATGAAGCTCGATGACTAGACTAGAGCACTACGTTCAAATTTCAACCAATATCTAAATATTTTTCTTTCATTATTGTAAAATACCATTTTTAGAAAGTTAAAAAACAAAGTTACGGTACTTGGATACCGTCGCTTGTTGTTTTCTGATCAGATCAAGGTATTAATTTAATTTATTCCTCCGGGTAGGTAGTACATTTATCGAAAAAGCAAAACAACAGGCCATATAAAATCACGATAACCTACTCATCAATATAACCTACTATACCTGCTGAATGGGTCATGTGTCATACTCGTATAGGTCTTAATAACTTCTATATGACATGGGCGAAATAACTAGTAAAGGCTACTTTAAACGTTAAAACTAACAGGAATAAAGTAAATGTATTTAGATGAAAACATGTCATGATTTTTTTTTCTGAACGCTAACGGTCTCACAATTATTCTTTATGTTAAGTTTAAGTATACACCTGTGTAGATGCAGATATAAATTTTGGTTTACCATCGCCTCCCAAGAGCGCGACATTTGCATTTCTACCATTGTCGGTGGCTTCGGATGCAAGAGAGAATGAATAACGTTTCTTTGTTCGTTATACAGATAAAAAAAATCCTCTTTTAAAGCTGTCACAGATTATAAAGGATTTTAGTGAGATTTAGATTTGTTTTTTCATGTTCATATATTATATTTTACCAGAATTCTTCGTAGTGTATTGGAAAAAAGTATACACGTAAAGAGATTGTAAGTTCGATTCTAAAAGTATGTGACAAAATGCTGCGTCAAATTCCGCTAATCACACACGCAATAAAATCAATATGAAAAACAAAATATTCTTTATTCAATTATTCACTTTAGAATCGTCAATTCACATTAGAATGTCAGTAGAGACAGTCTTTCAGGAGGCTACCGAGATATCTCGAATTTGGACATAGACCGAAAAACAAAGCCTTGATACTATTGTGACACATATATATATATATATAATATATATAATAAACATTCGTGCGTATTCATTCACTTTTGTATGGAGTTACGACTGTATATATATATATATATATATATATTATATATATATATATATATATATATATATATATATATATATATATAATATATATATATATATATATATATATATATATATATGTATATATATATATATTATATATATATATATATATATATATATATATATATATATATATATATATATATATATATAATATATATATATATATATATATATATATATATATATATTATATATATATATATATATATATATATATATATATATATATATATATATATATATATATATATATATATACACATAAGAGAAAATAACAAAGACTTTAAACTTTCACACCCATTTGAAAGCAATATGTGCTAAAGAGCAGAATAAAAAAAACCTTACAGTAAACTTATTGTAAATGTAAATCTTTAAGTACCTTTACTTAAGTGTAATTTAAATTCAAAACCACTGTTATTTAAGTAACTATGATACAAGTCGATATACAATACATCACCCTCATACAACAGAATGGGCAGAACCCAGTGTTAAGACACTCCGTTCTACTTTACCGTCCCTTTACACCTTTTTCCCCTTAGCTTAATACTAAAATCCTTTCAATACCTTAAACTAAATACTTTCAACAAGCGTTCAATCCATTATGTAAAGTAGATCAGATTTAATTCACAATTTAATTCGACAGATCAGGGTTGGTGCTGCATCTAAATTCGATATCGTCTAAAGCAGCTGCCTTACAACTAGGTCCCTATTCACACTTAGCTCAGTTCAGTTATAACGGAGCGGTGGTCTCGAGTAAAACGTAATTGAAACTACTCGCTGCATGTAAAATAAATGTTACGCTCTGAAAATTCATAGGTTTCTCTTTTGTGTTTTTTTTTATTAAATATGATATTGTTAAAAGTTAAATTACATAATGATATATATAATGAAAAAGGTTTTTTTTAAATTTGTAAATAGGTATATACCTATATACATAGGTTTTTTCTCTAGGGTAGAGTTAGATAAAGCACGAGTATGGCATGCGACTTGACTATAGAAAATGAAATATCTTACATGCTACAAAGAGAATAAGGCATACCGTACACATAATATTGAAATTTTAGTAGTTCTTTGTGTAGCATAAATAACCACCATAAAAGAGATTTTGAAAATCTATTTCTAAGGAAAAAAATTGATAAACAGTATTAATATGTACACATATTACATTTAAAATGTACACACAGTAAAAATATCTCTATATTATAAATTAAAAAATCCTGTACCATAAAGATCATAAAAAAGTATAGAAAACAAGGAATGTAAAAGAATTTAAAATTCTTTTCCAAGCCAACTGAAAGAATGCCACCTGGTGATTTATTATATATACTCTCGGGGCGAAAGACCAATGAACTAAATACCGACTTCATTTAAATTAGACATGGTGTAATACACTAACTAATTCTTCTCTTTGAATGAAATAATGATAATATATATTTTGCTTCTCAGGTTCGATTCCCATTTGGGGAAATAAATTTTTTAATATCTTCATTTACTACAACTTTTTTTTTGACAAGTGTGGCATCGAGATCCGCTCAACACGCAATATCTCAATAATTGGACGGCAAGTGGGTGACGGAGTTTCTTAACACTAGATGCCCTTAGCGTGACCTTAGATATAGCGTGAAGCATTTTTTTTTTAAGTTTCTCATTCTTCCCGTGGCACAGTGGGATAGCGTCTGACTGTTAACGTGACCGTCTTGACACTTCTCTCTGCTTACTTCTCTACCTATGACATGTATGATACATACAAATAACGATATAAAATCTTGTTTTATTTTCGGAAATTGGGTAGGAGAATCAGAAAAATGCCTGTTTTAATTTTATTGGTAACACTGCCCATCATAATATTTTAAGAAGAATAAAGCGATGACGGCATCTTGTCATTTCCTAATATATAATATAAAAACATGTTGTAAGAGTTGCATATTATATTCGTCTTTAGATTATTTAAAAGAAGGTGGAATATTTCCACCTTCTTTGTATCCATCCTTTGTAAATATTTATGAGATATTAAAATAAAAATAAATATTAATATATATAATTAATAATATTAATATTTATAGCTGAGGTGTTTATTGTGAAATCAATTTTGTGTCACGATCTGACTGAAAACGTGATGGTTTTGGTTCGATCCCCACTTGGGAGAATGATCTTATTTTATTTCTCTGCTTTAGGAGACATGGTGGGCCTTGAAATATCTCGAATTTGGGTTTATTTAAGATACTGTAAGATTAATTGAATATGTTACTAGCATGGTATGCTACGAAAATCTATTGCTGTACAAAGGTTATATAGGTTAGGTTTCTTTGTGTAGAAAACTCTCAAAGCATTTTCATTGCTTGGTTAGACAATGAATAAATTTATGTACCATCAGTATACACAGACTGCTTCTAAATTATCAAAAATTTAATACTTTAAAATAAAATATATTTTTTTATGTTTGATCTATAATGATACGTTGCTGATTATTAAATAGAAAGCGACAAAGTGCGAGTTAAATTGATGCACCGAGGGTTCCGTACCTATCTCCTAATTTAAAATCAACGGAAAATACAATTTCCGAAATTAACAAAGTACAAATTTAAATTTTCATTTCATATAAAATTAATAAATATACACAAATAATAACCTATAAATTTTTGGTTTTCGATTCCTATTTCTATTGATAGGTAGGTACTATATATAAGTATATATATAATGTTTCAAGTTTTTTTCTGAGTTTAATAATACTAGGTCAACAAGATATATCCTATACGTTTTGATTACGCGGCGAATTTCCTTCAAAATGTGGCAATAACCAAGTATAAACGCTCGTAGCTTTTGATTGCACGGACTTAGAAGATTTTTACAGTACTCTGAGGCTCTATAGACACGAATATTACACATTAATTTCAGCTCTACACGATTTACAGAAGGAATACAAAGTGATCTTTTGATAGATCAATTTTACTATTGAATCTAAAATTTTATATTTCACTAGTGACTACACTCTTCTTCTTCCACTTAGCATTATCCCGGCGTATTGTCAGGGTCTGCTTTCCTACTTAATCTACTCCACTTTGCACGGTCTTGAGCATCCTCAGTGGTTAGTCCATTGGCTCTCATGTTCTGCGTCACGACGACCAGCCATCGCTTCCTTGGGCATCCGGGGGGTCTTACTCCAGGGACAGACATATTAAGCCATTTTCTTCCGACGTAGTTCTTAGGCCGGCGCAAAACGTGGCCATACCATCTCAGACGACGCTCTTGGAGCTTTTCCGCTACGCCACGGATCCCAAGACTACCTCGAATGAATGTGTTGCGTATGCAGTTCGACCGCGTAACGCCACACATCCACCTCAGCATCTTCATCTCCGTTACGTGAAGCTCCTGAATGTGCCGAGATAGTGCTGGCCAACAGTCGCTGCCGTATAAAAGAACTGGTCGGATCATGCTCTTGTATATCAGCCTAATAATAGCAACATAGTCTCTGATAATAGCAACATAGGATTCAGGGATCCCTTTGGATCGCAGTGCCCACCAGATACACTGACGTGGCACACAGTCAAAGGCCTTCTGGTCGGTCTAAGCATGCCACATGCAGAGCTCTCCTCTTTTCCCTGTGTGCCTCCATCAAAATTCTGAGGGCAAAAATGGCGTCCGTAGTCCGTGATCCTGGCTGAAATCTAAATTGACACTCAGAGACAGTACACTCTCGGCGGAGCCTGAGGGTGATCACGCGCTCGAAGAGCTTCATGGTGTGACTCATAATCTTAATGCCCCTATAACTACCGCAATCTTGAACACTGCCCCTTCCTTTGTAAATAGGGGTAATAAAACTGTGCCGCCATTGATGTGGCATCGTCCCAGTGTTCAAAATGCGGTTAAAAAGATCAGTAAGCATGAGCACACCACAAGAGCCCAACGATTGACACGCTTCGATCGGAATATCGTCAGGTCCCACCGCCTTGCCGTTCTTCATGCGTCGAAGACAATTCCGAGTTTCATCAAGGGTTATTGGAGCAATAAGTCCCAGGTTAGGAAGTGGTTTAGACGGGATACTACCCAGGCGCTGAGTATTCAGCAGCTCCAAGAAGTAACTTCTCCACCTCTCCTTCACAGAAGCATGACTACAAAGCAGCTTGCCCTGGGAATCTCTGACGCAAAGACATTTTGTGATATCTTGCGTCGCTTTATCCCGAGCACGTGCCAATTTGTAGATGAGCTTCTGCCCCTCCACAGTTTCAAGTTTATCATATAGAGGTAATAAACTATCACTGCGGGCTCTGGCTACAGCTCTTTTGCTAGCACGTTTCGCAGACTGGAGTACATAGCGTGTACTCCAGTCTGTCTTCAGGCGAGTTGGAACGCTGCCACTCCTTAAATGCAGTCTTCTTATCATGAATCACCTTTTGTACCTTGTCATTCCACCACCATGTCTCCCTGTCCATAATATATCCTCCCCTAGAAACGCCAGGAACATGTTTACCAGCCGTAATGATTGCTGACTGAGCTCGATCCCAAGCATCCTGAGCAGTTTCGGTGTTAGTTGGTAAATTTTGACTGTTAACTGTATCTGCCAGAATGTCAGTCTGCATCGGTCCTTGATCTTAGACTTACGCGTCTCGGCTAATTTCTTTATCGGGGTAACGACATAATCCATGACAAGAAGACGATGTTGGGCCGTGAGGCTTTCACCAGGATTGACTTTACAGTTAGTTACCTTGCCAACCTGACACCGCCTGGTCAATAGATAATCTATTTGGGTTGAGTTGAGTCCACTCGCATACGTAATAAGATGCTGCGGACTCTTTTGGAAGAACGTATTCACGATGGCCAGATCAGATGCAATACAACCTGTATTAGGTTATTTTCGCCCTCTATATTGGGGCGACCGTGACCAAAACCACCGTGGACACGTTCATACGTATCCGCAGCCTTACCCACGTAACCGTTAAGGTCTCCCCCAACTATGATCACCTCGGTAAATGGTATAGCGAGTAGAACCTCTTCATATTGCTCCCAGAATGACTCCTTTTCGGCCCCGCTACAATCAGCCTGGGGAGCGTAAGCACTGATTAAGTTGGCGATAGCTCCCTCAACCAGTACCTTCACCCGCATCAGGCAGTCGCTGCGTCGGTAAACTTCGAGGAGACCATTTCGTAGCTCTTCAGATAAAACTACTGCTACACCAGTTTTACCGGAAGGAGACCCAGTGTATATGAGCTGGTAACCCTGTCCGATGATACGGGACTTGTTACACTTCCAGCGTGTTCCTGAAGGAAAGCACACTGGACCCGACGCCTCATGAGTACATCTGTTAGTTCCCTGCATCGTCCGGTTAGAGAGCCAATATTCCACGATGCAAAGCGGAGTTTCCTTCTGGGTACTTTCTTCTTTAGCCGTGTCCGTACTTGACACGGTAGCCCTTGCCCATTTAACACAGGTGTAGGGCGATGTGCCTGCGCGTCGTTTAGTGGCGATGCCCTAGCAGTACCCAGCAACATCTTTTTCCTTTCCATATGAGTGGCAGGTGGCGGCTTTTTAATGGAGCGATTGCCATCTGACCTCTAAAACCCATTTTTGTGGGAAAAGCCAAGGATGAGAGGGGAAAATATTAGTAGAAAAGGGGAGAGGGGGGGGTAAGGACACCACTTTCATGGATTGGGAGTATGACAGTGGTGGCTCGAGGATCCGGGATCGCGTAGCCGTATGCCCAGTACCAATATCGGACAGATATTTGGCCAGACACTCTCTGGAGTCCACTAGTGACTACACTATTATTTATTTATTAGTAAAGTAAATTGAATTTATACATCATAAGCTGTAGCCGATTTGTTAGGTATTCTGTTGTATAAGTTATATTACTGCAGGGTTTTTATCTAAATCACGTGGCCTACCTATTAGGCGCTCTATGACTGTCTATTTAAGTCAATCATATCGTAATAACATTTAAACTTTTCAGCCAAATTACTTAGCGAAAAACACAAAATTTATTTAAATTAAATATTTAAAGCGAAATGTTTTGGTTTTGATAAAAGTTTGATAAATATACTACAAGGTGCATTGTAAGATAATATTCAATTTAATTAAATTTTTTCTTCACAATTTTGGACATAATGGCTTCTCCATAATAGGTGCTACGTTTGAACTATTGAAGATAAACAATACATGATCTCTGTGTCTCTCCAATGATTTAGGCGGAGAACGCCAATATAGCTCTTAATGGCAGATTTTTTGCGATTTAATTGACATGGATCGTTATATGTATTATCGTTATTAATAAAATCTTTACAGTTTCATCCACTGATTAGTTTTTCATGAAAGAGTAACAAGCATACATCCACCCTCACAAACTTTTGCATTTATATTATTAGTAGTATTAGTAGTTAGTAGGATACATAAGAATCTATGATACTCATATTTACACAAATTAACATAATATATTTTTTAGTACTATACTGTAGAAAACATGTGGCTTATTTTCTGCCTGTTTTCAACTCTATATTATTTATTGTTAGACGAAATAGTAAAGTTTGCTGGCCATTCTTGGCTAAGACATAGTAAAAATAGGGAACGTTGGCAATCATTGGAGGAAGCCTAAACCCGTTGTGAGGTTCTTGCTAACTAATGTCTTACTTTGTAACTTAGAACTTATTTTGTACCTTTATGACTCAAATGTGAGAAAAAAAACGGCATTTTTTTTATTCATTTCATTTTATATCTTTATTGAATTGAAAAAAAATTATGCGGTATTTTTCCAGCCAAACTGTGAAAAGGAGTGCTATATCCCGCATGTAGCAGAAAAAGTAAGAAAATCCACTAGGTTTTTCAGATATATATCCGCAAAAAAACGGTGAGCTTGATACTAATCAAGAACTTAGCTCTCCAGTCTTCGTCTAGTTTGGAGATATCACGTGATAAGTGGCGGGTCCAATACTACAATTTTCTTATCAGAGCAATCAAAAGGAGAATAATTAATTGCCTAAAATGGAGATCGAATCCGTAAACACTATGATAACAGTCATATGCATCCACTCTGCGTCCTATGATGCTATAATTTAACTGAAAATAGTAAATTATTATCAAATTCTACCCATACCACATAACTTTAACTACATATTGTATATCAAAATAACGTTAAAGGGAAACATAAAGGTGAATGTAAACACCCCCCCCCCCCCACATCGTTAACTAGTTATTTGGAGAATAGAGTTCCGAACGTGACACTGTAGCGACGTCCTGTTATTACTTCCCAAAAACTGGTACAGTTAGAATACATTCAATTAAGGACTAAAATTGGGGAAAGAAGGGGGTAAATTTGTATTTTTTAGTTATATATTATAAATATAGGAACGGTATATAAGAACGATAAAAAAGAGAAAGGTGATTATCGATTATATATTAGGTTTAAATATATGATTTTTTGTGGACTATTAAGGTGAAGGCGTTATGGAGCATTGGTATAACGTGTGCAGCTCGGTTGTGGGTCCGAATTGTTATATATTTGTTTTCTCTTTACAGCTCTGGTAATATAAAGTCTGACACTTGACATGCAATGTCTCGGCACAGTGGTTTGGCATAGCGTTTGACTTGTGAACGCTATAATTGTGGGTTCATTTCCGATGAAATGAATCTCAGTGAAATTAACTATTCGTATCAGCGCTCTGGTAACAAGACAGAACGCGACGTTGACTTCCGCTATTCAACACGCAATTTTTCGAAAATTACTCGAGAATTGCTATATGCGGGATACAGCGTGAAGCTTTTTATTTATTATATTAATTCTTCAAATATTTAAAGAAAAAAAACTTCTATTTATATGCATAATATATCCTAAATTAATTGCATACTAATCACACTCACTACAGATTGCCGCTACCGTAGCTATTGTTTACTTGCGGATAACCGGATTAAGTGTACCTGCTTAACGAGAACAGAGTGAACCAACTAAATTGTATCAATATGTAGCTCAATACTTGTGCAGGTATTTGGGTTTGCTTGCTAGTGTTTTTGTATATTTTTTTATTAGTCAAGTTAAAAGTTAGACGGTATAATAGTTTGTGTTAGGAAGTTTTTGTGATGAAAACTACAATATCTTCACGCTATTTCCTGCATATAGCATAGTAGACAGAGGGAGCCTAGAGTTAAGACACTCCGTTCCCCACTTTCCCCCCTATTTTTTTAAGAGATATTGCGTGCTGAATGATGGAACTTAAAGCTGTGCTTTGTCTTGTATCCAAAATAAAGGAATTAATTAATTCCGAGTGGGAATTAAACCCACAACTGTCGCGACAGTCAGACTCTGTGCCACTACGCCACGGCCTTTATTTAGTGACGGTTTACAAAATTTTCAGTTTTTCATACTCAATGAATGAGCATGAACTTGAATACAATAAAAAAATTAAATTATTTTATCTACAGCGAAAAAATAAAAATAAAATTTAAACTAAGTAAGAATCGAACCGACAACCGCCTCATTTAAACTTAGTTGAAACACGTATTTCTCTTGCCATTTTTAAACTGCATGTGTAAAAGAAACTGTGTGTTTTCTAAATATTACTTAACATTATCTATACTTTGGGTAGCCATAAAAGTGTGACGGCGAAAAGGTCTTGAATAAATAAACGGCACGCTCTGTCGGTCTCTAAGGATCGAGCATATACGGGAACCACGCTGAGATTTCATATTCAAGATTTTGTATTAACATGTTTATTTGATGCATACCTATATTAATTATTGGCGCGGAGAAAATAGAGTGATTGAACGACAACTTTCAAAGTATTTTGTGCATATTGCAAGGTAGGCGGAGAGAACCTAGTGTCAAACCACTCCATTCCCCACATTTCGCCTTTCGAGAAATTGCGTGAGTGCCGAAACTCAACGCCGCGTTTTATCTTGATACCAGATCGAGAATAATGAAAATATTCCATTTTCCAGTTTAACTTTTCCCCTGACCTATTTCACCATCGAACCTCTAGGAAAACAACTTCATACCATTCGTATATTATGAATCCTGCCATATGGACAAAACGCCTTGATTATTCATTCTTTATACGCACAGCGAGATTACGGCATTCATTGTTAGCGTCTGTTATTCCTACATCATAGAATGTGGGGGTCTTCAAATCATGGGTGAATAGGTATTTTCTTAGTAAGTGTACGTTAAACGTGAACCACTTCAAGATTAGCATCAGGAATTATTAAATGGAATTCTTTTTAACTAATATATTTATTATATTATTTAAAAATAAAACTATTTTTCCGTCCAGTCGGTGTTTGATTGTGAAGGTGACAGTTGTGGATTCGATTACTTCTTGGGGAGAATGAATTAATTTCATTTTGTTCACTCTGTTAATAAAAAAAACGCGACGTTGAGTTGAGCCACTCATCAACGTAAAATTTCAGAAAGCGGGGTAATGGAGTGTCCTAACACCTGCCTCTCTTGCTAAATATGGGATACATACATACATTTTTTATTAATTTCATGAATTAAAAAAATATATATTATATAAAAATTTATCCATAAATAAAATTATATTTTAAATAATGAATAAACGCTATATATTAAAAGCACTAATTAAGTGGGTTTTGAAATGCAAATTCACCCACATTTGAAACCGCGGTTTGTGAATCACTCGAAATGGTCGCGACACGCACGTTCAACTATATCAGTGCATTAGACTATGAGACGGTTGTAAATATGTAATATTAATACAACAAAATTGTGTTTTATGAATTAATAAAATACTGAGGACTGTCGTGGCTTAGAGACATAGCCTCTGCCTGTAAGCACGACGGTTTGTGGGTTCGATTCCGTGTCGGGGAGAATGAACAATGTCCAGTTTCTTCGGTCTGGTAACAAGGCAAAATATATATATAACATATATATATATATATATATATATATATATATATATATATATATATATATATATATATATATATATATATATATATATATATATATATATATATATATATATATATATATATATATATATATATATATATATATATATATATATATATATCGCCTTTAATTGAAATGATTTTATTAAATATTCAAATGAAAAGTGTATTAGTGTTAAAAGGAAAATAAAACACTATAAAACCCCACACAAATATGGAAAACAAACTGTGTTCCAAACATTGAACTTCTGAATATATGTAAAAAACAAAGTTATCAAAGTCATGTCCTAGTCTAAACGTTCCACGCAACGCATGGCGCACGGCTCACTGCCGCAGAACAAACAGAATAAACCACATCTGAATTTCAAATTTGACACCATTTTCAACCACTTATTTCCAGAAAGACATATTTCAAGTTCATTTTGGTTTATTTTAGTTCGGTACCAAAGTTTTGTTTGAAAACTGCACATACGTTATATGATATATACGATATATACGGTAACGGTGTTGTATACGGTATATACGGTAACGACTTGCTATATACAACTTGTATATACGGTAACAATATATTTTTAATATAGACAGTATATTTATACATCAGTTGTTGAAATTTAACTGTCGAATATAGAAGCATTTATGAAATGAAGAAAATAATACATTCTTTTTTTAATATTTATTGTTATTTTAAACGGTGTAATCCCATCCGTGTAATAAATTATATTTAATTTCCCGCACTTATAAAACAAAACGAACTGATAAAATTGAAGAACATAGTATTAGGTTTTCTCTGTATATCTTGCTATGTACGCGCTACAGCTGAAGCTGAAGCTGGATCCCGAAAAAAAATATCTCATATAAAATTCCTAGAAAATTCTCCAAATGTTTTACCTAACTATACGTGGCGTCATAGCAATCAAATCATAGTAATATTTTTGTACTAGCGAAAAAAAATTAAACCTACCCTTTGTCAATTACCGTCAAAAATAAAAGGTCACGGCTATTCCATTGTTCTACGACACGTTCAGTTGTCACGCTCGTTAACAAGGTTGTGTGCTGCCGGGCTCTGTCGATATAGAGCTATATTTTGTATTGTGAAAAGTGAATGTAGTAAATTATATTGTTTTAGAAAATCACAATATATTTTCATTTATTTTTCACACATTTGTCATCGTGAAAATATGACTCTTGACTTGGTCGGCCCATCGTGATAGTGAACGACCACGTGATCTCTTGCGCTCAGTAATTCCAACCACGATAAGCATTTCCAATTTGTCACTTCTGCGCATTATGTGACCGAAACATGCGTTGATGCGTTTCGCAGTCCTGGATACTCTTAACATATGTCTCCAGCGCCACATTTCAAATGCATCAATTCTGTGTCCTTCTCGTGCCAAGACAATCCACGTCTCCACTCCATATAGAAAGATAGGGAATACAAGTGCTTTTTAAATTACAAGGGCTCTTTTCTTGGGTGTTGTCTTGGGTGGAGTCTTTTGCCATCCCAATTCTCCTTTTTATTTCGGGAATACAGCTTCCATTACTACAAATTTAGGAGCCCAGGTATACATAACGGTCAACGATATCAATGTCAGGAATGTTGCAGATGGTATTTGGTAACTTTCCGGCTTTGTCCACTATTATCATCTTCGTTTTGGCTCTGTTCACTGTGAGCCCAATATATGCATTTTCTGATTCGAGCTTTTGAAACATGTCGTGCATGTCATGTTTTGAAACCAATCTTTTTCCCCATTTTCAATGGTCATCCGCATAATATAATCTCCATATATGTTGAAAAGTATAGAGGACAATATATGTATGTATATATATCATAAGGTATGTAACGCGGTACGCCTTACATCGTTCCATTCCGCCCCATGTCACTGTCCAAAAAAAAAGTGAGATATGGGCGTGGTGGTGACTCCTATTCAATGATTCACTATCCCTGTGACCACCGGATAGGACGGACGTGGACGCAATTACAAAGTAAGAGCCACAAACAGTCTTCTGATTATATTCGCCTATACTAAATTAAGGTTATATTATATATTTTACAAGGCAGAAGATAGCACTGAACTTATATCATATATTATGATTAAAGTTTTTCTAGTGTCATTTAGTACACATTTTTTTGGTTATATTATGTATGACTTAGACTATAGGTTAGACCATGAAAACCTAGTGTCAAGATATTCCACTTTCTGCCCAAATTTGATATCATTCGTATTGAATGACGTATTTTTTCAACCAGAGGGTAAAATTAAAATAACGCATTTGTGGGGATCACCACCAGTGGTTATTTAACCAACAATCACTTGCTGTCAAATGCTCCGCACTACGCCACGGTGGCTCATACAATACTCTTTGATCTATTAAATATAATTATTCTCATTTTCAGTTAAGTTTCAGTTGAATTAATTTCAACATTAATCAGGGAGTTTAGTTTGTAGAAGAATTAGGAACGAGAGTCAATTAGAGCGCGATGAGACTACAAAAGATTTTGTTGGTGGGTCATGTGATAATGGTGAATTAATATTATTACTAGATTATATTATCAAAATGATGATTATTAATTTGTAAAAACACGAGTTATAAAGCATTAGGACCCCTCGGAGGCCTTGGCGCTCCGTTCTCCCTGGCTACTCCGCTAGGGATCAAGCTATAAATAAACAAATAACTAAATTGTTAGTTAGTACTTGTTACACACAAATTCAGTTTCAAGTAAAGACTTAATTGTAACCAAACTTCGTATAAGTAATAATACTTCTACTTTCCTTAGAAGTTTACTGAGTGAGATACGTTTATGCATTAAGAAAATCGATCACCATTCGAATGCATATATAATTTTTAAATAATAATTATTATAATATTTTATTGGCATAAGTAAATACAGTTACAATGTAGGATTCGCTAACAAAATATGTTGACTTTTTTGCTTTGTTTTCTTTAAATTATAAAAATGTAACTCTAATTAACCATATTACCTCATACATATACATATATATATATATATATATATATATATATATATATATATATATATATATATATATATATATATATATATATATATATATATATATATATATATATATATATATATATATATATATATATATATATATATATATATATATAATATATATATATATATATATATATATATATATATATATATATATATATATATATATATATATATATATATATATATATAGCTACAGAATTAGCGCTTGTTCGTTCACTAATAAACTTGTTTTCGTAAATTGCCGACTCCACATCAAAGTTCCCGCGAGACTCGCATTTGAAATTCAGATGCCGGTTCTTACGCCCTCCAAAAGGCTAAAGGTTCTATTGCAAAGTATAGGGTTTTATTTCATTGTTTACTTCCAAATGATTAGTTTTGTACATAGTCTAGTTAATTAAAAAAAATATTATATATATATATATATATATATATATATATATATATATATATATATATATATATATATATATATATATATATATATATATATATATATATATATATATATATATACGAGAGTTTTATAAATTAGTCGATTTTTCAAGAAGCATTATATATCGTATGTAAAAATGTCTATGTGAAAATATTGGCAGTAGCAAGTTGAAATTTGACATGTATTTTACCCTATGACTGATATTCGTGAAATTCGTATGAGATTGAAAAATAACAAGACGTTATTTTTCGTAGCATAAATTGCACTAACTCAGGCCATAAACTAGTGTGATTAGTAAGTATTAACTTACTAATCATACTAGTTTATGGCCTGAGAGGGAACTAAAAATTCTATCTAAGCTTTGATTCAGTCACTGTACCAACTGGCCTCCCATAACAATAAGCTTCCATATTAATACGCTCCTATAATAATAATAATAATAATTTGTTCCATTAAGAAGTTCTCATTAAGCAACATTTCCTCGTTAACGCAAGAACCACAATCGTCAATTACAACCTTAAAGGCCTGAATCCTTTGATCTTAATGAAGAGCAATCAAAAAAATTATGCTCAAAATGGCATTATTTTAGAATATTTAAGCGAAATTATGTTATATTACTATGAAATATACGTTTTTTTTACTTCACTATACTCGCCTCTCATATACAGCAGGTTAGACAGAGAAATAGTGTGAGGACACTCCTAGCTCCACTTTCCCCCGAAGTTACAGATATTGAGAATTTTATGGGCTATTTTTTCCCACGTATTCCCACCATACACACCACTTGTGAGTGTGTGACAACATATAAAAGCTAGCACGATCTTCACTAGGAACAGTGAATTTGTCCCTACAGAGATGCTTAAAACGTAAATTAGTTGTAAAAAGCATATAAGAATATCGACGCAGCTTGATGAGAACGTATGGCTTAGTGGTGAGTGCGCTTGGACGGTTTCTATAAGGCGCTGATTCAAATCCCGCTGCGCTAAAAATTTTATAATACGAGTGTTTTCTTTAAATATTTTTCTTTTAGTGTGGATTAACTTTAAAAGCGATAAAAATAATGATTTAGTTTATTAGTTGAATTCCTATTTACTCTAATTTCAGCGGAAAATATAGAGTAGAAGCAGTAAAATAAAAGCAGTAAAATATAGAGTGCTACCTGCCACGTATAGAAAAAAGACATTTTTGATATCGTGTGCTTGTAATAATATTAATCGTGAAGTAAAACATCTTATAATTTGATCTACCAAATAATATCCTTCCTTACGAAGATAGTACTCGTATTTTGAACGTGACTCCTCAGACACTTTGCATAAGTCCATCTTGACAGGTAGAAATGTCCGGTTCGAAAATGTACTTTATATTACAGAGCTATTCGTGAAGTTCCATTTCAAAAATTTCATTTAATATTAGAATTTTATTTAAAAAATATACGTGTTCTTTAAGTACAGTTAAGACGGACTGTGTTTTCCCCAATTTATAGACACCTGTCTATACTAGTCCTATAAAACTGAGTTAGTTAGGCTTAACGCGCTAATCTCAAAAACTCCTGGTTAAAATTTAAAAAAATAAATATTGTTCTATATATATACATACACACATACTGCATATGTCATGTGTAATACACAACTTATTTATATCCATATGATAACGCGAGTGAAGTCGCGGTTAAAAGCGAGTTACTATATATGAAGCAAGAATATTTTCCTAGCGTACGCTCTAATAGTAAGGGAAAAAGCACTTTTCTAGACTTTACTTCTTTTCAATAACGGTATGTGCTGAAAATGACTTTAAATTATGTTTGAAATTTTCTATCACCGTGGAATTTCGTCGCATCACTTTCAAAGGTAATTTACAGAATATTGTGTTTCTAAATCGTCTGTTAAAGTAAGAAACTCAGTTTTTTAGCTTCTTGCTTTTTTATCACTTGAGACTTTTTATAGTGTAATGTTTACTTTATGAACCCTTCATATATATTTATATATATATATATATATATATATATATATATATATATATATATATATATATATATATATATATATATATATATATATATATATATATATATACAAAATAAGTTTATTTCAAATGTGGTCCAAGTACAAGTATATGACAAGTAAGTATTTAGAAACTCGTGGAAGAGCAGTTGCTCTGAGCAGTACCTGGTACTTGCGTGGTTGAGTTCCATCAACATGCAATGTCTTGACTTGATTGAAAAGCTCAGAATAAAGTCGCCAAATATAAGGATTCCCCTGAAATTTCACATTACTAAGAAAGCCTGGGGATATCTAGTACAAATACATACATTGAGCGACATTACGAATACGACACGAATCACGACTTTATGAAGAATATGT